>VWZN01005965.1:65049-79591 GCA_013396955.1 Regulus satrapa | reverse complement strand
CGGGCAGCGGCGCAAGGAGCCGCCTTGGAGCGGGCAGGGCGGGGTGTGGTTCGGCGGCCCCGGGCCCGGCCGCCGCTCGGTGCCTCCCGAGCCATCGCGGCTCCTCGGGGCCGCCTTTCCGGGCCGTGCCGCCCTGGGTGCGGGCGGGCGGCCTCGCTGGGGAGGACAGGCGAGAAGAGCCCTTCCCGTGCCGCCCTGTAAGGCTCCCATCGGCCCGCGGCCTGTTCGGGCCGGTGCCGTTCGCTCTTTCCGGGCTGAGTTTCTCCCCGGTTCGTCGCGTCATCTTCGCTCTGTCACCTTCGCTTCGCGTGCGAGTTTTTCCTTGCCCCTTTTAACGCTGTCTGTTGGCGTTTAAGGTTTCTGTTTCGAAATCCCTGTCAAGTCCAGCTGGATGGATGTGTTTGTCTTGAGTGATCCGCTTTAATCGAGGAGCAATATCAGATTGTGTATAGATGTCAAATTTAGCGATGATTAAGGTTTGTTGTGTGTCTTGATTTTAGTGTGCAGTAGAAACCTGACAAACGGTTTGACAGCAAAAAAAAAACCCCTGAATTTTTCAAATAACAGTAAATTTTGCTGTTTCTCGGGAAGGTGGATCCTCGACGAAGAGCAGCCCCTACTCAAGAACTCCAACTTGATAATGCCCAATAGTATCGTCACACATCACGTTTCTTTCTTTCCCTGTCCCTGTTGGCAGCATCGGGTGATTTCAGCTTGCAAATAGTTGTCAAATGTTCAAAAGAACTTCTGACACTAATTAATTTGTCCCTGAATTTTAATTGCAGTGACTTGTCGAGTCTTTCTAAAACAAATAAACACTTGGCTGCTTCTTGGGCAGTTAATTACGTTAATTGAGGGTCAGATATTTAGTTTTGTTGTCGTGGTCACCTAGCACTTAAACTGACTCTGTTCCCTCCGCAGGTTTGCCATTTTGGAATTAAAATAATGATAGCTTGGAATAACGTCCTGGGAAGGGAAAGCACACCACACATGACAAAATTAAGGGTTTCTTCTTCTGTGAGACCACTAAGGCAGAGCAGCTGCGGTGTTCCCTCCAGCAGCAGCTCCTCTGGGTCAGAGTTTGTCCCTGGAAGAGCCACACACCAGTGTTTTTCTAGCCTGTAGTGGTTGCCCTGTGTATCGTGTTTATTTTCCCTCTTACTGAATTCCTGGACAAAAGGGTTGCAAGTGGCTTCTCTCCAGCATTTGGGGTTTTTTAGAGGGGTGGACAGTGTGATGCTTTGATGGAAATGTTTCCAAACCACCTCTGGATCAATACAGCTGCCTTGTTTGTTCTTGTATTCCTCTTCCCTGTGGGAATGTATCAAAATTAATCCCTTAGCAGAACGATTCCAGTTGCAGTGCAGGTGTTGTATTTTATTTTTTTAAACAATCGTAGCATCATATAACATAATGCTACGTCTCCATGTGCTGAAGTCCAGCCTCATGCAGCTTAGCACATTACTGGAGTAATGTCCTAAATTCTTTTTTTATAGAGAACTTCGTTTCCATGTGTTAAAACATGAATCCAGACATGATTATTGGGTGTTTATCCAAGGTTCTGTGGTTTAATCTCAGTCTCGGTGAAAACTGATCAGCTGCTGAGCTTGCAAAAATCATTCCTGAAGGGATAAAACCAAATGTGAGCATTTCTGTCCTCAAGATACTTTCATGAGAGTCCTGTCCTTCACCAAAGCAAACCTTCTAGAGTGTGGCAGTGTCATAACTTACTCAGGAGCTCTGTGTGCGAGTAGGGATAGCCAGGAGCACCCCAGGGACTGGTTTTGCCTTTGCACAGGTTCTGGCTGCAGGTAAGATCACAAACACCAGCCCCGTCTCCTTCCCGCTGAGGGTTTGTGTGAAGGAGGTGCTCGTGAGAGCTTTGGCTGCTGTGCCCTGCTGAGGCTCCGGGGGCTCTGCAGGGCTGGATGGTCTGGTGAAACCCCTGATGATTCTGGAAGGTAGGGAGAGCCAGTGCTAACGTTTCGTCTTAGTTCAGCAATTAAAAACCATCTTGTGCTCAGAGCGCTCTGGGTTTCCACGTGCAAGGTGTGTGTGCACGTAGTCCTGCTAAAATGCTGGAGCTTCCCTGCCTTGGTGTGGCAGCACAGATGGAATTGTCACGGCACAGATGCCTGTTTAAATTCAGATACATTTGCCTTCGTTTCGTTTCCCCGTCCTGTGTTTGTTGGGCAGCCGATCTCCCCGAGAACAGGAGCGCTCGTTTCGGAATCCCTCTGTGGGCTGTGCTTGCAGTGATTCTCCGCTCCTTGCCCTTTTCCTGCCAGCAGCAGTTGTGTGGAGAGGGCAACATCCAGCAGTGAGTTTAAGGATGGATTTTTCTCTTCCTGTCGGGAGTCAGTGAGTGTTGGTTGGCTTAGTGCTGTCACCAACCACGGCTTGTGTTTCTTCAGGAATCAGAGCTCTGCTTGTCCTTGGGATTCCGTCCCGGTCTAGCGCTGTCTCTCAGGGTCAGCACCGCTTACGTGTGTGCAGCTTTACTCTTTGGAGTGCAGAGTGCTGCTGACCCAGCAGGAAGCTCATTCTGAGCAAAACAAGCATCATTTCGTGAGCCTGCAGTGCTGGAAACTTGCTGCACCACATATACACCGAGCTTTCTGTTCTGTGCTGTCTGAATTCGATGGCAAAGGCAACGTTATCTTAATTTTATTTTCCACTTCTTTGTGGAGAGTGTTGTTTTAGTAAGTGCAGATGAGAAAAGGCAAAGCCCGGCATCTTGGCAGTTGTTACCACATTTTACTTTCAGAGCTCCATCTTGGTTCCACGTGCTCTTGGGGGTCTGGAATTGCTAAGCTCTGCCCTGATTTCCTCACTTCTCTCTGACTTATCAGGAGTTGTCAGTGTTTCTCTTCTTTATCTCAACAGTTGGTTCAGCTGAAGTGTTTTTCCTCTCTGGTTTGTTGGTTTTCTTTGTTCTGTGGAACTTTCTGCCACTGTTCTGCAAAAGTATTCATTTGCTTTCTATTGTTTGAAACGTATGTTCAGAATGACTTCTTGTTTGAGGGCCTTTGCTTTGAAAGGCACAGGGGTAGTGAAAAAGCTGAATCGCTGTTTAACGCTCCTTGTTAAAGTGGCATTTAAATTTTACAGCACTTTTCACAGATCACTTGTGTAGATCACAAAACTTTCTTCCAGCTTTCCAAGAGTGGTGCATGTTTCCTGATAACTTTTGAGTTAAAGGGAACACAGGGAGTCCCTGATTTTAAAACTTGTGGTAGGTTTATTAAAAATCTAATAAGAACTTAAATCTGCTGTTCATCCCAGTGGAAATTAAAAGCCCCAATAGCGGGGAATAAAATTCACGATGCCACTTCGAAAACTAGAAAAGTTTGTTCCTTTTTACTGTTTCCAAGATGGAGGTGAGTGTTTTGGACCTGTGGTATCTCAAAGCTTTTGGTGTGATCACAAAAGGAAACTCGTGCACCTGCACATAAAGAGAAAGCCAAACAAACTTGACTTGACTTGATAATGAAGCTCCATGTATAATGCAAATAGATGACTTTCATTTCACTGTCTTAGGGTGTCTTTTTCCTTTAATGATGGGATTCACTGACAGTTTTTGCTTTTGAGCTTGTAGACTTGAGTGATGAAATATTTAAGATGAAAATGTAGTTTCTGTTATGCCTTACTTCCAGCTCGTTTTGCGTATTGAGAAATTGGATACGGACTGGCACGGAAACGGGTTTTGAACTTTGAATTCTTCTAGGAAAATGAGGTGGGGTGGCTTGGAGGAGTGCTGTGTGCGAAGTGGGTTCTGTTTGTGCTCGAAGGAGCTGGCTGAGAGCACTGCCTGTTCTAGCTGCCGTTCCTGTGTCATTTGAGCCGTGGAATGGGAGCGAGGGCTGGCGGGGGCCGTGCTGCCACGGCATGTCAGAGCTGCCGCAGTCCCGGTTCGTGGAAAGCGCCGGGACGCAGCTGTGCCGTGCCGCTCTCCAGCTGAAGCGGCTGGGAGGCGCGTGCACTGCAAGCTGGGCAGTGAAAATAGCCTCTAACAACCGCTCCAAACACCCAGGGCAAACAAATCGGTGTTTGTGGCTTCCTCTGGTCGAGGTCTGATGGGTTCTGCAGGCTGCACTGAGCGAGGTGCTCCACCGGTTGGAGTAGCTAATTAAGGTGAGGGTATGAATCATAAATGCAGAGTTGGCCTTCTGCTGAGGACACCTCTGGAACACCCACACCGCCATCCTCTTTTTTTGTTTATCCAGAGGTATTAACTGTGTTGCTGGGACGTGAGGTAACTCAGGAAACATTCCTGCCGTACAGGGCAGGGGAGAGTCTCAGGTGAGGTTGAAATACCGGTAACACCAACGGGGGGGAGTTCGAGAGGAACTTCTGGCACACCTGACTCGTGAGCAGCTGAGTTGTTTCTTCAGTTTAATTAAATTCCGTGCCTTGTCCTGTTAAAATTTGAGGCTTGTCCCATAAATGTAATGAAGATTTTAATTTTAAGGTATTGCTTTTTCATTTAACCCTGCCAGTAAGCACTTTCAGAGTTTGTCAGATTTTCTCATTTCTGCCTAGTTGATTTAATGAGAGTTCTAATATTTTATGGCATTTCTTTTAAATCTAAAAAAACCCCAGGAATGCAGGCTAAGGTAGTGTCTTGGTGTTCAATACAACCAACTAATGTCAGGAGGTGTTACAGTACATTATTGAAGGTGGAAGAACTAAAGATTTATTAATGTGCGTTATGCTAACCCTGTTAGTTCTTTTTCTGGGAAGAATCCTGTAGTCCACGAGTGCAATATGGAGACAGAGGCTGTGTTGCTGTTGAAGGTACATGGGTGACACACACGTTCTCCCTGCTTGCTGTTCCACTAGATCTGAGGCAGTAGCATATTCCTGTCTGGATTTAGTTTACACACAACCTGGCATGAAAGAAAACAAAATATTTCTTATGCTGTAAGAATGATAACTTTGCATCATTGAGGGAATATCAAGCACTCTTAAATGGTCCCTATCAAAAAAAGCCCATAGTATTGCTTCCTCTAGAATAAAAGAATGTAACAAACAATAGCTTTTGTGGGCTTACTGCAGTCTGGAGCAGCAGTGAGGAGACAGGCAGTCATTTGTGCTTGGAAATCTCTGAGGTTGCTGGAGCGTAACTGCAGGGAGGATACTTTGCTGATTTGTGGCAGGATGGGAGCACCAATTAAGAATTCACTCTGTCTGGATATTCAGCTGCTGAAGAATTTTTTTTTTTTAAGGAGAAAATGGTTTATCTCTGATTCTCCTGCTTTGTGCAATCTTGAGGTGGTCACTTCTCCATAAAGAGGTTTTCCTATCTGGGTATCTGGGCTGAAGTTGGCAATACCCAGCAGATCTGAACTTCCTGCTCGTAGCTGTGACCTTCCCCACCCTGTGTCAACTCAGGGAAGGACACTAAAGGAGGAAGTTCTGAATCTTTTCATTTGGATAAGAACAAAGTCTTACCCCGGGAGAAAGAAAAGCAGAGTTGAACTGTATCTGCTTATTAGATAACCAAATGTTGGTTATTTTGCTGTAAGCTCATAGTACACCTGTTGGCTTTGCCTCATCAGGCTTCCCTGCATTCCTGCCTTCCTTTAGCCAGTCGTAATTGTCTGCAAGGTGTGAGCTGAGAGCAGCATCCTGAGGGACAGATTTTCATTTATTTCTGCCTCTCCGTGCGGGGCCATGGTAAGTCCCACCATGGAAATCCTGCCGTCCAGCCAGACGGGCTCTGTGCAGCCGTGCTGCTGCAGGAGCACTAAAACCATCCCAGGGGGTTCCTTCTGGCCACAGAGAGCTCTGCAGCTGGCTGCGAGGTGGGGCAAGCAGGAGACACAAAGTAGCAGAAGCTTTGGGTAGAAATCCTGGTTTTTGTTTGTTGGTTTAATATCAGAGCTCTGCTTTGAAGAGTATGGTCCCGTTGCTGTCAGCAGTCAGGTAGGGAGAATGTGTTGTTGCTGTGCCATCTGTATTTCCATCAGTGTGAATGTCCCATAGAGATCCACAGCATTCCTGGGGTGTTGGTGAAAGTTGGGGTAGGGGGGACTCTGGTGTAAGCTGCCAGTAGGAAAATACAGCCATTGTCACTAGCAGAAATAGTCCTCATGTAAATTAAATTCTTCATTTGATATCCCAGCTCTGAGGCTTTTTTCTCAGCAGTAAATTCCGTTCAGCCTTGACCATTAGCTGATTTTATGGTTTAAGAGGCAAGATAAGAGGTGATGGAGGAGAAAAGAGGAGCAAACCTAGAAATAAACATTACTGATTTATTCCAAGCATTTCCTAAAGAATCACCCCTTAAACTGTGTATCACCTTGTTGGAAAAGGAGAGGTTTTAAAATTTCCCCCCCAGCACCACCATTTGCCTTGCTTTGACTTTCCCTTTTCCCCTGACCAAGAATGGTGCCCCTGCATTTTCTGAAATGGAATAGGCAAATATCTTTGATTCACGTAGGCATTAGCTAGCCAAGGTGCCTGCAAGCACTAGAATTTTCAGTTAAAAGGAAAGCAGTACATAAGTAGTAAACAAATGTTGTGTTTCATACGTGTAGTGCATCTTTCTTTTTTAAAAGCTGTTGCAGAATTAGTCGAATGCTTACAAAGATGTTAATATTGGCATCTTGCTGAAGACATTCCACGTGTTTCCAAGCTTGATGTGTATTCCCACAGAACTGATGCGTCTTTCAAGGTTTTATCTTGGATGCAAGTCCCTTGTTCTACGTAAAACTTTTATTCAGATGTTCCCAGAACCAGAGCTGCTTTTAAAATGTATCTTCCCCAGCCTGTCTTTAAGTAATGCTTCTCGGGTAATAATTCTGCTACAGAAAGCTTGTAACAAAGTTGATTGAAGCTGTGTTCTCATTAGAAAGAGGTGCCTGGCGTGTGAAGGGCGCTGAGATTTCCTCGGTGAGCCTGGTCAGAGCTGAGCACGCCTGCAGAAAGTGTTGCTCAACTGTCCTGTGAGTGGGGTCGTGTTTAAGAGCACAGCACGTCCCAGTCTGCAGTGTGGAGATTGCACCAGGGGTTTAGAAATGCAGAGAGAGCTGATAGGCTCCCATTGGACTCAGGAGCGACTCTGCTAATTGCTGCTGCTTCCTGACTCCTGCAAAAAGGGTGTAATGGCTTTGGGAAAAGGGCAGGACTTCACCAGTAGCCCCGAGTGGCAATAAGTTAATATCACCCACTTAAAATCACGTTCTGCTGCATCAGAAGTGAACACAAAGAGAGTCAGAACAGCAGGTTCATAATTTGCCAAGTCTGCAATGATGGATGTCCTGTCCTGTGGAAGTTCTCTGGTGCTACACACCGAGGTCGTCAGTGCACTTTAATTTCCACCAGAGCAGCTGAGATGAAGTGCCCGTGGAGATCATGCATTGCTCCTCTTCCAGAGAAGCACTAATGTTAAATGTGGGCAGTCTTGACTTGACAGCTGTGCTGACAAACCAAAAAAAGATGCTTTTTGCACTAGACAGATGTCTAAGTGTTGGAAATTTTCCAGTGAGAAGCAGAAAAGCTTTATTCTTCCAGTATTTCCATGTCACATGAAGTATGGTTTAAATGAAAGGAATGTTTTCTGATGGGGAATGTTATTGCAGAGCTTTTTAGCATGCAGAGGATTAGCTTCTTAATCACCTCTCTGAGTAACTAGATTCTACCAGTTGTACAGGAAAATTCTTGGTGCTGTGAACAGTGAGGCAGAGTGATCAAGGAAACGGGTTATTTTGTCTTCATTTGATGGATTTGCATGGCACAGCCAGTGCCAGAATGTCTCCTGCATTTGCATGTGTTCCTTATAATATTTATCAGATACAGACGTGGCATTCATCGATTATTTTCCTTGAAATAGAGACATCTTCAAGTATTTCTTTCAAATGAAAAACAGTATGAGAAGGTTATATCTAAAAATACGCAACCTAGAAGACAGCTCTTTAAGGCAGCCGTGTGCCTCATATATGCTGGACTTCTGTCTTGGAGACTTGCTCATCAACATCATTAGTTTAGTAAAAGCTGAAACTTGAAAATAAATTCCTCTCTTACTTGAAAGTAAATTCCTCAAAACTATAAAGTCGGTTTTACAAACTCTTTTTGTTTTTTTTGAGGGAGTGAGACCCTTTCCTGTTTTTGTGCACATGGTTCCACAGCATCTTCTTTATTTGAGTTCTTCATGCCCGCTTCATTCTGTTAAAATTCACATGTGTGGTGAGGAAGGTGTTTCTGTAGCAGGCAGGAAAAGGCAAGGAACATTTAATGCTGTGCTCAGAGATCAGGGATGGCTTATGCCTTGGACTACACTTCTGCAAGGCTGCTCGGAGAGGCGGTTGAGATATTAGGAATATTTTACGCAAAAAGCAGATAATCATGGTCACCCACTGTGTGAATGCAGAGATGGCCTAAGGCTTACAGCAGATGATATTCTGTGTTCATCCTGCTGCTTTGTTGATCGGGTGATGACGGGCATCAGTTTTGTTTGTACTTCTTGAGGAGGTTCGTGCTTCGTTTTTGATCCCGGCGGTGATGAACCTGATCCCGACGAAAGCTTCATTAGCAAACTGCTTTAACCTGTACTTCACTCTCCATTGCAAACATGCCCGAATTCCATGCTGTATTTCACTGCTCTCGATGAAGGGTTTGTTCTCTCCTTTTTAAGGTACTCTTCTCCTCATCAAGATGGAAAGCTCCGATTCGAGTGATAAAGGAAGTATTGATCAATCAGAAGCCCAACGTCAGAGCCAGCTGGATCGGTTGGATCGAGAGGAAGCTTTTTATCAATTTGTGAACAACCTGAGTGAAGAGGACTACAGGCTTATGAGAGATAACAATTTGCTAGGAACACCAGGTAGGTAATGCTTGCCCGTGTCTGTCCTGCTGGAGTTGCTTGTAGGCAATTTGTGTCATTTTTTGTTCTCCCGAAGCCCTTTCACCCGTCTGTGTGCTGCAGCCGTGTTCTGTGGTAGGAAGTAGCTTCTTGCTAATTTGTGCACATTTAAATTCAAGTGGTCCCTTGACTTGTGGAGACAGGATGGTGTGGATTCATCAGACACAAAAGTCTGGTGTTTGCACAACTTGGGAGGGACACCCAGATTTGACGCAGTCCAGTTACAAACCCTTAGATAGACAAAACATCTCCTTTAAGTGTCTGTGTGCAGGCTTCCTGCTGGTGAGGTTAGGAGTTTGTGACCAGGGTAAGTAGTCTGGTATGAGATCTTGCATGGACATTTTGATGTCAGCTCTCAATCAGCTTGATAAATCTCTTTTTTATAGGTTGAGATGTAATTCAAACTGTGACTCCAGTAATCCAAACCTTCTCCTGCTTGTGGAAGTGTTAACCTCCAATATTTCGGTCTGGACACCCTAATGGGTGTAGGATGACAAAAAATTGCTGCTCAGTTGTAGAGGTTACAGAACCAGAGAGAACATGTCTCCTGAATAGGATGGAACTGTTGGGTATTTCAGTTTCAGGAAAACTTACTTGCAACAACAGTGCTAAAGTGTCTGGACTTCCCCTTAGCAACATGCTTGGCAGTGCCATTATGGCAGGATTTAATTAGATGGAACACAAGCAGTGGCTTGTACCTTCTTTAGAAGCTTTTGATAATGCTTGCCATACATATATGATTTGGAAATATTTTTGGAAAATTTTGCTTATTTTCTAAGGTGAAATTACTGAAGAAGAGTTGCTGAGAAGGCTACACCAAGTTAAAGAAGGTCCGCCACAGCAAAACAGTGATGAGAATAGAGGTATATACAGTATTTGTGAAAACTCTTAACTTTAGCACCCCGTACGGACCTTAACTTGAGTGCAGGAGTGGAACAAGTTAAGCCTAGGCAGGTGCAAGGTGAGCTTTGTTTCAAAACTCAGTGAACCTTATGTGTGATAGTTGCTGCAGAGGTTAGTTCGGGACAGATTTCATTCATAACACATCTCTTACTTCTGTCAAAGTTTCATTTAGGTTTATTTCCTTTTTTATTCCTTTTTTTTTTTTTTTTAAGATTGCCTTTCTGTCTGCTCCCTTCTGGGATGCTTTTTGGCGATCCCTCTTTTTTAATTCACCATTCTTCCCTTCCAAAGATGCTGCATTACTCTTGTTGTCACCCTTCCGTAGAGATTGGTGGGGGATGCTCGGAGCTGACCACTGGGGTTCATTATTCAGTGAGACAGATCTGCTCTAAAGCTCTGCAGGTTAAGGCTCAGGACAAACTTAATTCTCTGTTTCACGGTCGATAGATCACTTAATTGTTTGGAAAGGAAAACACAGAATATTGATGCGTAATGACACCTGACATGTGACTTTCCGTTTACTTATGATAGAAAATACGTGTTCATTTGATGACTTGTTTGCTCTGTGATGGCTGCAGCCTATCTGACCATATTAGAGCAATGTCCACTCCTGCTCCCCTAGAAGAGCTCTGCTAGTTACAGAATTGTCACACTGCCTGTGAAACCACAGTAGCACTTGGTAGGATTCAGCACTTCTAAATTGTCACTTGTTAAGCTAAGCAGTTATGTTCTTGGAAAAGATGGCTCCAAAATTAGCTCAGTACTCTAATTTTGGTAGTTCCCTGTCTTTTTCACAGGTGCAGAGTCCGCAGAAGATGTTTCAAATGGAGATTCTATAATAGACTGGCTTAATTCAGTCCGACAGACTGGAAATACAACACGAAGTGGGCAGCGAGGAAACCAGTCCTGGAGAGCAGTGAGCCGGACTAACCCAAATAGCGGAGACTTCAGATTCAGTTTGGAAATAAATGTCAACCGTAACAATGGGAACGCGAATCCAGAAACTGAGAATGAGCCATCTGTAGAGCCTTCCAACGGGGAGGATTTGGAAAACAGCCAAAGTGACTCTGAAATTCCAAGGTCTGAATCACCGTCTGTAAGGCAGCCTGGATCAGAAAGGAGCGCTGCGGAGGAGCTGACGGCTGAGGAGGCTTCCCCTCCTAGAGGGCAGAGGAGAGCCAGGAGCAGGAGTCCCGAACAGCGGCGGACGAGGGCTAGGACTGATAGGAGTAGGTCACCTATTAATGCAGTGAGCGAGGCCCCTCGCAGGTCTCATCACAACACATCATCTCAAACACCTGACCACTCCTCGGCGAGCGAGGCTGAGGGCAGCTCCAGAACCAGGCAGCACGTGACGTTAAGGCAGCACACGGCGGGGACTGAGGCGCCGAGTGAAAACGCGGTTCTGTTTTCCCCCCCTGAGCCGAGGCCCGCTCCTCAAGCAGCGGGCTCTTCAGAAAGCACCGGCGCCAGCGAGCCCACGGCTCCTGGGCAGAGGCCTCCCACCATAGTGCTCGACCTGCAGGTGAGAAGAGTTCGCCCGGGCGAGTACCGGCAGAGGGACAGCATAGCCAACAGGACCCGCTCGCGCTCGCAGACGCCCAACAACACGGTCACCTACGAGAGCGAGCGCGGAGGCTTCCGGCGCACCTTCTCCCGCTCGGAGCGCGCGGGCGTCAGAACTTACGTCAGCACCATTCGGATTCCCATCCGCAGGATCCTAAACACGGGCCTGAGCGAGACCACGTCGGTCGCCATCCAGACCATGCTGAGGCAGATCATGACGGGCTTCGGGGAGCTCAGCTACTTCATGTACAGCGATAGCGACGCGGACCCCGGCGGGCCGGCTCCCAATCAGAACGCGGAGGCCTCGGAGCCGCAGAGCGGAGGCGGGGCCAGCTCGGGCAATGAGAATGCAGATGTTAGCTCAGGGGAGGTGTACGAGGGTGGGCACGAGGCTAGCTCCACATCTGGTGCCAGGCGGGAAGGCCGGAATATGAGGGGATCGGTCACTTTTGAAGAAAGCACCTCTCTGCCGTTCCTTAGCCTCGCACAGTTTTTCCTACTCAACGAAGACGACGACGACCAACCGAGAGGACTCACCAAAGAACAAATTGACAACCTAGCCATGAGGAATTTTGGTGAGAGCGACGCTCTGAAAACCTGCAGCGTGTGCATCACGGAGTACACGGAGGGCAACAAGCTGCGCAAGCTGCCGTGCTCGCACGAGTACCACGTGCACTGCATCGACCGCTGGCTGTCGGAGAACTCCACCTGCCCCATCTGCCGCAGAGCAGTCCTAGCCTCGGGGAACAGGGAGAGCGTTGTCTAGAGGAGAGCTGAGTCGATGGCCAGGCAGCTGGTGTGATAGTGATGGGCAAAGAAGTCACTTCCTTTATGGCCACTTTTTGAGTGGTACCTCAGTGTATAGTAATGACTCGGAGTGAATCTTCCCTCATGAAAGCATTTTCTCTGGATTCAAGCTTTGGGAATTGGAAAATTTCTTTAATTAGGTTTTTCGAGTTCTAGTCAGTTTGGGTGTTCAATTTCACTTGTCCAAAGACATCTCCCCTGTTCAAAATGTTTTGGTTTTGTTTTTTTTTTTTTTTTCTTTGTGAAGAATATTAAGTTCTTTCTCCTGGCCAGCCCTTGCCACCCCAGTCCAATAAACAGTTTGTCCTCAAGATTGTGCTTCTGAGGAGTTCTTTGAGAAGTTATCCCAGCTCCAGTGTCCATGAGTCATAGAGGAATTTTTGCAAGAAATCCAACTCTCTGAAAAAATAATATTAATTTAATTGCACATTTGAACATACTTTTAATTTTCCTCCTGGGTTAATATTGGACATGTTTGTGTAAATAACACTAATGTTAGCCCTTTCCCCATCACTATGGCACGCTGTAGGATGAGCTGTTAGCGTAATTGGGATATTTATCTTGTTGTGGAAATATAAGAATTGCCTATGCTTGTTTAAATAAAGGAAAAAAAAAACAAATCTGTTTTAAAATTGTAAAGCTTTTTTGTAGAAGCTCAGTACTTTTCCAATGCACTGTTGTACTAACGCATTAAGAATTAAAATTGTACCATGCTTAGAAATCAAGAATGCTTTTCGTACAGACCCCACCACACAGAGAGCAAACTGAACACAAGAGAGCTGCTTTTGTGACTGTGTACCTGTCAAGAGCAGTGCATATCTGTACTATTTATGTGAACAGCTACTGTAACATAAAAACAGTTGGATTAGACATCGAATTGCATTTAAAAAAACGGAAATTAAATGTTATAATTGCAGTGTTTTGGCTCAGTAATGCCACCAAAAAAAAAAAAAAAAAAAGATAAAAATTAGAAACTGTTCTAATGGCTGGTTATTTCTTGGAACGGTTGCAAATATGGATTAACACAAACCCATGTCCACTGCCTCTTTCACTGCGGTTTGTGCCCAGATTTTCTATCGGCTTTTGCTCTCAATTTTTGAGGCAGTGCTGTAACTTCAGCAAACGAGTACGTACGGGTTGGATTTTAGTTCTTCACAAGCTTCGGCTGTGTTGGTAACCTCTGGATCTGTCTGGTGTTGGTAGCCTGTGGAATAACTGGAAAGCACATCATTAGTATTGGGTTACATTTGAAAATGAGTGCACTTAAATTGTAGCAGATTCTTGAGAATAACAGTAAAAACCCAACAAGCTCTTTATATTCCTGTTGGACAGAATGAAAATGAATTTACTTCTAAAATTACTTACGTGACCTGTTGCAATTGAGAGTTGGAGAATGTACCTCAGCTCTGATCAGAGTGAAGTGGGGAAGCATCCTTCACCCTCAGCGACCTCTTCTTTGTTTTATTCTCCAAGGTTTTGGGTTTTTCCTGGCTTACATGCACAATGGGAAAGTGGTTTTTATTTCTTTCCACTCCAGAGTAATAGTTCTGAAGGGATATGAGCTGCTCTCGCTGACTGGATGGGAAATGTTGCTTGTTCCTCAGATGATAAAACCAAAGCTGACCTATCTCTTTTTTCCCAATTAAAACACATTTTTGGTGTTTTACAGTGGTGGGTGCATAAACTCTAATCGCTGCTCTAAGCCATTTTAACATCTCATCAGCTAGTTCAGGATTCCACAGCATCCCAGAATTCTCTTTTTTTTTAAAAAATTTTTCCCCGTGTGCATTTTGTGCTGTTGTTCCAGTGGGAAACCCTGACTGGCTGTCGAGAAGCTCGCTTTCTTCCTGGTGGGACACACCATCGTGGCACAGGGAACTCGGGGGCTCTTTGGGAACAGAACAATCCATCAGCTCACCGGGTTGGTTTTTTCCCTTGGGCACGCATCACTGTAAAATTGGAGTTGGCTGTTGATTCTGGGTGCTGGGTTCTCTGTGCCAAAATTTCACAGCAAAATAACGCTTCTGAATTTCACAGAGCAAATGCTCGCTCTCAGTTGCAGTTTCCTGACTTACAGAGCGTAGAATTAGAAGGAAAAAAACCCTCTCTACCTGCGTACCATGTTAGGTGTTGAAAGTCAGAGATGTTCATCTCAGACTGGAGCTGGTGACCACCAGGAAGGGAGCCCATCATCCCAAACCCACACAAAGCATGGCTGTGGTACTGTCACCCCAGCTTCTCCATGGAATTTCCACCTTGGTAGAACTGCTCTCACGGTTTTGTTATAGCTTATAGCATGTCTTAACATTTTATCTTTCTGTAACAAGAGCGACTAATAAAATCTTGGAGGTTTCCCAAACGGTACCAAGAACAAATAATTTAATCTCAGTCTGGGAGACG
>VWZN01005965.1:44632-57463 GCA_013396955.1 Regulus satrapa | reverse complement strand
AAAAAAAAAAAAGCCTGAGTTATATAAAATTAATGCACATGTCAGCTTTCATCTAATGGCAATTAAAGCACCTCATATAAACAAATCATTAATAGAAAAACTTGGATAAAAGCTGTGTTTTCAGTGTCTCACAGCCTCTGTAACCTCACTCATGACTTATCATCCCAGATCTTTCCCAACCTTCCCATAACTTCTTTTATTGACAAAAATGAATAATTCTCCTGTGACCAGGAGGTACCTGGAAGGCCTCATTGTGTCCCTCAACCCCTGCCAAATGGAAGCAATGATATTAATGATGCTTTAACGTAGCCCTGGTGCTGTGGTTTTGTGAGATCCCCCAAGAAGTGAAGTTGCTGCAGTCCCTGGAGGTGCTGGGGGGTAAAATCCACACCCAAAGCTGCTCCCAGGGGAATGGAAAACATCCAGGAGGCTCCAAGCTCATCCTGAGCAGCCTCTGGGCACCCAGATGCTCTCAGGGGTGGCTTTTTAGGTCGCTTTTACTTCTAAATGCCTCAAGGCCCATCCACTTCCAGCTGTGACCCTTCACCAGCTCATGGGAAGATCTCCTCTGTTACGTTCCAGGACCTGGGCTCAGCCTGTCCTCAACATGCATCAAACACTTCATAAAAATAATTCCCAGGATAATTCCCCTTGCCTCTCCAGCGCCTCTGGAGAGTGGCAGCATTTGGGAAAGCTGCTGAGAACCATCACCAGCCTGGCAAAAAACAGGAACAAATCCTTTTTCTTTTTAAACTGGTTTATTCTACACAAATCTTTTAAACAACATTCATAAAACATTAATTACAAAAATGTGCTAATATGGGGTATGTTTCTTTTTATTTTTTTTTTAATTCGACAATCAGAAGTTCACATTTTGAAAGGATACTTTTAAGAGACACATTCACTTTACTTCCAGATACAAAATTTTGAGGGGTTATAAATCACTTACAAGGAGCAGATGTAACCAAAAAAAAAAAAAAAAAAAAAAAGAATGATTTTTAAACTTCAGGATCTGATTTCAGAATTGAATTGAGCAGCTGCTTTTGGACCACTGGCTCTGCTGCTCTGCCCAGGGGGCCCAGCAGGCCTGGGCACCTCCCAGGACCAATTTCAGAGCCACACACGGCTCCTGCTGCTCCAGAGCCTGGAGCACAGCAGAAAAAAAAAAGGGATTGCAAAACTACCAACGGTGCTACAGCCTTCTCTGGAGCCTTTCTAGTGGGTACGGACATGGAGGGGGTGCATCCCACCCCAAAAACCCACGGGCAGACTGTTTTCCATCAACAGCAGAGCAAATGCCAGCTGTGACTGGGCATGGCTTTGGAATCTGCTGAGCAGGGTGATGGCAGCAAGCTTGGAGGTCCTGCTTCAAAAACAATTACCCGAAACGGCCAAAATTCAAGCCTCCACCCCAGTGCTCTTATGTGGAGCCAGCTCCAAAATCCACCCATCTGAAAGCAAATATTTGGCTTCATCCTGCTGGATTTCAGGGCAGGGGAGCGGGGTAATTTCCTAATTGCCCTCAGCCTCCCCAGAAAAAATCCTGCCTCTGGCTCTAACGGGTTTAAAAGGCTGAAACAGGATATGCTGGGAAAGTTGAGGCCTGGGGAAGTTGTGTTCTTTCCCGAAAGGATTGGGCTGAACGCAGCCAAACCCCAGCCGGGCTCAGGCAATTTGGCCATGGCCCACCAGAAGGGGAGCATCACCTCAGTGCAGGAACCTGCTCCAGAAAACAACTCATCTCACACAGCACGATTAAAAATCTACAAAAAAGGACAAAAAAGAGCTGAATTCCTTAGTAAAACAGCCCTGAAATCTTGTCTCTAATGCTACAGGAGGGGCTGCATTTGCCGGGCTGGGCAGGGGTGGGTGTAGGGTGAGCCTTGGGGTACAAAAAGAGGAGGAAGTTCAGAGTTTCAAAGTTCCAAAGCCATGTTTCTGCAGAAAACAGGAGGGATTTTGTGTCTTTCCTCTCGGCTGGGAAGGTGGATCCCAGCCCTGCACCTGCAGAGTTTCACCACCGCAGGAAGAGGGGACACGGGGACACTCGCAGGGCCTGGCCTTGAGGGGAGCACTGAGGGCACGGCCAAATGTTTGCAAAAATAAAACTACAAAGCCCCCCCGACAGGGGCTGTGCTGGTGGTCCCACCAAAGCCCAGTGATAACCTCCCTGTCACCAGGGCTTAAGTCCATGGAGTGGCCGTGCCAGGCAGATAAAGGACCTGGAGCAATGGCACAAGGTCACCCCTGCCGACCAAAGCCCTCTCAGAGCTCTATCCACCTCTGAGTTTGCTTTCAAGGCTCTCAAAAAGAAAGGAAACAGCTTCATCTTGGGTTTAGTTGCCCACAGAGCCCCTCTCTGTGCCAGTTCCATGCCTGGTGTTACTCAGAGCAGCTTGGAGGAAGATTTAAGGAGCCCTTGTCAGCCACATTATTGTCCCCAAAGGTTACAAGGGTGGCTTGTAAGCACCCGAGAGAGCTGCTCAAGTCCACGTTTGGTGGCATAAAGGTGGAGGGACGGGGCTGCTCTGCTCGGCTTTCAAAGTAATTCCCATTTTCTGCTTCCAGCTGGAAAAGGAGAAGCAGACTCTGCCAGCGAGGAAATAATTGAAGCTAAAATAATCAAGGCGACCCCAAACAAAACTGTGGGGTGCAGGAGCACGCAAAAGCCAGGACTGGTTTGCAGTGACGAATGGAGAGACAGAAAAGGCCTCAGTTGGATCTGTCCCCCTGCATTCAGAGGATTTGATCCGAGCTCACCTTTGTCCAGGTGAGGATTATGTGGCCGCTTCCAGAGGCAAGTGTCAGCAAGGGTTGAAATCCAGAGCAGGGGAGATCCTCAGCACCAAATCAGGCTGCCCAGAGCAAACTGCTCTTGGCACCCACGTACCAAAGAGAGCCTCTGCGGCCATGCAGAACATTCCCATGGCACTGCCAGGGAAAGGCAGGAATGTCCTTGCCCATCT
This sequence comes from Regulus satrapa, assembly GCA_013396955.1. NCBI lineage: Eukaryota > Metazoa > Chordata > Aves > Passeriformes > Regulidae > Regulus > Regulus satrapa. The sequence continues at coordinate 54,497 of VWZN01005965.1, read as the reverse complement.
GGCCACCTCCCTGCTGCTCCTCCTGGCAGCTCAGCCCAGGGTGTGATGAAGCCCCTTGGGTGGCAGCCCTAAAGCACCACCACGGTGGGAGGCAGAGCCAAAACCTCCTGAAACTGGGGCTCCCCCAAACCCCACGGTACCACGGCAGACCTGCAAAAGCCTTCTGCTTGGCTGGCAATTGGGATGTGGCCTTCCCACAGCTCCCACAGCAGAGAAATGTTAGGAAACCTCAACCCCAGCTGGAGAGAGGCCAGAATTTGATAAATTTAAGCTCTGTGACTTTGAAACTTGTGTTTTCCTGGCTGCAGGACCTCAGGGCAGGGCAAGCTGCAGTGAAGCAGCTCCTGCATATTGTTTCAAAAATGAAAAAAGCTCTAAGCCATGAATCATGGCACTTCTCAGGCAGCTCCCAAAGCCCTGCTACCCTTCCCATCACAAACACTACCATCCCTGGAGCACTTCCAGCATGACTGTCCCACTCCATCCCTCAGCCAGAGCGAGAGGAGTTAAACCAGATGCCTCACTCTGCAGGGATGGGGGGGGGGGAGGGGGGGGGAAGAAAAAAAAAAAAAAAACCAACAAGTTGGTTTTGAACACCCTTAAGGTAAAGTTTTAAGAGGCAGCCCCAGCCCAGCCCCGAGCAGGCGCTGCTGGGACACGTCCTGTGCTCACTGCACATTTACATAATGCTCTGCAGCTCTGCAAACACCCGGCCACGGGGTGAAGAGGGGCCCTCGCCGCTCCCTCGCAGCCCTTTGCCACCCAAGGGGCTCAGCCCACTCCCCTCCCCTCGCTGGCTCCCAAAGCTGGCTGAGTCTGGAGCGCTGGGCTCCCCCTTCCCTCCCCAGAGAGGGAGAGGGGCAGGAATCACAGCCTGGCACTCGCAGGGGAGGGAGAAGGTCAGGTTTTGAATTAGAGAACTGAGTAAAAGGCTAAAGGGGATGGGATGTGCTGGGCTAGGACAAGAGGACCCTGACAGAACAGGAGGGGCTTTGGGATGAAGCTTTTTGCAGCAGTTAGGGACCCATCTGGTGTCACACCACCAGACCACCACAGGCCGAACAGATGTTTTTGGGAGCAGTGCAACCCCTCCCTGTTCACGGGTGCTCCAGTCACACAATCCCGCCTCTCACATGCAGAAATTCTTCCCAACTGCCTGGTATTCCAAAGGGCCAAACTAGACCCACAGCAGCAGCAGCAGCAGCAGCAGCAGCAGCAGCAGCAGCAATCTGACAAACAAGCCCCAGATACTCCCTGTATGTTGACTCTGCTCCAATCTTTGCCCTTCCCACTCCCATCTGTGTTTGCTGATGAGGAGACCTTTCATGGCTGCTGTCCAAACCCGCCTTCCCCTCTGCAGAATTTGGCCTCGTGTCCACCAAGGGCAGGATTTTGACCAGACAAAGATAGAGTGTGGTTTTGGGAGGCCGGTACCAGACACGGGTCTGGGATGGGATGAGGGGTGGCCAAGAAAGCGCCTCATCACTCCAAATCTCCAGTAACAAAGGACAATAATAAAGGCCATGGGGAAAGACCAAAATGTAGGGGGGACAGATACGGGTGCCAGCACCCCTCCCAGGCTGACACAGCTGCTCTGATGCCACTGCAGTGCTAAGCACCCCTTGCACTGAATGCAGGCTCCTTGCAAGGCAAGGACCTTTGCAGGCATGCGGAGCAGTTAAGGCAAGTGAAATTCTGCAGAAATTCGGGATTTGAACCATGAATCACTTTTGGAGCCAGGGAGGCTTTGCCACACAAAGTCTGGGTGCAGCCATCAGTGGGCTCTGCTGTGCAGCAGCTGCCTCCCAGACAGGGCTTGGAGACAGCTCTGCTCATGCTCTGCTTGCTCTGAAGAAGCTACTTCTGGAATTTACATCTCTCATAATCTCTCCTTTGGGGGGCATTAAGGTCCAAAATATGATTTAATGAACTTCATCAAACTCCAATGTGAATTAATGCCCCAAAAAAGTCACAGAAGAAGTTACAATGACGAGTTTTTTATTACCTTCAGCTGTCAGAGGGCTTTGCCCCACTGCCAAGGCTCCCACCCAGAAAGCACCACACTAACACTCTGCCCTAGGCTAAGTCTGGCCGATCCCAGCTGGAGCCGGGGCTCCGTGGTTCAAGCCCTGCCTCCTCCTGCAGCTTCATCTGCCTCCCGTGGCTCCCAAAACTCAGCAGTGGCTCAGCAGAGCCCCAGCAGACGATGCAATGCAGGCTATGAAGGGTAAGAACAGTCATGGAAAAGCATATCCAAGAAAGATACGAGTAGACATCTCATTTTATATCATAAACAGACACGTCACAACACACCAGGTAGTTTTCCAGCTCACATGGGGACAGAAGGGCCACAAGACCACAAGACCTTACAACGCACCAGCCAACAGGGGTTAAAAACAGGGCCAGAGGGACATGCAGGGTCCTGAGCCTATTTATGTACAAAAGTCCCACTGCTGCCCGTGGGAGGGGCCTCCATGAGCCCAGATTTCCACAGCAAAGACACGTCCTGGTGTCACAACCCCCCCCACTCGCCCGGAGACCAAGGGATGGTTCCCATGACACACGTCCCTCTTCAGACATCTCAGTTTCTTAGTGGCAGGTGAACAAAATGAAAATCTGATGAAGGATGGGTTTTCAGTCAGGATACATGTTAATTTGGTGTCTTGCTCTCTCCCGGGAAAAGGTATCCCAGCCCCAGCTGGTTCCTGGTTGATACAGGGACTCACCAGGGCAGGAGACCTTCCCTTCTCACTCATTAGCCACGCTCATTAGCAACCCCTGGAGATGATCATAGAATTATGGAACGGTTTGGGTTGGAATGGACCTTAAAGCTCATCTCATTCCAGCCCCTTGCCATGGGCAGGGGCACCTTCCACTATCCCAGCTTGCTCCCAGCCCTGTCCAACCTGGCCTGGAGCACTTCCAGGGACGGGGCAGTCACAGCTGCTCTGGGCAATTTGAATTTCTTCAATTTTCCGTGGGCAGTGATGTATTCCTGCCCGAGGCTGAGCTCTGCTGCCGCTCAGTGTGGTGGGTACCCACTGGCTGTGTGATTTCCTTGCAGGGTCCCCCTCTCCCCTCGCATCAGCACCAACCCTGCACCAGCTCCGGCACCACACACAGTCACCAGTTAAAGGCTACTGGGGCTGTCCAACCCTTTGGAAAACCTTTGGGATTCCCCACCAATACCGACTCGTGCTTATTGCTCATGATACACAACTGATCCCAAAAACAGCAGTGGCACCCTGAGCCAGCAGCATTCCCACGCCCGTGGGTGCCCCTGAGCCCAGCAGGGGAGCCACCTCCCACGCAGAGCGGATCCATGACACAGGGGCTCTGTCCCAACCCCCTGTGCCTCAAAGCCACCAAAGTGCCCATTTTGGTGGTGATCCCGTGGATCTGGCCCCACAGAGCTGGGCACTGTGGGCTGTGCAAGGAGCTGCCCCTCTCTTGTGCAGCTCAAAAGCCCAATCATTAATTTCTGGGTGAGAAAACGGAGGTGGAAAGCGGCCGAGGGATCTGCTGGTCTCGTCCACGTGTTTTTAAGGCATATTTTGCAGGAAGGGTGTGCTCCCGGGTGACTCCGATGGCTGGAGCCAGCTGAGCCCCTGTCATCCCAGCTGCAGCTCCCTGGGGGTGTGGGAGAGCAGCTGAAAAGGAGGAAAGAAGAAGATGAAAGCAGGACTTGCTGACATTTATTTGGTTTGTGCATCAGACTAAAGCAGCGTTTCCTCCTTCGGATCTCTGGCTCCAAAACAGCCCCAGGTGCTGGACGGGGAGGAGGCTGTCTCACTTGGATGTGACACCCGAGTGACGCTGGAGGAGGAGGATGGACAGCTGCAAGGTTCAACAAGTTCCATCCGTGGCCTGCTTGGAAAAGGCATTTATTAGCTGTAAACCTCTGTCGTGACGTATAGAAAACCGGGGAGAGGAGCGGGATCAAGTTTGAATCCTGGTGAGAGTTCTCCTTAGAAAAATGGTTAGGGGGGGAGGGGGAGGGGGAGGAGAAGTGGCTTTCGAAATCAAAACTGTCCCAAAAAGAAAAAAAAGAAAAAAAAAAAAAGAGCATTTCTGCTAGTTAAAAGCCTTTAACTAGAAGAACTTTTTGTGTTTTCTCCTTTACAAACATAGTGCATCTGGGATCTCTGGGAATTGTGGTCCGTCTGGGAAAGGGGCTGTGCTGGGGCTCTGGAGAGGCTGCTGGTGTCCCGGGGAGAGCCGCGAGCGGCGTCACATGTGCGCTTCGGAGGCTGGGCAGCCTGGCAGCAGCTCCCCGTTCACCACCGCCTCCGAGCCCAGCATCTTGTCTTTGCCAGAATCCAGGCGCTGCTTCTTCAGCATCCTCTGGTGGACCAGCGGCACCACGGAGAGCACCAGGCCGCCGATGATGGGCGGCACCCCAGCGAAATAAAAGGCTGCGTCGTAATTCCCAAAATAATCATTGAGGTATCCTGGAAGAGAAGAGAGATGGAGTTAGAGCCTCGTCGGTCTAATGAGCTCGTTAGTCTAATGACCTGCTTGTTCCCTCCTTCGAGTGCGGCTCGCGTCACCCACCAGATTTGGGGAGATTTGGGTTTTTAAAATAATCTTTTTTTCCGTTTGCATTTCTTGGAGTTTTTATGCCCTGGATTAAAGGATGTGTGCAGCCAACACAGTGTGCCGAGGGAGAAGGAAAGCCCCAGCCATCGTTCCTGTTTCACCAGAACAGGACACAATCGGCCACATACCAGACAATCCCAAATGCAAGCTGAGACGTGCTAAACCCAACACTTCTTCCCAGAGGCTTGCCAGCCAGGAGGCAATGGGAAAAGTGGGCAGGGGCTGTTCCTCTGCTGATTGTCTCCATGTGGAAGCCCTGCCCTTATGGATATTTTATCTCCAGCTGTGAAATACACGCTGCCAGTTACAAACAATAGCCAAGCCTTTTAAAGCCCAACAAGGTTCTGCATTTGTCTGGCAAGTTCCAACACAGCCGGGCATCTTTGGAGAATAACACATGGCCACGGAGCAGCACTGGAAAATCCCTCTGAGTGTCTCCTGTGTGGACACTTCCCTGGGGATTAGGCCAGTGCAAAGGGTCCCTTCACCCAGCAAGCCCCACTCAGGGGGTCCTGGGGCAGCTCCCTCCCAGTGAGAGGTCTGTGACCCCCACGTTCCTTCCTGAGGGCGTTACAGTGAACTTTGCTGGCGGAAGCAGAGAGATCGGAGGTGCTTATCCAGCTTTGGCTTAGCGCTGCTGATGCAGAGGTCCTGCTGCTCGGGGGCAGCTCTGGCAAAGCCCTCGCTATTAAGGACGTTGGGGTTATTGCTGTGCTGGAACACAGACCCAGGTCTTGTGGAGGCTCAGGTGTCTCCATCTCCAACTTCAATTTCATCTAAAAGGCCTTCGAAAAAATTATCATCTGCCAATTTTTAGCTCGGTTGCAAACAGAAATCACTCAATGTGATCTTGGCTCACTGCTCCCCCAATGATCACCGTTCATCAGCCTTGGGAAAAGCCCTGAGATGCCACAGGATGTGGCATGGAGTGATGCCACCCCCATTCTTCAACCAGAAAACCCAAAGCAGCACTTCTGGTTTCACACCAAAACACCACCATGGGTGAAAGCTGCCACCACCATCTCCCTCCCAACTGCTGGGTCCTGCTCCAGCCCCGTGGTGTCACCAACCTGCTATGGGCGTGCCTGCGGTCATGGGCACGGCCATCAGCCCCATGAGGTACCCTATGGCCTGGGACGCCTGCATGGGCCCCACCAGCTCGAAGGCGATGGGGGCCATGATGGTGGTGAAGAAGCCATCGCAGAGGCCGAGGAAGAGGCAGATGACAATGACGCCCTCGAAGCCTCGGCACTGGGGGATCATCATGCACAGGAGGCCCAGCAGCATGAAGGACGCAACCTGGGGAGACAGAAGTGGGGATGGGCAGCAGGAAGAGTCACTGAACAGGTCAATGTCACTGCTCCCTCCCTGGACCCATCAAAGCCATCCAGCTGCTGCTCCTGTCTTGGAGAGGCCCTTAAGAATAACCTTTTAAGAAGGGTTAAGAAGGATTAGCTGCTGGATTAGCTGCTAGATTTCAGCAGTTTGTTCTTCAAAAACCACAAGGAGGTGAAAGGGTGTCGGTAGTTTGGGAAGAGCTGCTGTCATGGAGTTTGATTGCTGAACAGACACCGATCCTTCGGATCAAGTGTGTAACTCCTCTTACACATTTCCGTAGTGAATTTTCTTCCCTCACAGCAGAAAATAATTGGCAAAATGCTTTGTGATGGACAGTTATCAAGCAGTGTAGAGATACCATCCCTGCCCTGCTGTGGTTGGCCAGCACCTCCATGGAAGGTTGGACACACCATACCTGCAGGTAAATCTTTTTCAGCCCGGGAATGCAGTCACCAATGCGGCCCGAAACCAAGCGCCCCAGCCCCGACATGGCCCCGAGGCAAACCAGGAGGATCCAGTCCTTTTTAGTTTCCTGAAATCGCTTCTCCACATATTTGACCTAGGATGGAGGGAAGGACACAAGTATGTGAAGCTGAAGTACGTTGATCCCTCTCATCTCCCCAAAAGGGGTGAGATTTCCTGCAGAGGGCTCATGGATTTGGGGCAGTTGTGAGACCCTCGTGTCCACACCACCTGGACCTGCACCCTCCTCTCACCCCAAACCCAGCAGGCCCTTTCTCTCCTGCTACTGGTGCTGGTCCTTAGGAGCGCTGGGAAGTGACCCTGGCCTATCCTGGCAGACAGGGCACAGAGAGGACACACTAAACCATACCCATCACTATTCCTGTTTACGGGATGTGCAGCAGTTTCTTGGTTTTGAGGCTTTTGGTGCCTCTGCCCCTACTGCCCATCCCCACCTTCCCACCTCCTCATCCCTCCTCACTCTGAGCAAAGGGACCTCCCTCCCCTCCCCTTCCTGCCCCGGCTCTTACCAGGTTCATGTAAGGTACGAGGTATCCCAGCACAGCAGTAGCGATCCCAAAGGCCCAAATCCGATAGGTCTTTCTCCGGAAAACCCTCAGGTTGAAATACTTGCGGGTCTGGGCCCAGCACTGCTGCCTCATGCTCCGGCTGCCCAGCTTGTCGTGCCCGTCGTGCTGAGAGTCGCAAGAAGGCGTCAGGATGGGCCGGTAGGTCATGGACAAGAAGATCTGGATGAGCATTAAGGCACTGAGTACTTGGAAAGTGTGTGCCAGCCCGATGGCACCTCCGACCATCTTCAGGAAGAAGGGGAGCGGCACGGAGATGAGGCAGCTGCCCCCGGCCACGATGCCGTTGGCCAGGCCCAGGCGGCGCTTGAAGTAGTGGCCGAGGATGACCAGCGAGGGCTGGAAGGCGAAGGAGCTGCCGCAGCCAAAGAGGATCCCGTATGTGAAATAACGAACTTCCAGGGACCTGGTGGGAACAACACATGTGGGAGCAGGGATGGCAGAGGCGGGGAAGCCTCCTCCCCCACGGGCTTGCCAAGAGCCAGGGCTCACGTGCCGCAGGTGCAGCACAGACAGTCTGACCTCGAGGAGCTTATTCCCTCACCCAAGCAAGGATAATCCTCACCTTACAGCTGGCACATGAAATCTTCAGCAAAGTGAAGTGGAGCTGGGAAGTGCTTTCTGCCACCAGGAGAAGGCAGCAGCCAACCTGGCCTTCTTGGGAAGCTTCAATGGTTTTTAAATTACAGCAAACAAGATTTTCTAAGGTAGGGATGGTGGGATATTTTTAGCTAGAAATCCTTTTAATTTTTACCCAGAAAGGACTAATTGAAAACATTCTGCACCCAGTGTTTGGAAGCAGAGGGCACCAACCCTGCTGGTTATTAGGCACATAGGAAGGAAATGTGGTGTTTCTGCCCAGGCTCCGGGCTGGTTAATTAAGTTCTTCTTTAAGCTCTTCTGGGAGCTTAAATTAGATAGCTAATAGATCTCATTTGTACCTTACATTGGTTGCTGCACTTGAGGGGGGAGTGAAGTGGCTACTCCACAGAGCAGATGGAGAGTCCTGAGAGCCCTTGGAAGGAGCTGCTTCCCAATTTTCCCAACAGGCAGCTGACAAAGGAACCTGGATTTAGGCAGCCCACACAACCTGTTGTGTTTCTCTCCAGATGAAGGAATTTTTTTCTTCATCCCCATGCCATATATCCAGCTGCAAACTGTGGGATACTGCCTGGGAGGGAAGCGTGCGGAAGACCTTTGGGCAGCTCGGGGTATTGTACAAGCAGGGTCTATGCTCTGACCCTCAGAGCAATGAATGCTGCTCCCAAAGCAAGGGAGGACACAGCAGCCCACATTTACCAGAGCAGCTGGAAGTTGGGAAAACCTTTAAGCCCATCATTCCTTCCATTACATGCTCATCCCTCCAGCCTGCCAAAGGAGAAAGCAGAACACAGTTGCCATGCCCGAGACAAATGACTACCATGGAAGGCAATTTCCATCCACTCCAGAATGAAACCACATCAGAAGCCCCCTCTGTGGGAGCCAGGCAAGCAGCTGGGCTTCGTGGGCCGTGTCCGAGCTCCCACGCACCAGCCCTGGCCGGGTCACAGGTAAGCTGCTGTGTGATAAGCAGAGACAAATGCCACAGTTCCCATCTGCTCCTCGGTGATGCACCCCCACATGACCAGGGGCTCCTTTCAGCCATGCTTCTAAAAGAGCCAGGGTTTCCCAGGCTGCTCACTGGGAACCTCTCCCAGTGCTGCCCACTGTCCGGTGGGAAGGGCAGCACCATCTCCTGGGATAATTTTGTGAGCCTTGTGAGGCTGCCAAGGGATAATCCTTTCTCCTGGGACAAGGATGTCTCCCTCCATTGCCTTCCTCTTGCTTCCAGCTCTCAGTGGGAACAGCCCTGGTTCATCCTTGCTGGCAGAAGTTTGGGGGATTCCACTGTGCTGGAGTAACTGAGCAAAAATTGTGGAGGGGAAGGAGAAAAAGATGAAAAGGGACCCAACCCTCCCTACAGAACACTTAGGGCAGAAGGGGAGGGCTGGGAGGCCACTGGGGGCATGTGAAGACAGCCCTGCTGAGCTGGCCATCATCTTCCATTCCTTATGCTAAACCAACCCCCTTAAACTGTAGGGAAGCTAAAGCCTGGCCTGGGATTTCTCTTTCCTTGAGAGCACACAAGGTCTTCGGTGGCTTGAGCTTGTTATGAGTGCAGGAGACTCCTCAGAGTGAGGCAGCAGAGAGGAAAAGCCTTGCAGTGACCCCATCCAGCCTTCCCCAGAGCTTCACTTTTCAGCATATTTGGTTTCTTTAGTGGTTTTCATACAAAATTCCCAATATTTTGAGACAAGAGGCACTGAGCCGGGCGCTGGGGTCTTGCCACACAGTTTTGGTGGCTCAGAGGGTTTTTGGAGCAGGACAGTGCAATGCTGGGAACTGCTGCTCCTCCATTTGGACAAAACAAACCCGTTTTAGAGAAACCAGAAGATAAAGAGGGGATGAGCCTTGATCCAGCTCTGCCTGAGCCCACCAAAGCCAGGCTGGGCCCCTGCACCAGTGCTTGTATCACAGGGGAATGATGTCCAGCTGCGGTGGAGGGACTTGGCAGGAGGGACCAAAAAAAACTTCTCCATTGTTCTGAGAGAGCTGGAGCCACAAGCCCCGAATTTCAGGAGCAGCCTTCACCATCCGGATGGAGCGCTGCCAAATCCCACAGCCTCCCTGCTCTTCCTCTGGCCCCGCTCGGCTCTGCTGTCACAGCTTCCCTCGCTGTGCTCCAGCTGCAGAGGGGCTCCTTTCTCCCTTAAAAGGCAGCCAGAGGAATGTGGTCTGAGAGTGAGAGGCAGGAAATGGGGATTTCAGTCCTGTAGCTCTCCTGGAAATGATATTCCTCTCTGCCTGTACTGTTTGATTTTTTTTTTTTTTTTTTTTAG
>VWZN01005965.1:24102-44616 GCA_013396955.1 Regulus satrapa | reverse complement strand
TTTTTTTTTTTTTTTTGAAGCCCAACACAACAAGCCCCTGGCAGCGGTGTGGTCCCACGAGCCCTTTTTCTTTGCACAAACATTTTACAATGGAGCGGGGAGAAAAGTCCAAGCTCTGTTGATTAGAAGGAAAGCAGGATTACATGGGAAGCTCCTGTGATCTGCATGCACAGCTTCCCTCAGGACCCACTGCACCTTTTGCTTTTATCTTTGGAAACACAAAAGGTGGCACTTGAGGCGGAAGCTGCAGACGGTGGTTCCTCCCTCGCCGCTGCCCAAGACGGTTTTAACATCCCAAAAATCCCATCCACAACTGGCCACAGTCCTGGGGGCTTGGCCTGGAGATGAGAACTGACCACCCCTCCTCAGCATAATGGAGGGATCCCACAGCAAAGCAAGGGAGCACACAGCAGCCCACATTTACCAGGGCTGGGACGAGCACAAGGGTCTCACTGACCAGGAGGAGCAGAGCACGGGCAAGTCGCCCTCTGGAAAACTGGTGTGTATTTGCTTTCAAAACCCACCCCTTGAAGCTTTTTAATTAAAACAATATTGATTTTAAGTGAAATCCAACCCAATGCAATGTTTTTATTCAGAAAAGGTGGGGCAAATGCTGCTTTGGAGGTGCCTTCATGGAGCCTCTGGGACTGTGTTTAGTAAGTGTCAAATAAATTACCCCAGAGGTGACCTCTTTTTGCTCCCACAATGATGCCAACCCCGATTTGTGGGCTGGAAAGACACACAAGGTACACCTGCCATCCAAATGCACACTGGCCAGTGCCTGCCAGCAGAAATTCATGGCATGGGATCAGGCATGGAAAACAAGGAGCAGCAGTGGCCCTGCTCTGCCGCAGACACACGAGCCAGGACAGGAACACCATAAACTGCTCCAAACCTTGTCTGCCTTCCCCTCCCTGTCTGCCCTGCACAGAAACTCCCTCTTAGGCATAATCCACCAATTATTATTTTAAACATTAATTTACTTTCAGCACCAAATGTGAAAGTGGTTGCAAAGGAAAATGGTTTTCTCTGTGTGAGTGCCTCTCGAGCTGCCCGTGGGAGGCACACCAACCTCTCCTTCTCTTGTAAAGATCAGATGAGGGACCTGAGTGCTGAAATCCCAGAAAATACAGTCCCTTGCTTGGGTAAAATTCACTCTAGTTTTACCTAAGGACACAAGGTTCAATTTGCAGGGGAAGAGGCTGAGCACACACGGGCTGTAGGGATGCCAGGACACCTCTCATGCGGATGGGAACCACCTGCTTTGTCCCAAGAGGCAGCAGCAGTGTGTAGGCAGGGGGCTTGCAGGGAGGAAGAAGAGCTCTCCAAGGAGCTGGGTGTCCCCTCCACAGCCTTACTTGGTGAAGGAGCTGGAGAGGAGCCCGATGAAGGCGATGGTCGCACCCATGGCCGCGGTGGTTCTGCAGCCGATCCGGTCGGTGAAGATGCTGACGATGGGGGAGCAGAAAAAAATCATTCCCATGGCCAGGGAGCCGACCCACGCTGGGGAGAGAGAGGAGAAGGGTGATGGTCAGGGTGGGACATCAGCCGGGCAGTGGGGAACCAACCAGGGACCCAGGGCAGCTTTGGAGGTGTCTCGGCAGAGAGGCAGCCCCATCACACAGTTAATGAAGAGCTGGTAATTAACAGCATGACTCAAATGACACAGAGCCCCGGTGGCACTGAGGACAGGGCGCGATGGTGGAGTACGGACAGGTTTTCCTTGTATTCCCCTCTGCTGGGTTCCTGTGGGCCAGGGAAGGCACCAGGTTTCGACATCTTTCCAAATAACCTTGGCTGCACATGGGAAGATGCCCCACTGGTGCCACTTCCATCAGGAATCTCCACATCCAAAAGCTCCCTGAGCTCCTTCAAGCCCCCTGAGCTCCCCAGCTTTGACTGGGGAGAGTTTCCTATCCCGAATTCCAGCCCTGCATTCCCAGGGAGCAAACTCACCCACCCCTCCCTCACTCTCCAGAGTCAGCACTCCTCACCTTCCCCTCTCCCCATGGTGAGTGAGGATTCCCCACTGCAGCTGAGCTGATGGAGACATGTTTATCCCAGGTTTAATTCCACCCCTGACCTTGCCAGGGAATGCCCAAGTGGGACCATCATGCCCTGTCTCCTTCCAGCCCACTCTGAAGAAAACCACTGTCTGTCTGTCTGTCTGTGTTTTTCCAGAAATGTTAATTATTCACAGATATTTTTTTCAGCCCATCATGGAATCATTAAGGTTAGAAAAGCCTTTTAAGATCCTCAAATCCAACCATTCCCCCAGCACTGCCAAGCCCAGCACTAACCCGTGCTCCCAAGTGCCACATCCACATGGCTTTTAATTCCCTCCAGGGACAACAATTCCATCACTGCCCCGAGCAGCCTGTGCCAGCGCTTGACCAGCCTTTTAGTGAAGAAATTTTTCCTAATACCCAACCTAAACCTCTTCTGGCACAATGTGAGGCCTTTTCCTCTTGTCCACCATCTTCTCCCTGCTCTCTACCTTCTCATGGTTTCTGTGACTGTTTTGGGGAGAAAAGGCAGGATTTCAAGAAAAGCAATGTCGTAAGGAAATTAATTTCAATTCTAACAGCTCTGAGGAGAAGAAAGAAGTCCTGTGGGTGGTGTGTGGGGCAGAGTAGATGGGCAAAGGGACGAAAGGCCCTCAGCCTTACCTGGCACCAAAGTGGAGGAACCGGGGGACCTCCTGGAGCATCTCCAAGCTCCAGGTGCTGGCTCTGGGCTGCCAGCACAGCCCCAGGACATGTGGTACTTTCACCTTTTTTTACCTCTTTCAGGATTGTTTTATTTTTGCACCCAAGCCAAGGGCTCTGCAAACCTTTTTATCCCAGCCCTGTATAAAAACACCCTTGTGGTCCTTCCAGAGCCGTGAGATCTTCAAAAAATAGCCAGGTCCCTATTAAAAGCAAATCCCAGCTATAGAACGGCCTCTCCAACCTCTGCCTTTCACAAAAGGACCACACAAAGAAGCCCTCCCCAGGCTGGGAAGAGCTGACCCTTCCAAATTAATTATAAGTTCACAAGGACCCAATTTACTTCAAAATCTTCCTTAATAAATGCAGAGTGGAGCAATAAAATGAAAAGCAAGAGCTGTGCAGGAACCTCGTGGGACTGGCTGGGCTCACGTCTCAACTCCAGGCAAAGAGACGAGAGAGGGGAAGGGAGAGGGAGAGGACCCCCCTCTCCAGCTGATTTTCTTGGTTATAAATACAAGGCACAGTGTAACGAAAGTCCCTCTAATAGGATTAGGTGGCAGGGATCCAAAGAGCCGTCCAAAACAGCTCTGAGAGGGGGTGAGGGGTGGGAGCCATGCCAAGATGGGAAGGGCTCGTTAAATTGGATAATATACTTCCAGAAATGTTCCTTCTACTCCAGCCAAGGCAGTAAAACGTTAGATGGCCCCGTCATGTTTGAAGTTTGTTATTTTTGGAAATTACTTTAAGAAACTCGGAAATAAAAGCATAAAGCGAAGTATTAATTTTAAAGGGCCAGATTCGGATCTTAATAACCTGGGGATTTACATGCAAATAGGCAGGATCAATCTCTGGCCCCAAAAATGCACACTCACCTGCAGAGATCAAAGCAAACCCAGGGCAGGAGGCTCAGCAACGGGTGCTTAAAAGCTCCTCCAACTCTGGGTTTGTAAAAAGGAGATATCTCCCAATTAAAATTGGTAAACACACACACAAAAAAAAAAAAAAAAAAAAAAAGAAAAAAAGAAAGAAAAAAAAAAAAAGAGTCCCATGGCAAATTGCTCTACCTTAGAGAAAGGGCTTACCACAAGCAATGAATAAAAATAGGCTTGGGGAAGAACATCCAGTTAAAATTAGTAAGAACAATAGCCTCACTTCCAGAGCGGGGTTTTGTCTTCGCAGCGCTTCCCAGCGAAGCCCCGGGAAGCCGGGAGGGCTGGGCGAGCTCCAGCGCTGGAAGGAAACCTTGGCAAAACCTGGGGGCAGGAGAAAACTGCCTCGGGGCCGGCTCCGAGCCTGGCACGATTCACACCGAAACACCCCCGAGAGCGGGGTGCACAGCTTCACCCCCTGCTTTATCCCCAGAGATCCCATCCCAGCGATCTCCCTTCACCTGGACTGGGGCAAGGAGGGAGGGAATGATGGCAGAAAAGCACAAGCTGGGGAAGAAATGGAGTTCAGGTGAAGCCTAGCCCCAAACCCGCCCCTTTGGGCATAGTCCTGGGAGCAGCTCCAGGGAAAGAAGGGTTTATTTTTGGCCATCTGTGGTGTTGAAGTTTCTCCTGGACTTTGCTGGATGGGAAGGGCAGAGGCAGCCATTCCTCCAGTGGAAACCAGGCAGGGCTCAGCACCTTCCCTCCTACAGCTTCTCCAACGCTGGAGAAGTTGCCTCTTGATTTAAAGCCACAGGAGAAAAAAGGGGTGGATATTTGCTTCTGATTTCCAGAGGATTTGGATGGGATGGTTGATTCCCAGCCTGGCCACACCTCCCACGCTCTGTGGCTGACAAGCTGGGCGAGATATGGAAACAACAGACAAGCCCCCACATGAGGCACAGTCTTATCAAGCAGGTCCTAAAAGAAGCTATGGAGAAAATCCAGCTGAGGATGGGGCTGGAAGGAACTCGGGAGCTGCCAGAACCTTGACAGAGATCGGGTTAAGACTTGATTGTGTTTTAGGGTGCTGTGAGTCCAACCAGCTCCTGGGAGCACCAGCTGAAGGGGCTGGTTTTGGAGGGGACCATGAGGGGTGCCATGAGGGGACCTGGCAGGTGACAGGCGTGTCTTGAGAGAAGCAACTTGACAGATGACATGCAAGAAATGTCTTGACACAAACACAAAATGCTTCAGAAACCATATTTTTAGATTGAAAAAAAAAAAAAAAAGGCATGAAAGCACTCTGCTTTTGGTGAGGTGAAATGCACATGACTTCTGGTTTGGGGGTTGCTGATACTAGGGGTGACTCAAGGTGTGTTGTCCCTCCCTGACAGACATCTCTCTGCTGACCCTGCCCTGGGAGTTACATGGAGCCCAGACCTGTCCATCCCACCCTGCTCCCTGCTCCCACCACAGCCCTTCCTGCAGGGACTAAGGAGCAGCAGAGGAGCCAGAACCCCACCAGGGCACACACCCTGCTCCAGGGCTGGGGGGCAGCAGCCCCAGATGCCACCCCAGCCCAAGCCCTCTGCAGAGCTGATGGGACCTTCCTGGTGGTCCTAGGGATGCTCTGGGGTAGGGGAAGAGCTCAGTGTGGGGCTGGTGCTGCTTTGCTGGAGCAGAATGGTTGGCCAAGGAGAACATTCTACCAGAAGCTCTGACACAAAGGGGAAAGCTCTGGCTGAAGCTCCAGATTCCTCCTTCCCATCTCGGCACAACAGAGGCAGCCAAGCTGGGGGCCCATGGCTGATCCAAAGCAATGGACAGGGAGTGTGGTGGTTGGAGATCTCCAAGGGGAACAGTGATTCCGTGGTGTAGGAAACCAAAGAATCATGGAATCAGAAGGGTTCTGTTAGAAGGAACCTTGAAGACCATCCAGTTCTACCCCCTGCCATGGCCAGGGATGCCTTCCACCATCCCAGGTTGCTCCAAGTCCCATCTGACGCAGCCTTGGACACTTCCAGCTGTTGCAATAGCATGGCCAGGATGATCCATCCTGCCCAACACCACCCACCCTGGGTTCAGGACAGAGTGGAAACTGGTGAGGTGACCCATTGGCCCAGCAGCCTGACAGCACCAAGCCGTGCCCATAGTGCAGCAGGGGCCAGGAATGCTTGGTCACCTTCTCCTCCCCCCACCAGTGGGTGACAAAGCTCCTGGGGACCCTGTGGCAGAGGAGGACAGGCACATGGGGTTTGGGGGGCTCATCTCCCCCTGCACTGGGGCTGGTGATGCTGAGGGGTCCCTGAGGGCTGTGAACACCCTGTCTGTGTGTTGGTGTTGAGCAGGGTCAGTCCAGGTGGTCCTACCTGGATACCAGATCACCTTTCTTTCCAGCCAGACCATCCAACAGGATGACAAACTCCCCCTGTTTCTGGCATTTTCCTCAGCAGAAAAAGTTTTCTGAGAGCAGAGCAAGGTGGGAGCAGGAAGGTGAGAAAGGAAGAAAATCTCACCACTCAGAGACGCAGATCTAAACCCCGCCTGTATTTAGCTCATTGTTCCAAAAAACATCATTAAAAAATCAGACTGCGGCACTTGAAGCCAAACCTATTTGTTCCTTTAAAACCAAATCTCCAGGGAGAGGGGAGGAAGGGACGTCGCTCTCAGCTGTGCTTCCCCGCTGACCCAAATACCCCTGGCTGGAGGGATCAAGGGCCAGGAGGTGACCTCAGATCCGTCGCTGGAGGAAGTGTCTTCCCTTGCTTCCCGCGGCTTCTCCCGCTCGCGCCGCGCAGCTGGGACAGGGACAAGATGCACAGGGTCACCTTCCCCAGGCACCTGGCCTTTCTCAGAGGAGAGATGAGGCAGCTAAAGGTAATTTGCCTCCTGCACCTCTCCTACAAGAAATAAATCACTTTCTGACTCGTTCACAGGGAAGCTGTGACAAACCTCCTCACGCTCCTTCGCGGCCCTGCCCAGCACTACCTGGCTCGATTTTTGGGAGCCCAGGCAACCTTGTGGCCCTTTCCAGGTGGAGGCTGTGGGGAAGCATGCGGCTGTCCCCCCCTCGGTGGGGCTCCCGCGGCACATCTGGAATGAAAACCAAGCAGCTGTTTCATCCCATGCCCTTGAAGAGCCATTTGCGTCATCCCCTTGTGCTCTCAAAGTGAAGCCTGAACCGCTCCCAGCAGCTCAGCCCCATGTGCTCCACACCCCCCGCGGGCTGAGCCGGTCCCAGGACGGATGGTCAAGGCTTAAATAAAGGCAGATGCAAAAGTCAGAGCTGAGGAAGCTACCAGGATGCACTGTGGGATGGGAAACCGAGCTGCAGAGCAACAAAATGGAGATGAGGAGTTTGGAACCGAAGCTGGGGAACCCCAAATTGAAGTTGGGGAGCACCAAATTGAAGCTGGGGAGCAGAAACTGAACATGGAGAGCACCAAACTGAAGCTGAGGAGCACCAAAATGGCCCAAAATGAAGTCGTGGAGCTCCAAACTGAAGATGAGGAACGCCAAATCAAAGCCAGGGAATCCCAAACAAAACTGGAGGAACACCAAACTGAACCTGGAGAGCACCAAACTGAGATCTACAAACCAAAGAAGAGAGAGCACCAAACAGAAGATGAGGAGCCACAAACCAAAGTTGTGAAGCCCCAAACCGAAGATGGGGAGCATCAAACTGAATGTGGGGAGCACCAAACCGAGACTGAGGAACTGCAAACTGAAGGTGAGGAGCACCAAGCCAACACCAGGACACATGAAACTGATGCTGAGTAGCCTCAAAATGATGCTGAGAAGTCCCAAACCAAAGCTGGAGGGCACCAAACTGAAGCTGTGGAGCCACAAGCAGAAGCTGGGGAGCACCAAAGTGATGCTGAGGAGCACCAAACCAAGTCTGAGAAGCACCAAACCGAAGCTGTGGAGCCACAAACCAGGGAGCCCCAAATTGATGCTGAGAAGCCCAAAACCAGGGCTGGAGAGCACCAAACTGAAGCAGGCAGGCTTCTCTGGATGGGAGCTGGTGGTGGCGGGGCACTGTGGTGGCAGCCACTGGGCATCACGTGCGGCTCAAAGCCAGCTAAACTCATTAATTGTATAGCAAGCCCTGCTTGGTACCATACCCTAAAGCTTCAGAACAAAGTCCTCCTTTATCAGGTTTGGCTGACTTCTCCCCTTCACCCCCCGCCCCTTTTTGAAAACAATTCCACAACAGCCTGAAAATTGGAATAAATGGAATTATTCAGAGGAATTATTCATGGCCAGGTCTGGCTAAAGACCCTTTCAGTGCCCTTGTGCATGGTGGTATTAGGAGAGGGTAAGGAAATATGTGAATGTTGTAGAAGTGGAAGCTCCTGTCATTGTGATCCAATGGCCATGGATAAGGCAATGGCTTCCCAGAGATCAGACCCAGCAAGCGTCAATCCAGTCTTTGCCATAAGGGACCTCCAATTTTGAACTGGTTCAGGAGCACAGAACACTGGAGCAGAGCAGGCTGGGAATGTACTTTGCTCTAAAAACCCCACCACACCTCTCCTGATTGTGTCTCTCTGCCTCCCCTCACTCTCAAGGATGCAGAGGACTTTTAAGAGACGATGCCCAGCCCACCTGCTGTAACCACTAAGTGACAGATCTCAGCTTATGTGAGAGAAAAGTCCCAAAATGAGCTGCCCTGTGGCCACACTAAGTAGAGATGGAGACAAATCTGTGGTTTCGCTTGGCAAGCAGCAGGCACGGAGTGTTTGCCTGGGGTTCCTGCGCTCAACATCCCGGAGAAACTCAGTCCCAGCCACATTCTGCATCCATTTCATTCCAAACCCATAAAACTTGACTCTGGCTAGAGCAAAATGGTGTTAGAGCTGGTTCCTGGACTGCATCACGTCCTCCCCATCCAAAGCCTCAGCCTCGGAGGCTCCAGAACTGGTCCAGAAAAGCAAATTCTTGTGAAATCCATCCAAAAGCAACAAGGCAGCATGTGCTCTGCAGCTGAAACCCACCATGTGCCCAGGCGGGAGTTTTCTTCCCAGCACTCCACTCCACAGGCCAGGAAAGTTTTTCTTCTCTGCGTCGCCTCTGGCTTGCAATTTTTGAGGGATGATTCACCTACCACACACTAAAGTTACCCAACAAACAGGAGCTGCTGCTCCTCAACATTGGCCACGTCCCGTCCAGACGTCGTTCCATGACCTACACACCCAAGGAGGCCGAGGATCTTGTTACTCCAAGCTCTCCAGGTGTTGTGTGAGTCCAAGGGATGTTGGGTTGGACCATGTTTGCCCATGTCCCATCTCCCTGGGTGAGAGCCCAGGGCTGTCTTGGCGTTCAGCTGCTGTTGGGCAGAACCAGTGCCTTCCTGCAGCTCCTGCCCAAATGAACTGGCATAGACTCTTCAGCACTTGGGGGGGAAAAAACAAATCCTGGGGACGAGCATCTCCCCCCTGGACTGCGCTGTCAAACGCCATGCCAGCCCCTGGCTGCGTTTTCATCCAGCAATTTTATGAAAAACAGAAAAGTTCCATTTTAATTGGTGAAAATTCCCTCCTCCCACCCGTGGAGCACCAATCTGTAATTAGCCTTTCATGTAAAACGATGTTTATTCCTGACGGAGTTTATCTTGGCACAAACAAGCGCTCTGAAATGTGCACACATTTGAAGACTCAAACCCTGCATTTAATTCTCTATCTGCTTGTTAATCCTCATTGTTCCCAAGCCCCTTTTCAAAACACACCCACAGGGAGAAGAAAGTATTTTTTTATGTATGAACATAAAAACCTCCTTCCAGCATCAGGACACCGGCGGCGAGCAGGGCACCGGCACTGCCCCAAACACACAGTGCCAAGCCCAGACCTCCTGACTTTGTCCATCTTCCCCTTTCTTTAATGCACCTTTTCCTCCCTAGCTGTGGTGGCCTCAATGTTCCTGTCTGCAATACAACTGAAGGATGGGAGCCCTGAGGCGGGAGGATGGGAAAAGCACACTGGGGAACAGAGTCATCGACAGCACCCAGCTCCCTTTTGGAGAACCTGCCCTCACTAGTGGAAGCCAGAACCCAAATCTCATCATTTGTGGGCTTAATGTGGAGTGATTTGGGATTTACACTCTCCAGAAGCAGTGGCCCCATCTCCTAACACAGCAGCTCGAGGCGGGACCAGCAGCCCCCAGGACCTCCCAGCTGGGGCTGGGTGACCAAAGCAGATCAGATCCTTCCCCTCTGTCCAGCTCCAGGTGACAGTGAGAGCCCAACAGGGGCTCCTGAGTGGCTGCCAGTGGCTGCTCCAGCTTCTCCCATCTCCAGCAGGGCAATAAACACAATATCTACCACATAAAACAAGAGGGACAGCAAAGGTTTGGGATCAGGGGCAATATCAGGCTTGTGATTAGGGTTTGGGTTAGGGTCTGGATCAGGGTTAGGGTCTGGATCAGGGTTAGACTTTGCTTTAGGGTCAAGGGACATTTCTCTCCCCAGACCAATGCATCCTGCCCCTCACCCTGTGTTTTTGGGGAGAGTTCCCACTGCTGGAGCCAAGCAGGTTCCAAGCCGATGGCAATGATTAACTCTGGTGGGACACTGTGGGTCAGCTCTGGCCCCAGACACTGGCTGCTGCAAGTCCAAAGCTCTCAGCCTTTGGAAGAGCCATGACCTGACCAAACTTCACTGGGCTTTGACCATGATTAACCTCCTGCAGTTGCTGGTGCTAGGTCACAGAGCCTGGGAACAGCTCAGCACGCACCCTGCCACAGCCATCCCCTGTCCCCAGCAGCGAGGCCTGACCCTCTTCTGCTTCTGCAGCCCCAAAATGTGTCAGCTCTGAGCCCCACCGTGGCCACCTGATGTAACTGGCAGGTTTTTACTGGTAACCAGTTCCTGCAGCCACAGGTCACTGGGAGGGCTGAGGGACCGGGGTGGTGGAGCCCCAGGAATTCACCCCAATGCTTCATCTGCTCACAAACAGGGCAGGAGGGATGGAAGGGGGAAAGCACCTGCCAGGACATGAGCACCAGCCCCGGGACTGGGCCAGCAGTGCTGGGATATGTGATCAGCCAGGGCCAGCCACCTTTTCCCAGGCTGTGATCCAGGTGAGCACTGCCACTTTTGGGGGCACACCTGAAAGTCCTAAAGGGCTGGAGTGTGACTCTGGGAGCAGTCCCTGCCCTGCCAGCTGCCCCATGTGAGTGGCTGACACAGCATTTCCCAGCCAGAGCAGCCTGGCCAGCCCCGTGACCCACCAGGACTGGGAGCTGTGGCTCCCAGTGGGGCAGCCTGGCCAGCCCCATGACCCACAGGACTGGGAGCTGTGGCTCGTGGCGCACGCAGCTCGCAGCAGATGGTGAAGCAGTGCTGGCTCACAAGGCCGGGGTGAGGGGCAAAGCCAACAGAGCTCCTCACGCCAAGGTCAGGGGTTCATGTCCCAGCCGGGCACAGAATCCATGAGCATCCCTACAGGAGCCAGTGCCCACCCTGATCTCCCACTGCATCTCCATCTATGTGCTGACGTCACACCTGCCACACAGGATCCCAAAAATCCCCAGCGTTGCTTCCAGGTGAGAGCACCTGGGGCATCCCAAGCCCTTGATGCCTTGAGGAGAAGATGGGATGGATCCTGGCCACCAGTGGGAGGCAGGTCAGGCTCCACTCCCAAAACAGAGCTGGTGGGCCCTGGCTGCTCTGTCCTCGTGAAATCACTGGGCACTTTCTGCCTCCTCTGCCTCCCTCCCACCAACCCCTCCTGGTTGGGAACCCTCCTCCCTCTGCGGTGAGACAGGGGTGAGAAAAGATCTTTCCAGCTTTTTTCCAAGCTGGAAGAGACAGGAAAGGTTCCCTCTTTGCCAAATTTCTCCCAGGCCATCTTCTGTTTCCCATTAAGAGTGAGGAGAAGAAGAAACCCCTCGGCCCAGCTCCACACTCCTCCCACCGCAACTCCCATGGGCACTTGTCAACATCCCAGTAAAAAAAAGGAGAATTAAACCCATGCAACCTGTCTGGCCGTGACCCAGGGACCCGCAGAGCGAGGACTGGCGGCGGGTGGAAAACAACCCCCCTGCTCTGCTCTTACATCTCCCCCACGGAAACTTTCCAACTCCAGTCGCTGGCAGGAGCCAGCCTGATCCCAGCTGAATTCCTTCCACTTACCAGCAAATAAATAGCAGTTAAATGAAAGGAAAGAGAAAAACACCCTTTTTTCAAAGGGGAAAACAAAGAAGTCAGGGAAAATAAATGAAGGCGAAATGTTGGGCTGGTCACAGGCTCATGAAGATCTTTTTCCTTCCCAGCTGGGTACTTGACAGCCTTCCCTTTCAGCTAATTAAGGGATACTCAGAAAGAAAAATACTTCCAGCCCTTTGCCAGCCCTGAGCATTAAGGGGAGAGTCCCAGCAGGCTGGACACCAAACCCAGGAGCCCCGGCCACAGCTCCTCACCCACCCAGGCACTGGTATTAGACAAATAATTGCCACTGCAGGACATCTGTGGCCCTCTCCCAGTCCTGGCAGATTTCTGCACAGCCTTTCCTCCAAACCCTCTGGTGGTGGGCATGTCCAGTCCTGCAATCACAGATTTATGAAGTCGCTTAGGTTGGAAAAGCCCTCTGAAACCACTGAGTCCTACTGTTATCCCAGCACTGCCAAGCCCATCACTAAACCACGTCCCCAGTGCCTCGTCAACATCTCAACCCGTCAACATCTTCTCAATCCTTACAGGGTGTTCCATATGTGTCTGTACCTTCCCCTAGGCAAGGGCCGGTGTTGAGCTCCAAGTGTTTCTCCTGACTAACACCTTCCCTGCTGCAAAACTTCCCAGCATCACTTTGCAGCCTGTCCCCCCCTGGACAGAGAACACAGTTAATTACTTTTGAGGGAGCTGAAGGCAGTGATGCAACTTCTGATCCCTATCAGGAAAAACCCCAGCCCAGGTTTCAGCACTACATATTCTCCCTCCTCTCCTCCTCATCTCCCAGGCAGCCCAATCCTTTCCCATGTGTTGTGGACGTGGATGGAGATGAGGTGAAATTGTGCCAGGGCAGGGTTAGGTTGGAGATCAGGAAAGGTTCCTCCCCCAGAGGGTGCTGGCACTGCCCAGGCTCCCCAGGGAATGGGCACGGCCCCGAGGCTGCCAGAGCTCCAGGAGCCTTTGGGCAGGGTGGGATCATTGGGGTGTCTGTGCAGGTCTAGAATTGGCCTGGGTGATCCTTAAGGGTCTCTTCTAACATAGGATATTCCATGATTCTCTTTCTATGAGATGGGCATGAGGATGGGGATGGTGTGGGAAGAGCCAAACCCCCCAAACACCCATCAGCCAAGGCTGGGGCATCCCCAGGATCAGCGAGGTTGGAAGAAAGTATTCCTGTGTTTTTCCCAGAGCCAACCACACACACTACTGCTGGCTCTGCCCTGCAGTGTCATCTCCAGAGCCACCCTCACCCCTAGCCAACCTCCAGAGCCCTCCAAGCTCCAGAGGGGAAAAATGCCATGGCAACCTCAGCTTCAGCTCCACTGGAGCAAAAACCCTGTAATGGAGAGGGCTGGGATTCCTCCCTGTGGCACCCAGGCAGAGGCACCCACCCCAATATTACCAAAATATTTCAGTTATGCTACTTATTTGCTTCCACCCAACGCAGCCCGAATTTCCCCGAAGACAAAGTCTGCCCAATGATGCACAGGGCTGGAAATATGAAAGGGAAAATCGTGGTGGCTGCTCCGGGTGCTTTCTGAGGGGAGGCCACTCCCCAGGCTGTGCCAGGTGGCTCTGAAGTTGTTTTGCCCCCAGGGTCCACCCACAAAGGAGGTAACACCTCCCTCCATGGCCTCTTCCACCTCAGCTCTCCTGCCACACCGGCGATTGTCCCAGGGCCCAGCCCCAGCCCCAACCCTCCTGTGGCATGAAGGATACGAAGTGATGACTGATCGCATTGGAGAGCCTCCTCCACTGAGAGAATACCTCTAAAAATTGAAATAAATGAAGAAAAGCCATTTTTAAGCAGGCTGAGCAGAGCCCTGGGGCAGGCACAGAAACATCACAGTGACTGGGACAAAAAACAGCTCCGTGGAGGAGCATCTGGGCTCATCTCCTGACGGCCACCGGGAAATTATTTCTTGCCCCAAAGCTGGAGAGCTTCCCCCGGGCCTGCAGCACAGATAGCAGCACCTTTGGATCGTGCTCCTGGAGCCTATGGACCAGGAAAAAGATCCCCAGATGACACAACACCCGCGTATCATCATTAAACCAGACACCCAGAGGGCAAGAGAAGGGTAAAACATCCATGTGATTTTAATCACTTGGAGCTTCCTTACATTAAAGACCACATCTGAAAACAACTAGATATCTCAGAAAAATAGACCAGGCTGTCATTAAGCAAATCCAACCGCTAAAGGAAAGTGAAAACCAGCAGTATTTTATCTAATTTTTTTTAATTTTTTTTTTTTTTTTTAGCGCAGCAAGAAGCAGGTTACACCCCTTTGCCAACGGGCTGTCACTTTTGGCTGACCTGCTCTCATTTGAAAGTTTTTCAGACGCCGGGTGTCTTCAGGGAAGGGCCAGCCCTGCCCTTTGGTGCTGCAGGCAGGAGGGGCAGAGGCACGGCCGAGGCGCCGGGGTTCGGAGCAGGAGGAGCCCCCAGATGCCATCCCCATCCCGGGGCGCCAGCCCCGAGCCCTGCGGCTCTGGCTGCTGCCCCTCAGAGGGGGATCCACGATCCCAGTGTGGAAATGTGCCCGTGTGGGGCTGTGCACATGCTCACATCTGCATCCAAATTAAAACCCCAGCCCCGCAGGACAGCCACAGGCAGAGCTCCCTTGGAGCCACACAATGTTTAATGAGAGCGAGGGGAGCTGGGGACAGCCCCGGCCACTCCAAGTGCCCCGTAGGAAAGGGCTCTGAAGGCAGGTGAAACATTAATGCACTTTCCTGAGGAAATGCCTTCGCTTTCTGCTGCATCGAGAGCTTTGAAATGGGAATAAACAACAGGGCAGGTTAATGAAGGCTTCTGTCAGTTACTGGGGGAGGTTCGGTCCCGCGAGTCAGGGTTAAAAGCCTCACATCCCATCTCTTCAGCCTGGGATCTACATCCTGGACACAAAATCTGTATTTGCATCCTCTTCCTCCCCATGCAAATACAGCTTTTTGGGGTGGGAATCAAAACTACCCTGTCCCCACAAAACTCCTCCTGTCTTACAGGGATTGCTGAAGGGAACACACCTCACAGGCCCCAGTCTTGTTTTCAGCTGCCTGAGCTCCCACTTCACCCATCCGTGCTCAGGGGCAAAGGGAAAAGCAGGAGCCGAGAGGATTCAGTGGCGTGGAACTGAAGCCTGCCAGGATTTTGGGGGGTGGACCGAATGTCAGGGGCCAGGGGCAGCCCTGGAATGTAAAGCCCCAGGTGTGGGCTGGGTCCAGCCCCTCTGCTCTCCCTGGCACAGATCCATGGGGATGTGTTGAAGGACCCCAGCCCACCCTGCTCCATGACAGCCCCGGGGATGCTGCTCCCGAGGCACCATCACATTCCTCAGCCTCTGCAGTGATCCTGGCACGGGGCAATCCCTTCCCAAGGGAGCTGGCACCCACTCCTGGGGTGGCATTCTGGACAGGCAGAGCAGGACAGGGGTGCTGGGTGCCAGCAGTGAAGGGAAGAGCGGTGGCACCACGGCAAATCCTCACGACAGAGCTGAGCAGAGGCATCACTGCTGCCCCTCTGCCCCTGCCCCGGGCAGGGAGGGTTCCCAAATCCCAACTGCTTCAGCTGAAGTTGTGACAAAATGTCAAGCATTTTCCACTGGCCAAGGACTGGCTCTGAGTGGAACAGCAAACAGCTGAGCTGTGCTCCCCACAGCACCCACAGGCGCCCTGGAGCTGAAACTGTCCCCCAGAAATGCCCCTGCTGTAGCAGTGGGAGAGCAGAAGGCTCGGGATGCAGGACCCCATGAGCATCCTCACTTGTTTCGAGGTGTCCGTGGAGCTTCAGCGTGCCCAGGAGCTGGGAGAGGCACAGAGGAGGAGCGACCCCGGCAGTGCCGTGTCAGCCCTGGCAGCCTGTCGGGATCTCACGGAGTTTGCAGAGCCAGGGAGAGGCTCGTTTTTGTCTCCTCTGCTAATGAGACTGATACCAGCTGCTTCTCGTTGAACCAGTCTGACCATCGGACCGAGCCAAAACTGATTCATTCATAAGAAAATGGGAAAGGAGATCGACTCGTCACCCTGACTAATGGGGAACCCGGCCAACAACCTGCTGCTTCCACACCAGCCCCACATCCTGCTTGCTCGGTTCTTCATCACCTTCCCAGGCTGCAGCACTCAGGGGAGCTCTGGCCCGGCGCAGTGGGGTGATAAAGCAGGAGTTATCTGCTGCAGAAAGTGTCGGCGCGTGGCCAGGGGCTAGAATCACCCGGCAGTGCCTGGCATTTTGCAACAGCTAATTTCTGACTCGGGAGCAGAGGAAGCATTAAAGCCCCAGAGACATGGCTTTCCACGCTGCTCAGCCTCGCATCATCTTCCCAACAGTTTTCAGGGTTGTTTTTTATCTCTGACCTTCTTCATCCGGTAATAAAAACCTAAACAACCGCCTTTGTGGAGCAGAAAAACTCTGCCTGCTGTAAAAACTGTTTTCTGTGAGGGTTTTTTTTTGCGTCATTTTTGTTTATGAGGCCAGTGGAACACAAACTGTAGCGGGGGGAGGCTGCAGATGGTGGGGCTGGGAACCCTGGGGTTGGGAGGATGCTGTCCCAAGGGGAGGAAACGAGCTCTGAAAACCAGACTGGGGCTAATCTTATCTCCAGATGGAGATTAGGATGGGCCAGCAGGAGTTAACAGCCAGGCGCAGGGGTCAGACCAGGACCTGAGGTGCCTCCTCTCCAGGCTCTTTGGTTCAT
Source organism: Regulus satrapa (assembly GCA_013396955.1). NCBI lineage: Eukaryota > Metazoa > Chordata > Aves > Passeriformes > Regulidae > Regulus > Regulus satrapa. Next base: position 28,175 of record VWZN01005965.1, on the reverse strand, counting down.
GCTTTGGTTGATGAACTGAAGCAGGGCAGAGTTTAACAGCTTTAAAAAGAATCTGCTGCGATTTCTTAGCTTTGGGCAGCACATTGCATGAATCTCCCTTAATAAAGGTTCTCTCCTAAAACGCAGATCCCAAGGGAGTTTCAGCTCTCCCAGTTAAATGCCTGTGACACCATCCCTTGCCCCCAGATCTCCTGAGTTTTTACCACCAGGGTCAGCCCTGCAGACATTAGGACAAGCAAGGCAAAACTTGAGTTCTGGGTGAGAAACCCACCCTGGGTCTTCAAAAATCCTCATTTTCAAGGCAGAAAAGCACCAGCCAGGCCACTTTGGGTTGGGAAATGCCCCAAATCCTGACACTGGAAGCACTCAGCCTCCTTGATGGCTCCACAGGGAGGGTGGAAAACTGGGACCACGTGAGTCAGAGACAAGCATAGCTCTGGATATCGCAGCCAATGTCTCTCACCTCTCCCACACCACCCCAGCAGGCAGCGAAAGAGATGCCAAATATAAAATGTTCATTTTCCCATCTGGGTTCCAGGGCAGTGATGGAACATTTCTCACGTGACACTGAGTGGAAAAGCCTGGTGCAAAGGACTTTAGGATCCATTCCCAGCTGTCCCTCCCAAGGACATCCAGACCCCCAGAGTTAGCCCCATGCCCTCATGCAGCCACGAGTGTGCCCCCCACACCTGCTGAGCAGGACAGGAAAAACCTGCAAGGGATGGAGATCTCATTGCCAAGGTGCAAGGGAAAAGCTGTCCACAGAGTTGTTTACAACATCCCCCTCAGTCCTCACCCCTTCCCCTCCCAGGCTGGGCTCTCACCCACTCTGGAGAAGCTTCCCTGGCATCAGGACAGCCAGCACAGCTTTTATTTAATGCTGAATTTTCCCTTGGGTAGGGGAATGGTGGGGAACAGGCAGGAGGAACCTCACAAAGACCTCAAACCTCCCGCAGTTCTGAGGCTCCAATGAGTTCATATTGGAAAAAAAAAAAAGAAGATAAGAACCCAACAACACTGATATTCCCTCCTTGGTGACGGCCTATCCTGACACCACTCCTATTATTACACTCTGCAATTAAGTGATAAAGCTGTAATTGCCTTATCTGATGCTGCTGGGCACAGGAGCACAGGAGCTGGCCTCGAATTCATCACCCTGGGCATTTTAAAGCCACCCTGTCTGAAAGGCAGGTCTGAAAGGTCACATCTGCTTTGTGGCCAGAAGGACAGAAAGGACAGCCAGCCAGCCTTCCCCCTCGGAACGTGGGGCTGCAGCATCACCCTGAGCTGGGCGCTGCCCCAGCGCCGTCCCCAGCCCAGCCAGGACGTGGCCAGCCCGAGCCAGGGTGGGAGCACAGGGAACCAAAGAGCAGCTCCGTGGGCAGGCAGAAGCTGATGGTGGAGGGGCCAAACCCCCATCAGCAGGGACCCAGCCCTTCCTGGGGAGCAACACGAGGCCAGGCAGCCGGGAGAGCCTGCCAGGGGCCGGGGCACGGTGAGAGCCGGCCCCGGTTGGGTCCGGCTGTACAGTGCGACTGGGGCACTGGATTTAGAGGAAATCAGCCCAATTTTCCAGCCCGATGCCTTGGCATGAGGAGCAAAGCCACGCCCAGACTCTCTCAGGCCATAAAAGCCCAACTTGCTATTTCGTTCCCATGTTCATCACCTCTAAAGGAGCTCTGACGGGCTGCGACATCCCCCCAGCAGCGCCAGCCCTGATTTCAGCTGGTTGGAAGTTGGGGGTTCCCTGAAACCCGATCTCTGCCATTTCTCCAAGCTTTTTGCTATTTGACCTCAGCACCTCTCCTGACCCCGGGGGTGCTGCCGCCAGAACCTTGTGGAGGAAAAAGCCTCCAGAATCCTGGCGGTGCGGGCATTCTGCGAGGGCAGAGCCCGGGTGCCCAGGGGCCCCACGAGGGCCGCGGTCCCCCTGGCAGGGCGGGCAGGCTCCCGCCGGCGAGCAACCACAAGAAAGGCCGACGCGATTTGCATCGTTAGCATTCTTTCCCTTTTAATAACCCAAGGTGTTACCAGCAACACTGTTACTGATTTTTATCTCCGCAGCGCCTTTTAAGAGCTCCAATTTGTTTTTCTTGGAGATCTCGTTTTGTTTTATTAAAGCTGACACCGAAGAGGGAAAAGGAGACACTCTGGGCCCAGAACGAAAATATCCCGTTTAAAAACCCTGTATTATTTTCTTGGAAACGTTTCTCAGTTGACTTTAATTAAGCTCTCCCCGGGCTGGCGAGCTTGGCGTGCTTGGCTCTCAGGCAGGTTTAATCCCAGACAAGCTCCCCACACCCCCAGTTGTCCCCGCTCCCACAAATCTTAAGAAACAAACCGGGTTTTGCTAAAATACATGGATTAATAGCTGGCCCACCATCAAGAACATCCTGACGTTGCCTTTTCGTCACCGGTCACGGCATAAGCACACGGCTGCAACCGCTCTGCTCCTTTGCCAGGAGAACCAAAAAGCAGCTTTACTCCCTTTTTTTTTTTTTTTTGTTCTCCTTTATTTTATTAAATCTTTATTGGCATTGCAAGGCTGGGGGGATGCATCTCCTGTGGCTGACCATGCCCCAGAGCTATCAGGGCAGGCAGGGTGGCCACAGCCCAGCTCTGGTGACCACGGTGCTGCTGCTGAGCCTTTTGCCGGGTGCTACTGTAAAATCAATAATTACCCAACCCCTTTGGTAGAAGGAAGCTCTTTAGGATGATTGCAAACACTCCAAAAGTTGGGAAATCCCAGGAGGGAGCTTGTCTGGGCATCATCTGGTGCATACCCATTATGTAATTACCGTCAATCTTTAATCACAGATGATACTTTTCCATCGGACTCGAATCAGAGGGAACATGGGAGGCACAATCCTCACTGAAGGAGCTGCCATTAGATGTGACTCCCACCTCAGAGGGCTCCAGGTTTATTCACTGAGCTCCCCCTGCTTTGCACAGGTTTTGTGCAAAACACCCCTCAGGCTCCCTGGCAAACACCCACATCCCCCCGAGAGGGAAGGATTTTGCCTCCCTTCTATGCATGGGATCTGTGGGCAGACAGATTAAGGCCAAGATCTTGAAACAAAAGCTTTGTTTTGGTGCCTGATGCGAGATGACCAAGAAAAGGGCCTTTGGGGATGCCACTGGGCAGGGTGGCCACGTGCCCTGGGGTTCCCAGCTCGGCTGGTCCCCAGGACGGGGCGGTGGGTGGGTGTTCAGAGCAGGTTCCTTGGCTGCAGGCACTGTGGTAGGGATGTTTCTCCTCCCCGAGAAGGGCCCCGGTGTTTGCCCGGGGCGAACCCCAACAAGTCAGCCCATGCACCGGGAGCCTGAGCCGCTCCAGAGCCCGGGAGAGGCAGCTGCTCTGCTGGAATCACGGCATGGCTTGGCTTGGAAGGGACTGCAAACATCCAGGTCCGACCCCACTGCCACGGACAGGGACACCTTCACTGGGCCAGCTTGCTCAAAGCCCCGTCCAACCCAGCCTTGGCAAAACAAGCAAAACCCGTCAGGAACTGCTAAACCCAAACCTAGAGCCCCAAAATTCCCCAAGACGCAGAGGAGCAGGGTTCGGTGGGCTCGCCTCCTCCAGTGTGAGATTTTGCAGAGCAGATTCTCCCCAAACCATGCTGCTGACCCCAGAACACCCTGCCCGCCTGGCACCGCCGGGACGCAGCGCCGGCAGCTCCTGCAGGGATGGAGCCACGGGATATCCCTGAGCTGCAGCTCCCCTGGGGCATGCAAAGGGGTGCTGGGGCTGCCACCCTGCCCGCCGTCCTCTCGGTAGTCCCGCATGATGCCGGGAGGTGCTCAGAGCACGCAGGGCTGCTCCTTGCAGAGGCCAGCACGGCTCGGCCTGGCTTGGCCTGGCTCGGCCTGGCACGGCATGGCACGGATGCCCAAGCCGAGTTCCAGCAAAGCAACTCGCCACGGGCACAGATCTGTGACCCGACAGCTCTTCCCGAGGGTTTTCCCCCGCGGTGTTTCACCCCGCTCCAGCTCTCGAAGGATGTGCTGCGGACACGGGGCAAGCTCCTAAAGCAGCGGGTAATTATTTAGGGAGCTACAACAAAAAAGGG
>VWZN01005962.1:46854-62985 GCA_013396955.1 Regulus satrapa | reverse complement strand
ACCCAGCAACTGAGGCAAACTTTGAGAGGACCTTGGCCTAGAGTTTAGAAGAGTCAGGCTTGTGTCTGTATTTCTGAGAGTGAGTTATTACTAAAATACACTTGGAACTGAAAACAACTCATATCTGGATCAAGTGTATAAACAGGCATTTGAACAATTGTTGCTAGTTCATACCAAAATATAAGTTGCAGTCTCTTGGATGCCAGATACAAAATGCACTGATAGCAGCAGTTGAGTTTGTGGTAGATGCAATTGCATGAGGCATTTCCACACCCCACACTCCTGTTGGTTTCCTCAACACAGGTTCACCAGCTCCTGTCCTAGCTGTAGTAAAGGTCCCTCCAAACCACTTTTGTGCTGTTTCAGGAGAGGCTGTAACAGTTGCTGTGGTCAATGCTAGCTTGATACCTCTAGGACTGAAGTGAGCTAAGTAACTCCCAACAAAAATTACTGTCCCCTGGGAGACCTCAGATTTTTCTACAACTTGTGGGGCCCGAAATCATGCTTCTTTCCCACGAAGGAAAAATCCTACCCCCTGCTTGTTGTGGAGTGATTCTGCTCTCTGATTTTTCTTCACTCTGATCCCTCCCCCAGGGTTTTTGTCAGGAGGGTGGTATCCAACCCATTGTCAAGGTACCCTGCTGCACTGTGAAAATTACACAATAAAATAATCTCCTGTAGTCTCTGTATACACCTCAGTGACCAAAGAAAGTCCATGGGGAACTAATCAATTATTGTAGCTGTTAGGCTTAAATGTTAACTATAGAACCCAAATCTTCTTTTGTCCTCTTGTCAGTGGCTACTAGGGAATCTAGAAAAATCAAGCACAGTCACTACAGAAAGCCCACACCATAATGGTGTAGAATCCTGGAACAAAGAATCCTAAATTATAGGCATATAATATAGCTGGAAAGTACGAGACTTCTGTGAAATATATTACTCTGTCATGATTCCCATTATTGAATGTGATCCCAGTGCTCAGAGCTGCCTGGCTTCATTGGGACTTTTTAGTCCCAGTGAAGGACTTTGTTCTTGTTGGCAAGTATGCACTCAGGTCAATTATATCATCCACTCTTATTTAAGCTATTTTCTGTCATTTAAAGATGTAATGCTCAGAAGCATTCTTATTTGCCTTTTCTGCTCCATGCTTTGCAAAATAAGGTCTCATGAGAATATTTTACAAAAAGGAGGAAATATGCTAGTAAAAAAGGGGAGGGGGAAAAGGAAGAAAAAGGTAGAATTGTCTATAGTAGTAAAGTATGACCTCTTTGTATATTGTGCTAAATTGCAGTATTTGATAGTATCATCAAGATTTAAAAGTTGCATTGAATAAAAATTACTTACTTTCCCCCTATGCCAAATAGTCCATCTAATTCAGAGGAAGGAAGTAATTGAAATGTAGTCATTTATGCAGCAGCCTAAGAGGAAATATTGTAAAGTAATTCTTAGCAGTTCTCAAATGTAGTTTGAATTTTTAAGCGAGTTCTTTTTGGCTGGAAAAAAAATCAGGCCAATTACAGGAAGTTTGGAAGCCGGAGAGGTGTAAGGAATGTAAGGAAACATTGCTAGTTTGGGTGGGCCTTATGTTTGGTTCTCTACAGTGGTGTTTCTGACACTGAGAGAGGCACTGGTGGCCAGTCAGACTGATCTGAACAGGATTTCATAGTAATGCCTGGTCAGCTCTTCTGGTCAGCTTAAATATGCAGCCTATCTGCATGTTTAGCTATTTGAATAGGATTTTATATGGTTAAGTGTCTCAGAGACTAAATTTAATTTTAAATTACAATTTTCTTGGAAATAAATCTAAAAGGAATTTTGTGACATTTTGAAAATAATGCTGTGAGTCATGGCATCTTTATTATCTAGAACTTTGAAATACATTTTCTAAAATAAGTCCTAATATAAAGCATATATTTTTCTGTTAAACAGGTAAATACTTCTAAAGTTTATTGTCTTGGTAGAAGTTTATTTTCAGAACATTATTTTCCAATGGCTTTTCTTTAATTTTGCTTTTTCTGCCATTGCATTTTAGAAAAACAGATTAAAACAATTACTACTCTGATGACCAAAATCTGGAGGTCTGGACGCTGCTCATCTTTTGGGCTTTGTACACAATGCTGAGTTCAAACTAAGACTGTGGTTTCCAGCCCCAGATTCATTCTTCTGTCCAACTATTATTCAACTGTGACATAGAAAAACAACATTTCTCTGCTTTCAAGGGGTTGGGCTTTGCTTTATACTGTCTTGTTATTTTCTCTTCTTCAGCATTTACTGTACAGAGAGAATTAGAGCTAAGTTTCGATATTCTTGTATTGCTTATAAAGAATAATTTACTGCCATAAACAAAAATTTGTTGAGCAGAGATTGTATTTCTATTTGAAGTTCTTCCAGTATTGGAAAATAAAATAAATTTAAAAAAAATAAATTACAGGGTATGCATCATATGGAATAAGTGTCTTTCCTTCTTCTCAGAATCTTCTGTTTATAAATAATATATTTTAAAAAGCCCCAAACTGGTGCAAAAGTACTGTAAAATATATTGCACACTCCTGAAACCAAGCTTCTGTATCCCTTCTTCATTTGAAATTAACCTTGAGTTTCCCACAGCTTTGTTTGCTGTCACCCCTTCACATCTTGTTGCTTTCTTTGTTTACTCCTTTATAGCATGAGGTTGCTCTGGTATTTATGTGGTATCTTCAGGTGCCATTTGCAGATGACTTAGCTTCTTTGCAGCTCAGAGGTAAAGTTTGCACAGCATTATGCTGCTTCATGAGCCTTGATCTTGTTGAGGGCACATGCTCACAGGGCCAAGCTTATAATCAGCAAAATTCACCCAGTCTGGAGGAGGTTATGAATGTGTTGGTTCAAAGAGAATTTATTCTAATGCTCTAGGTAGACCAAGTTCTACACAAGTTTGTTATTTATATAAACACTAAAAAATTTTTATTTAAAGCCTTGAACCTCCCCTCTATTATTTTGCCCCCGTCTTGTAAATTCTTATAATCAATATTATAGTCAACAGTATCAGGAATTATTATTTCTATCCTCCTTTGCAAGACAGATTTGCTGTTTGCTGCATAGCAGCTGCTAACCTGGGGAAATGTGCTTTTTCCAGGAGACCAGCAGATCACAGCAGAGTTGCTTTGTACTTGTGTTTGCATAAAGTGTATGGCAAGTGCTGTAGTTAATTATGGGATGGAAGCATAACCCAGTTAATTGAATTGACCTGGTCTTCTCTGACAATATGTCCGGACTGCTCTGTCTTTACATCTGCCATATCAAGGAGTATGAACAAAGATATAAATAATTGTTTAAAATTTAAAGATTTAAAGATTTAAAATACTGTGGTATTTTTCAAGAGTGTCATGTTGGTGAAACCAAGAAAGGGAGTAAAATACCAATTTATTTTCATGTGCAGTTATTGCATGTTGGTGGGGTTTTTTTCATGATTTGCTATGTATTTGGATTTACTGTGTCTGTAAGGGTCATTCATGCTTGCAGATGAACCTGCTGTATTGAAGATTTCAGTATTGATTCTTGTGTTTTAAATGAAAGGATCGAGAAAAATCCTGCTTACATATCAGGTGAAAAATCGTGAAAGTAAGCAGAAGCCCTGGAAGAGATCCCCACCCTCAGGCTACACCATTTAAATTGATGTTAACTCTAATGGGAGTGTTCTCCATTTTATATAGAATCAACATATTGTGTTGTTAATTTGTTTGCTAGCACCACTGTAACACCACACTGTCATCATAAAAAATGTTCCTTTAGTAAATTTTTTTTTGCAAAACCCATTAATGCTGTAGAACAAAGTGATAGCATTGTTTGATAAGATATTTTCATTTGTCTTTATAAGCACAATAGAGAGTTGGAGTGCTTCCTAAGTGGGAATGATCAGTGCCAATCATAGCTCGCCCTCCACCACAACCCCAGCAAACTGACAGTGTATTCAGCTGCAGAAGCAAGATAAAAGCTGTTTCAATTGTGTAAGCTGCTGCCTGGCCTAAATCTTGAAGGGAGGTCAGTCGTCCTGAATCATTATTGTAACCTTATTAGAGGCACAAATCTACTTTTGATAAATTTAAGTGAGTATTTTTCTATTGACTTTGACCAGGGAGCATGCATAGTGTCCTGCTGGGGGCTGTGTGTCAAATTAGATGGCATATAAGCACCACTGAACTCCTAGCTAGATGAAGTAATAAATGATGAGGGTCTCTCCAAAAGGTACTATTCCTAAAATACAACATGAGGCTTAGCTGGTGGGTATTCATTAAATAGCTGCCACACTGCACTCTAGAAGTGATTGCTTCTCTGCAGAGAGGGATGCTCCATGTGAAATAGGCCCTTGCAAAATAAAACACCAGAGCATTTATAATGCTCAGCCACTTATAGATGAGGTCACTCTTATGATGATGATAGCAGCTTTTCAACAATCATAGTAACAATATTAAATAGTTTAGAAATCAAGCAATGAGCACCATGCTCTCCTTCTGCTCCTCAATCAAGAGAATGTGGAACGAAAGTGTTTCCAGGACACATTCTATTAAGAAGAATTAACTTACTTGACATTTGATCAGTGCAAAGCTTGGCCCTCTGTCTTTTAAAAGTTTTTTTAAAAAGTTGCGATGGTTTCTCTAAGTTGATTTTGTTGTTATCATTACTAATTCCTGAATTTCACATACTATTTAAAAATTGGAAGCTCCAGTGTCCTCTGATTATATTGAGACATTTTATCATTGTTAATGAAGGTAGCACAGACAAGCTTAGGAACCAGTAAAGGTTTTGATCCAAGAATGACTTAGACCAGTCCTCCNAAAAAAAAAAGAAAAAAAAAAGAGTTTTTATTCTATTGATTTTAATACTTCATTCATTTTAAAGGATAGATCAGTCCCCCAGCATCTTGGAAGTGTTAGAGAATATATGAAAAAGTTGGTCTATAACAGATGATATTCCGATTCATTATGAAGCAAGCAGTCAGTAATTAATAGTTACTTCAAATGCTCACAATATCTTATAATCATGGTTGGATTCAATTACAAGAGACATAAAGGGGATTATTGTACTTTTTGTTTTCCCCCTGATGGCATAATGAAGATCCATAAATATTGGAGAACAGTCAAGTTACTGCATATATAACAGGGATTGCTTTTTCCAGCTGCCTGGATGTGTGGCGTCTTCCTTCCATTTGAGCACTGACTGGGCCTATGAACTTGTAAGAATACAGCTTGCTTAATATGGTGTGATTGCTTCTGATCCAGTAGAAACAAAGAGATTTTCTCTTGGCAGTGTATTTGAACACCCTGTTCCAGCATTAACTGGATATTTCATGGTGGTGCGACATGATTTTTTCGTCATGACACTGGACTGCCTATTTCAGAGTGCAAGTCTCAAAAGCAGTCAGGAGGAGTGTGGCTTGTAAGGGGACCATTTCCCCCATTGTTCTGGGCAACAGTATTTCAAATGTAGAGGTTTGTCCCTTCTGGCTGCTGCTTAGAAGGCATGGAAGGAGGAAGAGGAGACCCAAAGAGCTGGATTCCCAGCAGAATTATGTCCAAATGCTCCCATGACAGCTTCCACAGAGAAATGTTTAGGGTCTTTTCGTATTTTTTGTCTCCTCTTTAGAGACATTAAAAAGTCATTCCATGTTTAACATTTATTAGCTCATTTAATGGGGAGAGGAATCTTCTTTTAGTCCTTCTTAACATCTGCATTTTTGTAGCAGTCAGCTCTTGCAATCCTGTAATTAATTTCTTTTTCATTTTTCCTTTTTTCCTACCACATTCCACTGACTGTAAATTGATGATTTTGCCCAGCAGCCGCTTGGTAGGTGTGTTTTAAAAATCCTGAAAGAAGGAAAATTTGCAGTAAACTGTGTGTTTTGGTTAAACTTTTGAAATACAATGTATCTATTCTTCTCTGGGATGAATAACTTCACGATCAGGAAAATAATGAATGGAAAACCAAATGTGCATTAAAGAAGCTGCTGCTTTTTTTTAAAGGGCTACTGCCCAAGTATGTCATCCAATGGAGGAAAGTTGGTAGCTGCATTGTTTTTTGTACGACAGCTACCCAGACGGTGATGTGATACCTTTTATTGGGCTAACCAAAGTTAAAATTAGAACTGAGCAAATAAATCCCAATGACTAACAGAGCTTTGTGCCTTTAACCTTTCTTGCTGCTCACCAAGATCAACTTTTTCAAGCCTAGCCACTGGTTTTTGGCTTCCAGTTTACAGAATGCTGAGAGAGGCTAAGCCTGGTGATCTCCCTGCCTTCAGCTTGACAATTTGATCACACAAAAACGTCAAACACAAAAGTGTGGTCCTACTTGTTCAGGATCATTGCACTGGTGAGAAAAACAATTTATACAAATGCTCTTCCACTTCACTGTCATTTAGAGATATCCAGAACATTAATCTGAAGTGTTTAGCTGAATTAGGCTTCTTAGATCTCAAACCTGTGGGCATCTCCATACCTTGGGGGCTGAGCTAGGAAGCGAGTTCAGGAATATACCTGTATATTTTTTTACTTGGACTGCTGCAGTAGAGTTGGGGGTGGCTTTGTCATAACATTTTTGGAAATCCACATGCCCTGTGACTTTTTGTATAGGTGTTCCTTACCAAATAATTTCCAGGTTGAGTTCTGATTTTAAACTGATCTGTCTCTTTCTGGTGAATGCCCTCACTACTGTGAATCTTTATCCACCAAGTTCAAAGACAAATTATTCCTTCTCCATATAATTTTTACTCCGGGCTACCCATCCTCCAAAACTGGATGTGCACAACTGCAAACAGAGAGAGCAGCACAGCAGAGGTGAGTGGAACCTCCCATAAATAGTGAAGTTGTATAACTCTCCCTGATTCACCATCCCATGGGTGTGGCGGAGCAGCTCCCAAAATGGTAAACTTACTCACCAATGTGGCCAGGGGACATTTTTGTTCATAAAAAAACCCCTGCCATAGGGTATAAGCAAAAGGAGCACCTTTCTCTTTCTTAATTTTTTGTGCCTACTTCATCGTTGCTCGAGGCTAGACTGTTAGTCATGTGGCTTCTGTGGTGAACAGAGTGTGGGTTTTATTCTGAGCTAAGACAAACCAAATCTGGGTTCAGTCAAGGCTCAGACAGTGTTTCTGTGCAGCCCCAGAGCTGTGCAGTAGCCCTTTTTCCCCTTCCCCACTTCTGCAAAGGCTCCTCTGTGCTCCTGAACAGAGCAGAAACAAGAATGCTCAGTTTTACTTCTCAAAGGTAAGTCTCCTTTATATATAAGTCTCCACCAGAAGTTGTGCCAGCATCCCTTACAACTCACTGCAGATTCCTGCAGATCTCTGCCTTCACCTGGTTCATGTCAGAGGTGTATTCTGACTCCCCTTTATGTATTTTCCACCTATTGTAAACCATACCACAGAGTGGTGCTTAGAAAATACTCATAAAACTGGTATTAGAGATTTTTGCCTCTCCTTATAGTTTTCCACACCTCACTTCATCTTGTCTGCATGCCCATGGGAATACTGTAGGTTTACTGTACCACACTCTTCTAGCCTTGGTTCAGTCCCTGTCCTTTCCCTTGCTAAGGCCTGCATTATCAAAAATAATAACTTTTTGGACTGTCCTCATTTTTTAATTAAACTTGAGGCCTGTGGCTCAGTGTGAGAACCCAGAAAGTGAGACTCCAGATTTGGAGAAATTGGTTCTGGGAGAATAGAACTATTGTTTGGCTGCTCCTATGCTTATACTTTTGCAATCTGGCTGGATCCTTCTAGCTGTGAAAAAAAAAAAACAAACCAAAAAAACCAAAAAACCACCAACAAAAAAACTTAGTTTGCATTATCCCTCTTCTAGGACAAAACAAAGTATAGTTTTCAGAGCCATCTTTTCCCCCTGATTCTTCTAGTTTGCATCATGTAAATTCAAGCTGTCTTGCCTTAATCTTTCTTTGCGCTCGGGCCAGCAGCTGAAAGCCTGTGAAAGCATGTGCATTTTATCCTCTGTGTGCTCTGCAGAAACAGCTTTACAAACCACAGACTATTTTAAATTAAATGGCCATTTTTTGAAATCCTATCATTACGAAGCTGAGGCTTGATTGTTGTCCTCAGTGTGCTTCATGGCAGCAAAATTCCTGCATTTTGGGAAATGTGCTGTCTATTCATTCAGCTGGAGTAGATCCAAAAGCAAAGCATGAAACGGTTGTGAGCACTGGCTAGTGCTCACAAAATTACTTTCTCTAATAGATGGCCTGCATTGTCATTTTGTGAAATGCTCAGATGAGAAGTCATCATCATTTGGATCATGAGGTTGATTTTTTAAAAATACAGATGCACAGAAATGGTCTTTTGAGAAATACAGTTGTTTTCACTACTGCTGGCACAGCAGCAATTGAAAGCAACTCTACTGTGGGACAGAGAAACCCTCAATTCTGTAATTTGTTATTTGATATTTTTTCTTTCTTCATAGGAGCATTTATGAAAATAAACACCTAAGTGTTTCCTTTAAGAAAATAATTGTGAAAGTTTGTAAATGCCATCCTGGGTGATCTCTAGGGAAAAGATGAGATTCTCCATCTTGCATCTGTCCCACTCAAGCCATCCAAGTGATGCCAGTGGGCAGCCAAGTCGTGCAGCTTGCATGGTGCAGTCTGTAAGCATGGAGCAATCTCCATCTTTTCTCCAGAGGTTTCCAGTTTTGGGTTTCTTTCTGTCTAGTTTCCATGAAACCCCTTTGTCCCAGAGAAGCCTGGGCAACTCTAGGTGCAAACAGCCGCTTAGCCGAGTTTGTGGATTATTTTAGATCTGTTGCCAGTTGGAATGTGAAGGATAACTAAATGGGGTGGGGCGTCCTCAGCAGCTTCTGGACCATGATCATGTATCCTCAGGCTGGAGATGTGGCTGTCTGGCTGTACTGCCACTGGCAGTGCTGCCACTTATGGACCCAAATTTCTACCATGGGTGGCTTCAGGAGGTGCCACAGAAGAAGAAACCCTTGAGTAATCCAACACAAAGTGAACCTTGAACACAGGGGCACCCCGATGCTTCATTCAGCCCACTTTTGAATGGAGTTATCTTGGCTTCCTTTGGGCACCTGCTGGAACAAGTGCCTGCAGGAGAGGACCTGCAGGAATGGCCTATGATGGGACTATTCACACTGACCTCATTGGGACTACTCTACTGTGTGAATGTTTCCAGGGAACAGGTCTAAATTATGTGGTCTGTTAGCATGGTGAGCAGTTTCCAAAATACTTTCAGCACCATAATTTTCTCTCTTTAATAATAGCTGTCTTATTTATTATCTGACTTCCATAGTGATACGAGTACCCTACAGCCATATAGACTGACTTCAATTTAATCCAAACATAGAAATAAGAATGGCAATTTGATCAATATTAAAATAATACTTAACAATATTAAAAATTATTAGAATTTTAAGTAACTTGGTGAAGAGGCAGCTCAGTGTTGTTTTTCAGGTTAGCTTAATTAAAACCCCAGATCCCCTAAGCCACAAAGTCTGTTCTGTCTGAAAATAGTTTTTCACCAAACAACCTCTCAGAAGATGTTTTTTATCTTGGAAGACCTGCCAACTACCAACTTGAGACTTCAGAGTCTAGGTTTAAAGATACCTAAAATAAATAGTGTACACCACATGTAAATACATATTTATAATTCTGTGAAACCTTGAAACTGTTGATTAATTGTTTTCTTTGGTCACGAGTAATTCAGCTGCCTCTCATGGGTTTAACCTGCTAATATATACAAGACATGTGACTGATACTTTCCCAAAGTAAATACTATTCCCTGTCTCTGTTCACCTCATGCTTCTAAATGATGTATTTGGAGGTATGCTACTGTCAGACAACTCAGGGATTTGGCAAAAACTCCCTGCAGATTTGTGTAATGACACCAAAAGCCCACCTCTGGCACATTTAATGTTGCTCTCATCTCTTGAAAGAGCCTTGGATAGCTGAGAGGCAGGTAGATGAATTATACTGCCTTCTGGAAGTGCATTTTTTTCTCTTACCCCAGTGGCTCTGTGTTTTCTTTTTTGTGAAGGTTTGAGATGAATCTGACCTGGGTAAATCAGCAGCAAAATAAAACACATTTTTAAATGAATTTCTGCTTTGTTGCTAGTATACTTTCCTATTTCTGCCCTTTTTGTGTGTGCGTGTGTGCGTGTGTATACACATCTACTTGGTTTAAGCGAATGCAGAATATCCAGATTTAATAAAGCCACTAAGAGTGGTGAGCACTCAGTATAATTATTAAATCTTGCCCTATTGCTTCTTTAATAATGGTTATATTACTCATTATAAAACTGCATAACTTGCAGAAGTTTCAGCAGATCTGTGCAGGATTACCCCAGTTTGCTCAGGTGCATTATTCGAACATACCCTGATTGATGGAGCTTTACAAGGCTGCTTATGATTGTCAGATCATTGCTTTCTGTATGTGTGGTACAGTCAGTCAGCAGGACGGACTGATCGGGTATTGTTTAATTGAGTGTGCTTCACTTAAATCTGAAGCCAGGAAGAAAGGGTAAAGAGAATTTCTTACCCGTACCGGGTATGTTGTATAGCCAATACACTGAAGATAAACGGCAATCAATAAATCGATTAGGCTTTGTATTTGGAAAACAGCGATGAATAGGGGGTTCTTTGTAAAACTCCTTTGTTTCCAGATAAAACAAGGCGTGTTGCGCTAATTGCAGGGACAGCAAAAGCGAACGTCCCGTGCAGACAAAGCTGGAGGGGTGAGCAGAATCGCCGCATTCCGAGAGCAAGCCCAGAGAGCCCTTGGGCGGGGGCAGGACGCGGGCTCGCTCTCCCGCTCTCTCCCGGCCGCGCCTCCTGCCGGCAGCGCCTCTCGCCCCTCAAACCTCGCCTCTCAGCTTGGGAGCGTTTGGCTGTGCTTCAGAAGAAAAACAAACAAACAAACGAACAAAATAAAACCCAAACAAACAAACAAACAAAAAACCCCCCACCACCAGTCCTGAGAGATTCTGCAGGGAAAGGAAGTCCAGCAGCGAGAGGAACGAGCTGGTGTGGTACCCGCTCTGTAGGTGAAGTGATGATCTTGCAGCACGCATGCCGCGGAAGCTCGTCTTTTAGCAAAAATGCAAGCCTTTGCCTTTCTCTGCTGGGTAGAGGCAGCAGCTTCTCGACTGGATCCTAGCTGGGAGGAACAGTCTTCTGTCACAATAAGCATATTTTGTCTTTTGCAGGGGCAGGAGGTGGGGTAAAGGACCTCTAGTACAGGCAGGGTCCGTCCTCATCTGCAATCAATCGATTAATCAGTCATTCTTCCATTTTATAGAATGTTTCTTGAGTACTCCGTGTTTGTTGCACTCATCAGGTAGTAGAACAGGCAGGAGAAATGCAGGATTTGGTTTGTCTCACAAATTGAAAACAAAGCGGTACTTCACGTATGCCACTCTTCCTGTGATTTCATTAGCTCTTATCCTTTATTAGATGCAGCAGATGTTCAAGGGTAAATGTAACAAAACCCCACATAACTCACGCAAATAATTTTTATTATCTCTGGAAGGCAAGCTTTTTATAGCAGTGAAATAACAGAAAGGAGGAATACCAGCATACACTGCTTTATTCTGTTTGCTTGGCCTGTGGCCTCTGGAACAGCTTCTGCTGGGAATCCCATCATTAGGACGGCCTCAGCATTTCTGCTGTAATTTACTTCTTTTGTTGTTGTTTTAACATATTTGATATGGACTATTACAACAGTCTATTGTCTTCATATTGGAGCCATATTTTCTGCTGCACACAAGCATTTTTCAGTTTGAGGTACGGCTGGTGTTTGTATCCAGTTTAATTTATGCTGTTTGGTTGGTTTGCTTTTCTATGAATACAGATGATGAGGATAATTTTGAATGCTTTTGCAATCAGAAGCTCTCTTTTGTAAGTTTTTTTTTTCTGAGTTCTTAGAAAATGTAATTTAAACAATAGAAGTATGTAAGTATGACTGTGCCAGGACATTTTATGTTAATAAACTTTTAAAATGCTGCTCATTATCTTTATCTTGCCACAAATAAATTAAATGCTTTGCGTGTTCCAGGGGTTTATGGAAAACTGTCAAAATTATGAGTTGTTTGATAAAATTTATAAACATTTATGCAAGTGAGTCTCACTGTAAATTTTAGATACTTCTTGTACTTTGCTTTTACTTAAAGACTTTGACCATATGTGATTTTTAATCCTGTTACAGTTTTAAATCCTCTTGGTGTGGTCTCCAGACCTTGCTTGCATCCATTTAAGTTTTCTGAATATTTTGCAGAAGGGGAGCTTTGTCAGGAGCACCTCTTTGACATAATCAGGCCACTCTTAAGGTTTATTAACATCATCTCCCAGAGGAGAGGTGGCTGTGCAAGAAATACTGTTTGCCCACACTGGCAGATACTCTTAACTTTAAAACAGGATTAAGCACTGAAATGAATGAACATGCAAAAGCACTTAAAAGGCTGCTGCCCACTCAGTACTGAGGAATGAACTGCAAACTCCCAGCTGCTCTTCTGCAGGAAAATTGCCATGTCTTCATCACAATCCCATGACTTACTACTGAGCTTCTCAATTGCTGTGTGCTGATGCACCATGATAGTAAAACACTTTCCCAAATTACAGGTCTCTCTGCAAGAATTTTCACGGCTGAAACTTATCAGACCCACTCTTCCAACCACAGCAAATGTGTTTGCCCTGACCTTTGTTTTGATGGTATAAGTAACTGGATCGAGAGTTCCTTGCAAATTGTTAATAACAATAGAAATGTGTAAGCTTGATCAGATATGTAAACCACCTTCAGCACCCTGTAAATGCATAGTTTTTAGCAAGCCAGAACTGGAAACAGCAAGTTGCCAATTTACAGAGCCTTCAATGCAGTGTATATCTGGGTCATATTTTCTTCTTTATGCTGGGAGTCTCATAAACACAAAGAAACTGTGTTAAAATAATGTATAACAACATAAAAAAACCAACAAAAACGTAAGAAAAGCAGGGACACTTGCAGTGTTGATGTACATGTAGCATATTTATTGCACTCTTTCTTGCATGGTAAGAAAACCCTAGAACAATCTATGCCCAAGACCTAGAAAACTGACTTCCCAAAAGAACAAAAAAACCAAACCAAACAAAAAAACCCAAAAAACAACAAACCCAAAATGAAAAAAAAAAAAAAAAAGAAAAGGAAAAAGAAAATACATTCTAATTCCAATGACTCATTGTTGCCTTCTACCATTTCTGGAAGAATTCTCTAGCCCATGAAGAATGGCTCCTAGCAATTTTGACTTGCTAGTAAAAGTCACGAAGAGAAATGTGAATGTGATCAGTGTCCTCTTCACTGTTGCTGTCGTTAACTACAGAGCTTCATTTTTCTTTTAGGGTGGGTGCTGGGTGACCAGGTAATGTATGACATTCTTTTTATGGCTGACCACTGAGAAAGAAAGCATCCCTGGAGAAGGAGCTGAGCTACACACAAAGTGGTAATTGTGAAGAGCTACTGCTCCATCAACTGGAAGAGCCAAGGCCAACCACTAAATAGAACTAATGAACGTATCCTTTGAATAACAACTGATGCCATGTAATGCTTATACAAAAGAGCTAAGTGGTTTGATGACATGACTTCTGTTTTAACTGCTGGCATACCACAGAATCTCTGCATGTATCTGATAGCAGGACACAGTTTTTCAGTGTGACCCTGTGATTTTGCTAAGACGACCATAGCTTTGAATGTTCCTTGGAAAAGTAAGTACCTCTTCAAACAGGGATGCAAAAGGAAAAAGGAAAAATAGCCAATCCACCTTGAAACTTAACACAACATGACAACAAAAAAGGCTGCTGGTCCCTGATAAGGCAGGCTTGGGAGAGTGGGTAAGGGAGAGATAAAAAGCCAAGACAAACCTGTAGCACTGAGCGGGAGAAACTAAGGTGGGGGAGGATGGAGATGGCATATTTCCCTCCCAGGCTTGGTTTTATTTCATGAGAGATTTAAATGAGTGATCTTTCCCTGTGATATGTCATCATTATCAATATCAAGGAAGAAACAAAGGTTGCTGCTAAAGATGAGAGTCTCTCTCATCTCCCCTCTTGCCCGATGACAGAGGAGATAGGGAACCAAGGAGACTCAGAGGCAGCACCAATCCTCAGCAGGCTCTTCCACTGTACAGCAATAGGCAGTGAAGTGCGGGGTAGGCATAGTACAGGGAGACCTAAAGTCCCTTTTCAGGGGGTGCTTCAAGCAAAGAAGACAAGCAAATTCCTCACTTCAGCACTGCTGCTGCCACAGAAGAGGAGCAGGTAGAGTGAGCTCACCCCATGGACAATGTTTTCCTGCTGCACATGTTCAGAGGTAAGTTTCAGGCCTATTCAGCATGTTGAAGGTGCTTTAGTGATGATCACAATGGGTTTTTTCCCATGGGAAAAGGAAAATCACATCACAAATCTCTACAAATTGCTTTGTGGCTGCCCTGCCATAGTATGATTTCATGAAGTATTTCTCTTGAGTAAATGAATTATGGCAGGGGTTGAGTGTGATGCTCAGTTGTCACCTCCTGTCTTCATTTTGTAAAGAACTTTTCTCTTTGCATTTTCCTGACTATTTTAGCCTGTTCTCTGCTGTTACTTGGATGCCTGGATTGTTATTTGATGCCTTCATTGTGATTTGTATGTTTCTCACACCGGGTGATGTTAATATTTAATGAATTTTAGACCAGCATAAAGAGAAGATTCGATGCATTCGATAACACAAGTACTCTCCTGTGGTAGTTGTCACTTAAGAAATTATTAGAGTAGATTTATTTTTCCTATGGCTGTTGCTTCAGAAAGGCTGTGGCTGCGCTGTAATTAGAAAAGGGAAATGTAACCACTGATTACAGAGATAGAGAAGGAAGAAAGAGCCAGTTTATCAGAAGATTCAGTACATCTTTCCAAAGGGAAAAAAATTTGAATGTGCAAAAATCTATTCTGGAATAGTGCATATTAATATGTACCTCTACAGGCTTATCTTTGTTTGAAATGCCTGGGAATGTAAAAATGACATTTCCCAGAAAAAAAAAAAATCAATCCAGGTTATATGCATTGTTATTTATATACTGAGTTTATAATATGTTCTACACAGCATGGAGAAAGTTTTTGATCTCGCTTGTATTTTTAGGGAACATATAACCCTTATGATGGCATCTGAATTATTTTATGTTCCTATGCAGCTTCAACCTGCACAGATTGAGGCTGGAAGAAAAAAGGAGGTTTCCTTTCCTCAGGGACAGGGATTTTGATAGTGATGTCCAGAAGGTGATATTACTTTTCTGTGGTCCCTCCCATAGGTGCAATTTCAGCTGTTTTAGGACTTCTGTTTTCTACCCTATAGGTAGGTGACAAGTTGTGCTGTAAGTGAGGTGTACATATCTTGCTTTTTAGAACAAAGGTGTAGACTTTCAGAGGTCTTGGTTTTTGGGTTTTACTCTCAAAATGAACTTGCAAATCAAATTGTCTTGCATCTTACTGGGAAGTGCAATGTATTTGAAGCAGTCCCGTACACGCGAGCCTGCCACGCACCTGATTTGCCACTACTTGTAAGCACTTTGGAAATCACAGCTCGCATGCAGCCCCAAAGAAATAAAACAAGACCGTGTAGAAATATGAAAGCATTTTTCAGCTTGTTGTCAGACCAGTTTATTTCAGAGAGTGTTCATTTCCCCAAATGAAACATCCCAGCTCGAAAGAAAGCGATTTGTAAAACAGGCTCGGGAAGATCCGTCACGGAAGAGTCTCCTGCCACACTCCGCGAGTGCCGTGCCGTCCCGACCCCGCTCCTGCTTGTGAGCGCCAAAGCTGGGTGTCGGCGATGTGTGCCGCTACCGCTGCCCGTCTTTACAGCCGGGATGGCAAAGCGTGGACCTGCGGACGGCGAGGCTCAAGGAGCAGCTGCAGAGGCTACGCCGGGGAGCGACGGGCCGAGGGACCCGCTCNCCCCGGCCGGGCGGGCAGCCGGGGAGCGGAGCCCCTCCGCGGGAGCTCCCGGACAGCCTCCGACCCCACGCTCCCTCCCTCCCTTCCTTCTTTCCCTCCTTCCCTCTCGCCGCTCGCTGGCGGCTGGCAAAACCTGCCCGCCGCCCGACGGGCGCTGGCACAAGCCGGGGACGA
>VWZN01005962.1:15276-45856 GCA_013396955.1 Regulus satrapa | reverse complement strand
TCTCTCTGTTTCCCCTCGAGGGTTTTATTTTCCTGAGATCTGGGGCATGGAGGCAAACGCAGAATGGAATTGTAGCGCAAGCGAGGAGCCACTAGACTTTGAGGAGTGATTCCAGCATGACAGAACACCGGCTAATCAGCGTTAGGGCTGTAAAGGGTTTCCTAATTTGATTCTGTTTGACAGTCAGCCTGCTAATTTTGACTCATTTGCCAAGTGGTTGCCGTGCATTAAAAGGATGCTTGGTTTAAGGCTTGTGCTGGTCCAAGTCCTCAGAGTGCAAAGGACAGCTTTCCACTGATTTCAGTGAGCTCTGGATCTATCGTTACAGACGTATCCTGCTTTGCATGGAGTACTCGTTATTCTCCACACGTCATCTGAGAGAAGAAAAAGCGTCCTTCTTTGCTATAACTGGGGCACAAAGAAGGTCTAGGTTTGTGCGGCAATAAAAGGCCACTAATTTCCCCATTCTCTTTAGAATCTTGTAGAAATGCTGAAAATCCTCACCTGATTAAATTGGGCAATTTAAGGCAGAATTTAAAATCGAGGGCTAGGAATGGAGCAAGGGTTAAATGTGAGTGTGACGAGGATAGTTTCCAAAACTGTCAGGGTGAAATGAAATATGCTAGTATTTTAAAATTTTTATTTCTGTTTCAGGATCGGTTGCAAAATGTGAAAATGAAGGGGAAATTCTGCAGATACCTTTTATCACAGACAACCCTTGTATAATGTGCATTTGCCTGGTAAGTGTGTATTTCAGCTAAAAAGAACATTCAGACATGTACTAAATGTAATTGCACAGAGCGGGGAATGTTTCACATAATCAAATCTTGGGTGACTCTGTTGCTTTTATGTAACACAAGGTTATCTCAGAGCTGAGCTAATGGAAAGTAACCCAATACATGATCTGGCAATCATTTCTTTGACTTTAAAACCCGGGCACAAAGTTGTACATGACTTTATTTCAGGACATTGTGAAACCATGTTTACCCTGTGAATTTGTGGGGAGAACTTTCACAGAGTTGGGAGTACACCCAGAAGTCTTTGTTTGTAGCTCAGCAAAAAGAAGGAAAGGTAAGATTTGGAAATGCTGCTGCTTTAAGCTCCCACGTGCTGCCACAATGCCAGTGGGTGAGGAACTCCACAAGGGTACAAGGTGAAGGCAGCAACGTGACTGTACGTGCTGTGATAACATGATAGTGAAAGTACAAGTGATGCTTTTCTCAGAGTGTTTTGCCTGCAGTGCTGGGAGTTCAGTGGTTAATGGTGTTGCTAGCTGATACACATTTTGGGGAGAAACGTTCTGCTCCCTTGTTGTTCTGTTTCAGAGTTAAGCATTTTTTGGGACCAGTTCAGTCGGACAAGCCAAGGCTTAGGAGTTCTTGTAAAACAGTCATTCTAAATAAAACTTCCTATGATAGTTTTAAATAAAAGGAATAAACCTTAATTTGCTGTTGAATGCAAAGAAAAGTATAGGCTAGAAAGCCCTATGTTTTATGTTTTGGAATTTACAGACCAGCTGAACGTACAGAACAAGTTTTATTTAAGGATTGAAACATCAACACACCTTCTCCCCTTAATATTATCACTACTATTGTTATTGTAAGTCTATAAAAGATGTTAAGAATTGTTTCAGACTGCCTTTTAGAAGGCAATTTTGGCAACCGTAGGACCAAGATAATTTTGAACGCCTCAAGGTAGATATCTGTCACTGCACTGAGTTCAGGAGGTTTTAGGCAAGACTCATTGATAACTTTTTAGGTAATATTGATAAAGAATACATTATTGATTTCTTCTGAGCAAAGTCGGATGGGAAAAAGAGGAGTATGGGATGTGGTGAGTAAAAAAATCAAAGGGAAAACAAAAAGAGAGACAAAGCTGTGTTTTATCATGGATCACCTTCCCAAATATGTCTGCCACCACTTTTGCTAATGGAAGCTGGTGTTAACCAGCGAGGAAGCAATTTATCTGTGAAAGAGCAGAAGTTCAGTCTTGGGCATCAGGGCAATAATGCATGAGGGTAAAACACTTGTATTTATAGATCTCTCTAGACCTTGGCTTTATTAAATCAATGAGCACCCTTTTAGTGTGCGAGCATGAAGAACTGCAAAAAGCATTGGATGTAAGAACTCTAAATCCCTGTGGTTTGCAGGGCTTACTTTAGTGAAATGGCAGCTGAGGGCATTTGGCTCCCTTCTGTGCCAGGAGAACACTATGTTTTATTAAGCGCACAGATGCCTAGTGAGTTACTGCAGTTACCTGCCCTGGCTACACTCTGTTTTATTTCTGCCAAAGGATAAATGCAATCTCTGTTTCTTGAGTTGGAAGCTGGGAGACTTGGTAGAGGAGAAGGAAACCAGTCTGGAGATACTGGCTTTAATGCAGTGCAACATCCAAAGCATTGACTTATTGGACTGCCTGTTGCTGAAATCTTTGTTTAGGCCTGCCACAAGGGAAAAGATCAATTTTAAGAGGTCTGGGGAGAGATGAAACAAAAGAAACAATGGGGTGATTTGTGACCAGGAGGGAAGAGAAAACCAGATTGCCTTACATTCAACTAGAAATATTGATTGTTTAATAACAGTTCAGTGAGGAACTTTCTCTGGAACAGCAATCATACTCTTCAAGGGCAAACCTGATGGATGTTCATACTGTAAGAAGTGAGCAATTAAAAAGAGAGCTTGATCAGCTGTTACAGAAAGGAAGCAATTGCAGTTTAAGAGAGAACAGAAAGATCAACAGAGGCACCTATATTAAAAACACCAGTAAAATGAGTCACTGAAATTGCAGATTGGATTATGACATGTCTTCCTTAGTGCTGATGCATTTCCATGACCACAGGCTGCCATAAATAACAGTGGAAGTTGTGAGAATCTGAACAGCTCTGGGATGAAGAGGAATATCTAATAACTCTGCATGTCCCATCTCTGGCAGTGTCCAAAGCCAGGGGTGGGGGTCCTGAACAACGTGATCTAGTAGTGGGTGACATTCCTGTCCATGGTGAGGGTTTTGAAACTAGGTGGTCTTTGGGGCCCCTTTAATCCAAACCATTCTATGATTCTCTTAACTCCGTTCCTGTATTTTGCCCATCTCACAAATTAGAGGACACAGAAATTAAATGCAGGAACTGTATCATCAAGTATTTGACAGAACTTTTCAGATTGTCCTGGGGAGCATGTGGATGCATCCTAGCAAGAGGGAACGAGGCAGCATAAACAAAACATTCTCTGGCTTTCTCTTAGGCTAAATCATTTTGGAGGGTGAAAAAACAGGTAGCAAATGTGGTAAACATTGGAAGCTCATGGACTGTGAGTAAATTGCAATAATGAAATGAAGACTGTAAAGAACAATTGCAAAATCAATTCCTTTTACACGCCTGGAAAGTCTTGGCAGGAAGACCAAAACCAAAAGTTGTCATTTCTCATTGATTAGCAGAGATAGGGTGGACTGATCATCACGGTAGGAATGGGAGCAGAAACAATGCAGATAGAACATAGGCCGGTGTCTGTGTACGCTGCTTTGGTGGAAGCTTCTAGCTCTTCTTTTAGAATTTTATTGTTAGCATAACCCCATGAATCTTAAATCCAAACATTGGTGGGGATGTCCTAGAAATAGCCAAGTTTAGCTACTAAGCCAGATTTCCTTATCCTTGAGCACTTGCTCTAACATGTGGAAAGAGAAGTTAAGGTGATACAGGAGTCATGTGCTGGAGGTTTCATATATGGCGTGTGGTAAGCCATTCACTTTGGAACTATAGGGCATGCTTTCTGATAAAAAGGTGCTGCACCCACAGTGAGATAGCTCTTCTTTGTGTGTCTGTCAAAATGAAATGTGTTGGACTGCATGGGACAGCTCTGATGTTTGCCTTTAATATAAGGAAACAGGTAAGACTAAGGGTGTGTAGGTGTTGTGTGTACATAAACACTTTAATGCATTGCAAGCAAGAACTACCAGTTGAATATGCCTCTATGGGTAAAGTCATGAGTTCCCAAATTCATAATTTATATGTCTCTATATGCTGGTCTTAATAACGCCATAAAAATGGTCATTTTAAGAATATCTAAGACAATAGTTTCAATGTGAGCTTTTACAATTACCACACTTTAGCAATGGCATAAACATGAGTGAATTTGATCTCCAAAAACTTGTCATTATTTACAGATGACTGCAACAAATTGCCATTTTGTTTTTGTCCTTTTAGAGAAAAACATCAAAGTCAAAGAACAGAATGTAGTTTATGCACAAGGAATTTCTTGTAGGAATGATGAAAGCTCAGGTCTCCTACCTCCTGGTCTAATGGTTTTACTACAAAGAAATCACTTTTTACTTCACGCAGTTCCACTGTACAAGTGGATGTGGGTGATGCAGTCACAATCTGAACATACTTTCTTTCGTGTCTCTCTGACAGCAGGCAGGCTGCACAGATGCCAGGTTTTTTTGGTGTGTCTGTTCTCCTGAGCTTCTTCTGAGGCGTGGATGGGCAAAAGACAAATTAAAGCTGCCCTCATGATCCAGAGGTTTGGGGAAGTATGCTTTATGACTTGCTGCTGCTATCTGCAAAATGCTTTTAGAACCAGAGTGCTCTGGTGTTGTGCCCACTTCCACTCTGAATGTCTCGTGGCTCTGCATCTCCAAGGAGATGCACTGTCTCTGGAAATATAACATCCTACCTTGTTTTTCATAGGATTTGTGATACTAGAAAAGGGCAAAGAAGGCTGAAGGCAACTGAAAATACCTGCTTTCAATTGCGTTCACCATACATGCCATTCAACACAGACACCGGAGAAAGTACTTAGAGCTGAATGGTCAAACAGATACACAGAAGTTGCACTGGAAAATTGTTTTTCTGCTCATGCCATGGCTGAGCATCCCATTACAGCTGTGTTTATAGCAAAAGACTTTTCTGATGAAAGGATGGGAAATGCTCTCAGCTGCAGCAAGTTCCGTATCAGATAAGGGTAAACACTGAAAGGAAATACTGGATATGATGGGCAGTAAGTTAACCAACCCTATGAAGAAAAATTGTCAAAAAAAAGGGAAACTATCATTTCAAATAATGGTGTGGCTCAACAAGAGAACATATGATTGTGACATTATGTCATGCTTTAATGGTCAACAGTAAAAATGTCTTAAGTCTTGTTGGCTTCTGAAAATCAAAGCAAGTGAAACTGCAGCTTATGAAGATGAGTGAAAATTGTGTTTTAGGGAACTAGTCTGAATTGGTAATGATGATTATAGGTAAGAATACATAATCTTGATGGTATTCATACTGGAGCTATATTGATTCACTTTGAGAAATTGATTCCAGTTATTAAATGCTTTAAGACTGTAAGTGATTACAGCTACAGTACCTAATGCAAAAATTATCTTCTAAAATTATCCTCCCACATCTCCCACATCTGTGGATAAATTAATTTTTTTTTTTTAAATCCATAGGAGCACTTTGCACATCTTGTGCTGTTTGAGGAGCCCAAATATGTTGTGTATGACAACTTCAGGTCTTTTTTATATGTGAAAGTTTTGGGCTGAAAGTAGTGGAGGCATAAGTAAATTTCTATTCATAGAACCAAAGAAGATTTCATAAATATGAAAGCCTAGCACATTTTGTTAAGTTTGGGACTTTTTGTGTATTGAGGATTTTGAAATGTTAGGAGGAAAATGCTAATAGATTATTAAGGGGGTTTTTGATTAGATTTCTTTTATTTGAATGTCAGCATTTAAAACAGGCACGGAATATTTAAATTCAGCTCTGGGACAAGTACGGTAAATGATCAAATTCAGCAGAGTTTTTGTTGGTACAGCTTTTTGGCTGGAAGGTATCTAACACTCAAAATAGAAGTAGGCTCACAACTGATATTATGCCATTTGCTTTCAAGAAATACATGCTTCAACATACACGTGGAAAAGACATAAAAATGCTGCAGTCTGTCGGAAATAGGTGAAATGAGAACCTGTGCATAATTATAGGGCGAGACTGTAAAAAAGACCACAGAATTAACTTAGCCTGAGTTAAAGTTCTGAGCGCTGAGTTTTATGAAGGTGAGATGAGCTCAGCAGTGACAATGATGACAGGTGGTGGTGCCAGTGGTGGTGTTGAGAGCCATGTCATTTCATGTTCATTTGTCATCATCTCCATGGACCCTGAACACCTCGCCAAAAGCAAGCAGGGATCCAAGAATAATGTATCCATTGGCCAGTGGTGTCTGTAGTTTCAAAATGAACCTACCAAAAATGCCAGCTGAAAGGGACAGGGTAGCAGTGAGGAACTGCAAGGAAGTCGATATGTGTACCACAGCTAACAGTGGCCTTGACATTGCAAGGGCTCTTAGAATTTTTTTAAAGAGAATGAATGATTTGAGTTTTTGTAGGGTTTTTGTGGGGAGAAAATATATTTTATTACTTTTTTCTTCCTCAATGCAGTTTAGAACAAAGTGAGTTGTATCAAGAAATAGCTGATAAAAGCCAGTAGTGATCTTGACAAACCACATCTAAACCAGAGCCATTTCCCCCACCTTTTCTCCTTCCCCCTTCCCTCATGCTTGTGCCTCAAACTTGCCAATTGCACCTGAGGAGTGGTAATCATATGTCTCAACATTTTATCACCTAAATCCAGACCAGAAGGAAATAAATGTGAGCCAGAAAGGATAACCAAGTGTTGGAAATCTGAGAAAAGTTTGGAGACAGGAGCTCAGGAAACTAGAAATCAGAGCTTTGACTGCCATAAGTTTTATTCAGCATGAAACATCATTCTGTAGTTTAAATTTCTGCTTTTAAATCCAAATGAACAGTGTAGAATTTGACCTTTGTTCATAAAAAATTGTGTTAAATTTGCCATAATAAGACCTAGTGTTCTGCCTAGCTTGAACTGATAAATTGGTGAAACCAAGTGCAAGCACACAAAAAAAACCTGAAGAAATAACTTTGACATTTGTTTCTCCCGGACACACACACACACTCCCAGCCAAAAAGAAGCCCAATGCTAAAAAGCATGTCCTCCTTGCAGACTAAAGCAAAACAGCTACTAGATGTGCTGGGGTTCTTTACCTGTAGCTTAGCTGATTTCTGTGGCACAGTGCACAAGTTGAAATCACGTAGCTAGCCTGAGAGCAAGTGTTTGACACATGTTCAGTGAAGATGGCAGTGTTTTAGTACATGAGGATTCAATTGTTGCTTCAAGGTATAATGCGGCCCAGATGACTTTTAGTGGAGTAGTGCATATTAAAAACCAACCAAAAAAAAAAATCATCAAACAATTCTTTCATACCTATTTTATTTAATTTAATTTCAATAGTTTACATACATCAGCTACAGAGTCTACCAAGACTGCATCTTCTTTCAATTTAAATATTCTTGGACTTTATTACTGTATAATACAATCAGCTTTCTCTTCACCCACAAAAATAATAAACAGAGAGACAAAAAAGCCTATCATACAGTAGTGTACTGATAGTTTTCACCCCCATATTATTCCAAAAGAGAATGCTTTTTTGATCGGTGCATGAAGGGCTCCTCAAACATAAACATGCTCCAACATGGTGAAAGTTTTATTAGGTTTTTTTCCAATTACAGATGTATCTGCAATCTCTTAAATGAAAAAACCCAACACCCTCCACCCCAGAAAACAAACCCTGAAAACAAAAAACAGACATAACGCCATGTCTGGTGCAGCAGGGTGTCCCATATGTGCTTTGTAATAGGAACTAAAGAAATATATATATGAATATATGTATGTGAAGGAGGTCTTGTGAGAGAGAAATGACTTTGACTCTTCTGGTGGATGATTCTGGTAGGTTCAGCTGTACTTGCTCTTAATTCATGCAAAACACCTGTGTAACAAGACTTTAACCTGCCTGACAAACTGTCTATGGTAGAGCATGGTTATCCTGGCTTGATCCTTAAAGTTTTCACCAGCAGTTTTTGAGGAATGTTCAAGTCGGTTTAGTTCCATATACAAGTATCCTTGTTGAGTTGAGTAGTACCTGGTTGAGTAGTACCCCATGCAACATCCCATCCAATTTCCTCCTCTGGGGAATGAGTGTGGATTGTATAGTATTGTTTGTTGTGTCTCTGCCATCCGTGGATCTTTTGATGTACACTTTCTGCACTACATATCCAAGAGGTGTGTCAGACTGTGGCACATCCCTGCACAGGTATGTTTGCCTTCGGACCACTCTGCTTTGTTGTGGCAATTATTTTGGGAATGTGGTACACAATCATGTGTAACAGCTTATGATGAAGCCTCGCTGGAAATCTGCAGGCTGGAAGAAGCTATTTCATGTTGTTCTCAGACCACATGGGATAGTGAAGGGTTCACTACTTGCACATTTCTAACATAGTCAGCTGCACTGAGAAAATACACATATGCATATAGTGCTGAACTGATTATAGGTCTTGGCAAAACTCTCCTGGAAGAGAGCTGGTGATATCTCACTGTAATGATGATGAAGATCCAATCCATCATGTATGAAAATGAGATTCTCTTTGCTGTAATTAAAGGATCAGATGGCTCAAATACAAAAAAATATGTATAAATAATACATGGAAAAGTATGAAGGGCACATAAATGCCATAAACTAAATGGAAAAATGTAATATAACTTGCAAATGTCTTTGGAATGCATCTACAATAAGCGCAAAATGGATCAGTCTGAGTTAAGACACTTTTTTATTACGAATAAGAAAAACATTATTAAAGAGCTAGTCCAATATCAAAATGGCATTTAAAAGCATACGGTTACCTGTATATAGTTTTTATTAGCTTTCAAGTTTCTTCCATTGAGTTGTTAATGGTTCTTTTAAGAATTATGGCTCTGTAAGTGAATGGCTCACAGTGTCAGTACTTCTGGTGTTCTGCTTTGTGCTGCTGTATAAAAATAGATATTTTTTCTCCACCAAATATCTGGTTTTATTTCCCCATCATGTTTTAATAGAAAATTCTGATGGATGAAAAATACTAAAAACGACAAAAAAAAAAAAATCAAATGAAAACGCAACCTCTCTATATTGAGCTTATGGTCAAATAAAAGGCCATTGTGATGAAAAAACCCCTAATACTACATAAAAGCTTTTACCTGTATTACTACTATTAAAATAACTATCATACTGGTACTTGCTTATGGTGTACCTTATAACTGATATGATTACTTCCTCTGAGGCCTCTTGGCCTCTTCATCTCATGCATTAAGGTGCAGCTAAAAAAAATTCCTGTTTAGCTGATCACTCGCTGTGCAGTGTTTTGCATCCAGCTGAATCAAGTGCTGAGCTCTGGGTCTAAGTACAGCATGGATCTCATCCCTTATCATCCCTAGAAGCTGACCTTGTGTGATGATGCCTGAATTTCATGTACTTTTTGTCTGTGTCTTCATTTATTTATTAGCCTTTTTCCCTGTTATTTGTTTGGTTTTTTCTCCCCCATTTTCCCCATGTCTAGAATCCACTTGCTCTAGATAGTCATCCATAATCTGGTGTTAAAATAGGACTGTGTACCACTGCCTCACTGAGAAAATAACTTGTCTTCATGTAGTGTCTATGATTTGCATCCTGTTTACTTGTTTTGTCATCCATTCTACACATCAACCTCCTGGCTATAATTTTAATTTTCTGTATTGTATCCCACATTTTTCAGAGAGGGAAGCATTGCATATGAATGCTGGGAAGTGCTATGGCAAAAGGCAGTACTGCAAAACAGAATTAGAGTTGAGATGTATTTATTCTTCTGAGTACTGAGGATAAGGATGTGATAAAATGCCATATAGAAAAAATAATGCCAAAGGCCTGATGTTTTCCCAGAAAAATCACAGTCCCAGTGTTTTTGAGTCCCTCTTTAAAGTAAACTTTTGCACAAAGCCTTTAGATGTTACTAGAGGTTGAGTGAGACCATCCTTGACTCTGCCTCAGAGCTCTGCTGGCCTGGTTGCACTGCATTTTGCTCCAGAGACAGTCTAGTTCACACCAGGCATCGCCAGTCGGTTGCCTGGTAGCAATGCAGCCTCAAGTATGCATAAACCTCAGCATGCAGTATTGAAACTTCCTGTAAGATTTGGGAAGTTGAAGTCTGCCATTTCTGCTTCACGCTGAATACCAGGTTTAGCTCAGCCCTGGACAGCTCAGATGTGCTCAGTGTAACCCCAGGCTCCTCCCTTGGCTGCAAGGTCAGCTGCCTCTGTCCCCATAAGGCCATGGTGTGGCTGAAATCCTCTTTTGTGGCTAAACATCTTGCTTGAGGCATGGCAGCAGCACCTTGCACTCCTCCATAACCAGGGGGATGTAAGCAAATATATTGCATAGCCCTGGCCAGGTTACTCAGATTTCTGACAGCTCATAGGCTAGAATTCTATGAAACGTGTTCAGATGGCCAACTACGTTTGCATTTGTTCTCCTGTTTTATCTTAGGATTTATTAGTGGATGAAGAATAACAGACCTTGGTTGTCCTGAGGTTGTCCCCTTGTTCTTTTTTTTTTATGTCTGGATATGCAGTTGAGGTATGGTTTGGGAGAGATGGAGAAGAGCTGATAAATGACGGCTCTAGGGCTACATAATGAGCATAATGATCTGATTGTGCCAGTCAGTGAAACATCTCGAGATTGTGTCACCTAGAAACCGCCGGGGCAGGAGGAGCCAGGCAGGGTGGCTGCCTTTGAGATAAGGCTGTTAGCTGAGGGATTGCCTGTAAGAGCTAAAACACTGATAAACCAGAAGGCTTTTCTACTACAGGGAGGCTGTTGATCATTTGATTGTGACAGAGATTTTTTCTTTTAATGTATATGACACTGCACAGATGATAATTTTCATATGTAGCACTTCACCCTTCCACCCAAACAGTCCTGGGGACAGCTAGCCTGGTGATTCAATATGAAAAATCCTTTTGATTCAAATAAATGAATAACATTGTTTTGGCAGAAATAAAAATACAGAGCATGCAAGTTGTTTAGCTTGTAGGCCAAGGGTTGATGGATGTCTGCAAGTACCATGGATAAAAAATGCTGAAAAATTAAAATTGCTGCACTTTAAAATGTTTGGGGTGTGATAGTGTAAGAAACCTTTTTAACAGATGCATGTTTGAGCCATAATCTGTCCATGATCTATAGACATGAAGCTTTTCTGGAGGAAATTGTTGATGCAGACATTTAAGACACAGCAGAATGCATTGATACTGAACCAGAACTTGTTTAACATGAAAGTGCAGAGGAAATTAAAGAAGTCTGCAATTTGTATGGCTTTTTGAGAAAATGTCTGTGTATGTTCAGCTTAACCTGGCAAGGTTTTAAATCCTCAGGCAAGAGAATCAAATCAATCAAAATCAATACAAAGCTGAAATTTATAAAATATCTAGAACTGGAAGCTATGATAGTAAGAAATGTGAATGGTTTAATGCACTTGTTGTGTGAAGTATGCATACTTACTGCCTAAAACTTTGTATAATCATTTTAGTATAAAAGGCATATCTTTGATATAATTGTTTTTTTTGTTTTTTTTTTTTTTAAATAACCAGTCCACATGCAGAAACATACAAAGGGGGGAGCCAAAAAAGGGGAAAAAGGAAGCAAATTACGTACCAGAAAAGGGAATTTCACTGGAAGGCAGCCATTTGGAGAGATGAGTAGATAGTTCCAAGCCTGTTCAGTGGGCAAAAGAACTGCTGGTAGGAGAGGATGTGGAGGCAATGTGACTTCAGGAAAGCTATGCATGGCCCTGGAACTAGAGGTTTAGAAGGATTTGAAATGTTCTCTGGAGAATTAATATGTCTGCTGTGTGTTTGTAGACAACTTGTGGCTGTGGCCACAAGGTACTGCTCCTGTCAGAGGATTTAGGTTAGCCCACTGAGTGGTGCTGAGGTTGGGCCGCTGGCCCAGGCAGCCCATGCCTTGTGTCTTGTCTCCTCCATTGAGAAGACAGCTCTGTGTAGGAATTTCTTAGAGCTGTCATGCTGAGCAGAGAGCTGACAGCAGTTGCTGAGTACAAGGCCTTTCCCTAAACCCCTCCTCTGTTTTTGGGCCAAGCGCCTCATGCTGTGCCATTCAGGGTTCACTGCTCTGACCTGGGTGACAGGAGCATCTGCTTCTGTATCAGAGGGCTTAATAGTAGGAGGCTGAGGGAGAACAGCAGTTTATTGTATGAAGCAGTATGTTGAGAGTCACTGATGAAGAGATTAGTGATCTCATCTTGGTCGGGAAATTTCCCTCTCTCCTCTAAGGTAGAGAAGTGTGTTTCAATTGCCCATGTAAAACCAGCAGTGTGGACAGGCTGGATGAAACAGTGTTTCTCTTCTAATCCAGACCCGGCTGTGACTTGGCAAGAAGGACTTTCTCTAATTGCAGAAGAAGGCACAGTTAACAAAAAAAAATGAAGTTTCCAAGACCTCAAGTGGATACGTTTTTTAGTTCTCCTCTGTTCATCAGCAGCCTTTCTGCTTTACAGGACACTTGAGTCTGTCAAAGATCCCTTCTTCTGCTAAAGGCGTGAAACTTTAGGATTTCAGATCACCTTTCTGCCTCCCCTGGCTGTCCAGGCAGAAGGACTGCTGCCTGAGTTCTGGCTCAAAGAGAACAGTGCTGTCCCACACAAGGAAATCATGCCTGTCTGCCTTCAGAGTGTTGTGGACTTTGAGCCAGGCATAATCTGTTTCCTGACATTTGAGTCTCATTAATTGGGTTAACAAGATGCTATCTGCACGCCATACTTATGTAAATAGAACCTGCTAGCAAAGATCTTAATGGCACCTGATATATCACACTGCCTTTACATCTATCAAGAGGTACCACTGCAGGAGTCACTTCCAAAAGCAGGTTGTGTTCTTGGTCCCATGGGTCCCTTTATAAGCTGTAAGAAATGCTGGTGGTCAAGGCCAACTGTTCAGATGTCTTTCAAGTGTCCCATTGGTGACCAAATCTCACTTTGTCAAGATGACAAATGACTTGTGCATACCCTGTTCACCTTCGAGCTTCGCTCTAATGTCAGCTCCATTTACTTGTCAGAAACAGGTATTTTTTTTACTTCCCGCAGTGCAAGTGGAGCAAGGGAAAGGAAGGAGTGAAGGGAACCCAGGCTGAGGAAAAAAACCTTCTTGTATGGCTTCTATTCAATGCATTATTATAGTTGAGATTTGCAAGCTTTGAACATACCAGAACCTGTTTGTTTGTACATGTGCAAAACAGAAAGAAGGGAATTTTCTTTTCAGAAGTGAGAACTCTCCCTGCAGGGCTATGATTATGCAAAAACATGTTTTAACCACTGGATTTTTAAAGAAGAAAGTGGTTGTGCAAGATGAGTTTCTTATTTTGGACAGCAAATTTTTTCCAGAGCAGAATTTAAAAATAAGTGTTTAATTAGCAGGGTCTACCCAGAGCATAGGGCATTGTGCATGTGTCTGCACTGAAGAGTTCAACTCAAAGCTCTGAGCTCTCATGGGTGGTTTCATTGACTGCAGTGGTATTGTTGTGTGGCTAAGTGATCACTGCTGTGATTGAGGGCTGTTACATCTCACCCAAAAGCAGCCATGGCCAGGCCACAAAATATGGTCAAAGTCAGCTCAAGGACTGTGAAAGTGACATTGACATCATTGGCTTTTAGTTTCTTCTCAATGACTTCCATATCGCCTTTGCTTAGTCCACAACTCAAAATACACTTTTTCTCCTATTAACTACAGCGTTGGCTGAAGTTTTGAAAGTCACAATCTTAATTAATTTGGCAGTGTGATTAATCACAACAGAGGAAATCTTACTCTTACCTTTCTTCTTTGCATCTGATAGAAGCAAAGAAGTTTCAGTAGATATGAAGTAGAAACACACAGAAGTGAGATGTGTCAAATTAAACATCATGGTGTCATAAGATTTTCTGACTAATTCTCCCATGACCTTGAGCCTTTCTTTGCTGGCAGCGGTTGGATGAAGACAGCTTGAGGGTGATGCTTGCCATGAGCTGTCCATGACCCAGGATTACCATGGCCCCTACGAGATTTTAGTAGCAGACAAGCAGCAGTTGCAGCAAAAATAAGTAAGCCTTTGCAGCATTAAGAGACCCTGAAAACTTTGGCCTTCTCTGAGGGGTCCTGCCTGAAATGCTCCTTTTCCTTGTCTCTTCCTGCTCCTCTCTACACTGACTGACAAGTTGGAGGCTGTGCCTTCTCTCTGCAGACTGCTGTGAATAACCTTTTTTTACTTTGTAAAAGCACTGTGTAGCACAGGCAAGATCACGTAAGAAAACAAATTCAGGGTCAGTGCTCAGTTTCTTTGCAAGTTCATTAAAACAGCAGTGTCTGGAGGCCTTTTGCCTAAATAATTTCATAATAGAAAACAGACTCTCATTGCTTCTTTCTTTTGGACTACTATTTTTATTTGGTTGTTGTTCCTCAAGCGTTTTGGTCCTATTTCAAAACTTGCTTCAATTAAATGGAGAGACTGGGTTTTTTTTGGTGTTTTCTGGTTTAAAAGCTGTACTGCAAAACTTCTAGGAGTCCTCTGGATTATGAAGCTACAATTTACAGGGATTTTCCTCTCAAAATAGCATTAGAAAACCCCAAAGTATAGCTTAAATATTTTTAAGAAAATAAAAACAAACCCTCCCCTTTCACTCCCCTAGCTGAGATCTCCTGTCGCTGCTTCTGGCATGCATCACATCTTTAAGGATACAGTATCATGAGAAAACTGTCACTTGGTGATGTATTAGGGTAATATATCATGAGAGCATCGTTTCTTTAGAGGATATGGGCAGTAAAAGACATGATTCTGGCCAGACAGAGCAGCAGGGGACCCTGCTCTTTTTCTTTCCTTTTCTTTAATCTAGCTCTGGTTTTGGGTTGTACAGAAGTGAGTTTCTTCATGGGATATGACTTGTTGCAGAGAAAGTTAGGAGGCCCGTTGGGCTTTTAAAAGTCTTTAAGAAGTACATGGCCTCAAGGGCTGCTTTGTTCAAAGTTTTTAGAAAAGACTGAAGCCCAAAACTAGAGCATTTGCCACTGCTGAAATCTCCAGTGTACAGACTGTGTAAGCAGGCTTCAGACAGAGAAGGTAATAAAGATGCAATGGCAGGTAACTGTTGTTTGGATAATATATTCATTGATTTAGCCTGTCAAAATGTGATTAAATTATACTTATTTAAAAAGAAGTCAACACATCTCTTTTTAATAAATTGCAAATGAAATTTTAATTCATAACATTAGAAGAAAAATAATATTGGTCAGCATTCAGTCTCTAATAGAAAATATAGCTATCAAAAATAGGAATGCTCAACCGACAGACTTTGATTTTGATGTGCTTTGATTTTGATGTCCTTTTTTATTGTTGTAATGGCTTTGTTTTTCTCTCATTGACAATATCTATTGGAAAAAAAAACCAGTGTATAGTATTGGGATAATATTAGTAAAGAAACAAAAGCAGAGTATTGTTAAGACATTCTTTTGATGGGCAGGGTTAATTTTTGAGATGAGCCAGAACATGACACCATGGCTTGATCTAAAATTTGCTGAATTCAAATGTTATAATAATTTATTTTAAACCTTTGGTGTAATCTGCTTTGCTCTCTGTGAAATCAGCTTGATAATTCATGAGTGTCATCTAAATGATTTTTAGGACTAGAATTTAATTAGTGTGTTTTCAGACCAATTTTCTTGTTAGACTTCTCCAAGTCATCCTATGGCACCTAAGGGGGAACAGTATGCTCTAGGAGCTAATACACTCAGGACAGCAATGGCGTCCCACATCTGCTGACTTCAGCTGTGTTTGGTTGATCAAGCTCAGGTAGGGGAAGCTTTTATAACCCTCAACTGCCTGTCACTTCTCTGGGAGAATGAATTCTCCACCAGCTTCAGTCAGGGTAAACCAGACTAGGACTAGACTGGACCATGCCTTCAGCATCACCCATTTAGCTGAAAGTAAGTTGGGCAGTAATCATCCAAAAGGTTTTGCTGATCTGAGTGGCTGAGAACATCCAGCAAGGGGTAGATCATAAACTCGCAGGGCTGGCTGTGTCAGTGAGCTGTAACCATTTACAGCAGCACGGGTAAAGGTTTGCAGCTGGAGCCTCAAACCAACAGGTATTGCCTGTGACTGCCCTTTTATTAGGTATTGTCATCAGATTTAGGTAATTGATAATTAATCCAAACTCTTCATTGACAAAGTAAAAATATAGTCCTGGGAGCTATAATTCACAGAAAAATATGTAATTTTTAAAGTGTACTTCTCATGAAATGTGAAGGTGTGGTCTCCCACAAGCATTCCTGTGTGTAACCCTTCCTTGAAATCCGGCTCCTGGATTACTGTGAGGGTTGTTTTTTGTTGTTGTTGTTGGTTTGGTTTTTTTTTGTTTGTTTTTTTTTTTTTTTTCTACTGTATGAACTGCTGGGAACTTGTGAAGACCCTGTCTCTTATTGCTAGAAGACTGCAATGCTATTCTGCTGACAGGTAAAGAGCGTTGCCTATAACTGTGCAGCTGAAGAACTCTAAACTGAAGCTGCACTGGAGACAGGGAGACTGAGAGCTACATGGTCTGTATCCTGCTCTGCCTTTTGCACTGACTCCATCTGCAGTTACAGTAATTGTGTCTGGCGATGTCTACTTTGTCCCCAAGCTCACTGGAACAGAGATGTGCTGCAAAACGTTTGATGTTCTGGTATCCTGACCCCAGCTGCAGCTTTAGTATTAGTGCCAGCAAATGCAGGAGGAAGAGATGGTGCTTTCTTTTCACCAAATACTGATGCAGAGGGCTGCTGTCAGGGAGTGTTGGGATTGCAGCAGGCCACCAAGGTCACTTTCCTTGTGCTGGTGAACATCATTAAGCTCAGTGAAAAAATAAAAAAAATATCTGTTCAGTCTGTAAGGGTTTGTGAGTGATTTGTCCTGAATCACTTGCACATACTGATGTCTTCCTCACAGCAGTGGGGAATACCCATTTGAAGTGAAATTTGGTGTCATCTTTCAGCAGGGCCTTTGTTTTAATCATCTTTCCTAGGGAGCGGGGAGAGCTCGAATTATGGAGGGGGATGGTTGATGCTGGCTGAACATCACCAGAGGGAAGGCTGCAGCCTCCTCTCTGCTCACCCTGAGAGGCCGGATAAGCTAAACAGATTACAAGCATGAGGGGGCAAATCGGAGGCTACTGAATGCTCTGCTCAAAAAAGGAGAGACTGTGAACTGAACTAAAATACTGTAATTTTTATCTAATGCAATCCATGGTCATGTTCTGCCACAGGCAAGGACCTAATGCTGAAGGTGCTGAAGCATATGTTTGACTTCACTCCTGTGAGTTGTCCCATTACAATTTTTTGTGGTTAAAATAATGGGACCTTTCTCTCTCTTGGTGAAACATATGCCTTGGTGTTTGTGGGTTTATGTGGGCAAATGGAGATAACTATCATTTTCCAGAGAACAAACATAATTTCATAGGGAAATATTTTTTCCACCTGAAAATTTAGAAATGCATCTAGTCTGCTAAACCATTTTTTTACTGTACCCACAAAACTTATCTTGCAAGGAAAAAAACTCCCAGAAGATAATTGGAAGGAAAGGAGGGAAATGAGACCTTATCATCCTCTCCCTTCATAGTGGTTCAAAGGGTCTGCAAACATCTGTCCTTGGGGAGTGGTATCTCCTTCCTGAAGCCTAATTGTGTGGTTCTTGCTCAGGTAGAGAAATACTCAGTTCCACAGCAGTTCCACAGTTTTAGCAGGGATCTCTTGCTGGCATCAACTCTGCCAGTAAAAGGAAGGTTTGTAAATTGCACCTGAGACAGAGAGTTCCAGGCAGGAGCGCCAAAGAAACAAGGGTACTATTTTCAGAAAGAGCCTCAGGATTTGTCTAGACCATGAGTTAAGCATGTGCCTGAGCCTGTTCTTGAGTTCAAGTTGGCCCAACAATCGCAGTTGTTTGCACATAAACAGAGGTGCAGGCACAGGCTTGGGAGCTCCCAAGCTTAGCTGAAGGACAGAGCCTGTGACCTGTGCTGGCCCAAACCTTGCTCCTGTGGCCTGTGTAGCACCTGTGTGGCTTCTTGTGTGCTTGAGAGGATGCTCTGGCTCTGGTGTGCAACACCTGGCAGAGATCCCAGCAGCATGGCTGAAGAACATGGAGATTGCAGCACATGGTGGGAGCCTGCATTCAAGCCTGCCCTCTGCCTTGCGGTGGAGAGACTGCCCATGTGAATTGAATACACTTGTTTCATTAATTTTAAATGGCTCTTTCTTCTCCTAAGGCCACATGTGTGTATTTGAAAACTCCATCCTGAATTCCTCGGGGGTAACTTTTGCCATTGTTTGAAAATTGTTATTGTTTTAATGGGTGATGCCACAGGCTTCTTCTAGCAGAAACTTAAGGATACCCTGAGCTACTTGGTACGGAGTCCTTTCAGAATTACCAGTGGGATTGTGATCAATAATGGTAAAAAAAATGAATGTTTCCAGGATTACTCATTAATGGTAGTTGGTATTTCTATCTAATCTGTCTCTCTTATTTTTATTATTTTTCTCTCCACAGCATTTTTTTTTTTTTTTGGTTAGATGAAAGTTTCAGTAACATTTTTTCCCATTCAGTATAAATAATTAATAAGCTCAGGGTATCAGAAATGCAGCGCAAGCTTCCTAAAAGCATTTTCAATAGGAAGGAAGGAAGGAAGGAAGGTAGGAAGGAAGGAAGGAGGGAGGGAGGGAAGGCGCGGAAGGCGCGGAAGGCGCGGAAGGCGCGGAAGGAAGGACGGACCCCAGACCATTGCTGTGGACAGCTGGCCGCCTGAGAAACCCCATGTGTAACATCTTCTGGAGCCAGCTGTTACAGCACGAGAGTGGGCTCAGGGATACCATTGATGGAAGTGCTCCTTGGTACAGTCCTGAATAAACGAAGCAAGCTCCCATTTTTCTTTTTTCTTTTAGTTCTTGTAGCCAAATCCAGGTTGAAAAGAGCCATCCTCCTGGTGGCTGCTGTGAGCCGGCAGGAGTCCAGTGGGGAACCCTGTAGAAAGTTGGCTGTGGCTTCCAAGCTGTGGTTTGGCACATATCCTCTCCAAGATCTCTGCCAAATATTCAGACTCCTTTTTTGTGTGTGGTTTTTTTTTTTTTTTCTTTTCATGTTGGCATTTTATTTAGCCATACCATATGAGTTTAAGGCTGTTAGTTTGATATAATTTGTCGCTAGAATGGGCTGTTTTGTGTGGGATTCTTTGATGGAAGGTA
Organism: Regulus satrapa; assembly: GCA_013396955.1. Lineage (NCBI taxonomy): Eukaryota > Metazoa > Chordata > Aves > Passeriformes > Regulidae > Regulus > Regulus satrapa. Next base: position 26,703 of record VWZN01005962.1, on the reverse strand, counting down.
AAAATATGAGGTGTATGTAGAAGGTGAACAAATTGCACTGAGAGGTTTTCGTAGTAACATGAAGCAGTAACAGTGATATTGGGTCTGGTTAGTGTGTCTTTCCTGTGTGGGAATTTGACATCACCTCTGCATGCCAAGTTAAGGAGACCCTTGGTTCTCACTGGAAAAGTGTGGGAAGGGAGAGAGAAGCATGGACACCCATCAAAATGTCTGATCTTTTCCCCAGGTGCATTAAAGCGTGAGTTCTCCAACAGCTGGATTTGATGAGTGCAGTGAGGAGTCCGGGGTGATCCTCCAGCACTTCCCTAGATTTTCCTTTCCAAGGGAGTCTGGGATTCCAGAGTGAACCCTTTGCTGAGCTGAGCACTGACTGGGGAGTTGTGTCAGATGCAGCAGCATTGTTCTGGATCAGCCTGACCTCTTTAAAAAAAATACTTATTTTTCCAACACTAATAGAAACCTTAGCTGAGGTTCTCTCCCTTTCTGTGTGTATGCCTGAGCACTAAATTGAAAAAAAAAAAAAATCCCAGATGTGAAACTATAAACCATCTGTTTAAAATAACTATTGTGCAGGACTATAATTAAAAGTTATTTATTATGAATCCTGGGATCCTATTATGGATTTGACTGACTCCCAGGTTTCTGACTTAGCAAATGGCTTATGTATTTATGGGCCATGTGTCTCTTCTGCACTTCTTGGTGCCAGAGTGCATGTCCTTTAAACAAAAGGAAAAAAAATCCCCTACCCTCCCATAAATGTTGGCTTCTGACTGTTGCCGTCTAAGAAGTTTTCTCTTAAGAACAGCAAAATTCAAAGTATCTGAGAGCTTTCAACAGATTCAGAGACGTTGTTGACAGCACAGATGGAGGCCTGGTAATACAGCTCTCTTGCGTGCAGCTACTTAGTGACTTTCTAAATGTATGGCTGGGACAAGTAATGAAATGTTATGATTACTGGGAGTAGGAGGGGACATAACTGGAAGGAAAGGATTTGTTGCTGAAGTCCTGTTTGCTTTCAGCCTCCACTTTGCCCCTGTGAAATGGAAGGGTGGAGGTAGCAAAATTGAAGCAAGCAGATGGACAGTAGACATTAAGAGCAGTGTTTTGGGCAACTGGGTGAAGGAAAAGGCTCAGCCTCCAGATGACAATTACTCTTTTGTTTTATTTTTGTACTTTTACACCCAGTGGACCCAGGAGATCTGCACTGGATAATGCCTGACTGCAATAGACTAAACAATGATTTACCAGCCCTGCTTTATCTGCTGCAGGCCTGTGATGGATCAGCATGGTACATTAACCCCTTCCTCCACATCTGGTGACCTTGTTTTCCACAAAATACAGCACTGAGATGAAACAGCAGGACTTTTTAAAAAGAATTTTGGGATAATAATAATAGATGCAGTAGGGGGATTCACTTCTCTGGAGCTACATTCATCTCCAGAGGGATTTTGCCATGAGGACTATGCCAGGGCAGCCATATGTTGAAATTGTGGCTCTACTGTATGTTTTTTGAGCAAAAGGAGTGATGGGCCTGCAACCCTGAGAGATGCTATACCTCACACCCTGAAAGACCAGCCCAGCCCTGATGACAGGGAGTTAGGCAGCTTCAGGTGACATCTCACACAGCTTGTTTTAGAGTTGTCTGGGCCTTGCCTATATCTTGCTAGAGAGGATGAACATAAACTTTGCAAACCCTACCCTGTTTTAGTGCTTAGCTGCTCTTCTTGTGCTGGCAAAGATTGGCTCTATTTACCTCGAGTACATGGAGCTGTCCTTTAAGGCAGGAGGATGCAGCATTTCCTCCAAGGAGAAGTTTTTCCAAGAAGAGTCTCTCTCTCTTCTGCCCTCCAAGGAACAGATCTAACCTTTCATTTTAGTTNCCTAAAAAACCCCAAACCCCAAAAAGCACCAAACCCTGCAGAGTGTGGCACCTCCCACCACCTTTCAGCACTGTGGTGTAATAACTGAGCTTTGAGTCAGTGATCCAGATTTGCTGTCCTCCACATCCAGAGGCAATTCAATGACTTGTCTCCTGCTTTCCCCACAAGTACCTTCACTGTAGGAACCAGTGACTTGTGGGAGCATGAAGAATAAGCCCCTTTCTGAAACCAGGCCACTGAACAGCAAATAGTTCAAAGTCTACTGAGATAGAGAAAGGAAATGTGAATCTGTAGCCTACTGCTTAAGACACTCTCCTAGGGAAAAAGGACCCTTCAGGTCCTGCCACTGCACTGTGGGCCACTAATATTCCTCATGTGGAACAGCTGCTTAATGCAAAACAGCCCTTGGCATCAGCACACAAGTTCCAAAATCTTCCCTCCCAGAAAACCTGCTAAACCAGCAGCTTTGCTGGTGATAAGGAAAGAAGAGCAAGACTCAAATTTGGCTGGCCCCCTGGGGTGGCTCAACATACCAAGCTCATAGTTAGAGAGAATTTTTTCTTATTTTAGCAATATGGGGAAAACAGGAGGCTTCTGCTGGGAACAGCAACTAGCAAGTATGTCCTGTTTGAAATATGTGTGTTGGGGTCATCCTTAGGAACTCCTTGCATTGCCAACAAGAAGAAACCATGTTAGGATGTACCTGAGGGCAGGAGGCAGACAGCACTCAGGTGAGAAATTGCTTGCGAAGCTGGGCTGCATGAGGAATTTTTGCTCCAGAAGTCTTCTGGGAACCAGGGAGTCTAAAAAACCCCAAAAACCAGAGCAGTGTTATGTTTTGTCCCTTTAACTGCCATCTGCAACAATAATGATAATGTTGTTCTTTGAAGAGGGAGTCCAATGGATAGCTGTCCACTGGCCCCTCTTACATACATCCAGCCCAGCTAGGTTGGTTCTGAAGGGCGCCGTGCACCTCACTTCTCTCAGAAGTGCACAATGCATGCTGCAGCTGGGTGAACCATGTTCTCCACAGGAACAAACTCTAAACTGGGTTTAGGCCTTCCTTCACACCCACTTTCACCAGGCAGAAGATTTTCCCACAGATAAAGGTAGTGGGGCTCATAGGCTTATTAAATCTTTCCTTAAGCAAACACATTATAAAGAGAATCCGATCTTAGCAGAGCCCTTTAAAATGCAGACTTGTAGTTGAGTTGGTAAGCTTGATTTTGATGCCCTTCAGCAGAATTTATGGGGGCACCATGTTTCTGTAAAGGGAATCAAGATTCCACTGAGTGCTTTAAAAAAGATATTGAACCAGTTGCAATTCTGTGTCATGGCTGCTTTGTGCCAGTCCAGAGCTACAGACCTGCCATAAATTCAGCTTAACCTGCTGGCTAAATTGCATTTTTGGTTGCTCTGCAGTGCTGGCTGTTCTGCATCACTCCAGCACTGCAGCAACCTGGCTTTTTACACGATTACACAGTAATCGTTTGTGTTGCTGCAGCTGCGCTTTAGGGCCTGATTCTCATTTGCTGATTTCACACTGTCTTGGTGAGAGTGAGTCCTCATTTACACTGATAAGACTGAAGTGCCTTTATAGCTCCCATCAGATCAGGCAGTGACTTTGAAGTAAATAAACCTCTGATTTTAGACAAAGGGCTGGAGTGTAATAAAAGCTGCGTGTTATTCTTCACAGGCACCTTGAATAAGGCCACAGGGAGCAAAATAAAAAGACTGGAAAGCACAGTTTCTTTTTCTTTAGTTTTATGATTTACATTTTCCTAGCCCTTTGATTTTTTGGTCTCTAATTAAGTCATAAGATTGGGTGAGGTGGGTACTTGCATGTGCTAGATGGCCACCTGTGTCACCTAATGAACTGAGCTACTAATTATAGGTGGAGGTGACTTCAGAGGGCTACTTTAAGTAAGGAATTTGAAGTAGTGAAATTTTACTAAAAGAAACACCCAAAGTATTTGTTTTCTGCACTTATTTAATGGCAGGGATAACCAAAAGGGTTGACACCACTGGGACAGGGTAGGCAATAAATTGAATATTTCTGCTGCCTGCTGTTGCACATCCTCTATTGACATTCCTTAATGTGATCAATGTGCTCTTTGGCCTTGGGAAATCACTGGCTTTTTGCCACAGCAAGATGACACTATAATGTACAGTGATTTTGTCTGCTCATGGTGTTTCATTGACTCTCAGCATTTTTGGGAGAAAGATGAATTACTTTAATCTTCTTGCCTAGTATAGTACATAGTAGCCTCTTTAAAAAACCTTCAGCTAAAATTGATTTCCTGCAGTGGCAAAATTTTGTCTTCTCTGAGGTTATTGCCTCTTTCTCTGCTGTTTGTCCTCCTGGCACACTGAGAAGCAACTCCTGAGCTGTGCAGTTTGTGGGGCAGCTCCTCAAGACCCTGAGGATATTTTAAAATGCACATCGTGTAGGTAGTTGTTCATTTAAGTAACACGGATTTCTTCAGTGCAGTAGGTTTACTGTTTGAGATTGGGTAGCAGTCATGAGTTACTAAGTGAGGTTTAAACCATTTGCTTGCTCTCTTGGATTATTCAAAGACTGTTTTCTACTGTGCTCCTTCAAGAGAAGAAAGATGTATTGAATTACAAGGACTTCTCCTGAAGCAAAAGAGCAGACTCCTCACCCTACATTTTCTGAATTGCAAGAAATGGTAGCCTTGGGTCTGGTTTGCTTGCAATATAGCTTTTTTCTTTTTTTCCTTTTTTTTTTCCAGAATAAGGAAGTGACGTGCAAAAGGGAGAAGTGTCCGGTGCTCTCCAAGGACTGTGCTCTCGTCATTAAGCAGAGAGGAGCTTGCTGTGAGCGTTGCAAAGGTGCCATTCCCTTCCTGTTGCTTTCCCACTTTTAAAAATGTTATCAGTGTGCATTTAAGTTGCCAAAGACAGGACAAAATTTGTGGCTTCTCAGCTGGGACTTGGCAGTCACCAGAGGCTAGAAGAGGGCAGTAACCATAATTGAAATATATATTTTTACAAAGTTGAGGGAAATACATAAATTCACATATTCCTCTTGCCATTATTAGTTCTTGCACAGCAACAGTCCTTTAGAAATACATTTTTATTCTTCATCACTATTTTGTCAGTTTTTTGAGAGTTACTTCTGTTCTAATTTTATGAGAAATATTTTAGGTCAACATCAATTTGCTAGTAATCACTGGTCAGTAAGAACTTCTTTATGTGGTTGGACAGAATAAGAATAATACTTCTTAGTAATAAAGAGCAGGTTAATTATCCATGGCTATTCCTATTTCTCCTCACACTGGAAACGAACCAAGTAAATTTTATTTGTTTTATTAAACATTTCCTGATTCAAACAATAATATTGTGGACATTTTTATGAAAACCAAATAAGCAACAATCTAAATATTATACATTTATTTATTGAACAATATCATATATTCCAAGCTGCTTAAAATGAGGTAATGATCAAATAATAATAATAATAGTAAAAGTTTGAGCATGTGTGGCATGTATCTACTATGTTTAACCACATGAAAAATATGCAAGTAGATAAGGTTGAAAATTTGTCTCCTTTTTTGTATTGATGTAGTAAACAATATGCTCTAAAGCACTAATTTTGCTGAGGAACTGCTTCCACAATCAAGAAGGTGGAGAATGTCAAATTCAGTCAACTTTATTTTATTTTTCCTCTGTCATTTTTAATTCTCCACTGGTGATTGTGTGGCATTGAGAGAGAGATAGGGTAGGACAAATTGTTGGGAAATAAAAGCATTTCTTGCCTTCCCAGAGGAAATACAAATGTAGGAAAACAGATTACACTGAAATTCAGATGGAAGAGGCATGATGAATGTGTATTTTTTCCTGGAAGGTTGCAGAAGTGTGTTAGATGCTGTGCTTATAATTTGCTTCTGTGCTGCAGCTTTGGAAAAAGTTTGGCAAGCCCCAGTTTGAGGATTTGTCTAGAAACATGACGCTTAAAAGAGAAGGAAATGAACTGGAAAAAAAAAAAAGCATTACTGAAACAAAACTTTGAAATTACAGATTTTAAATAAATTACATGTAATTTATTTCTTTTGTCAAACCAGGAAAAGGTTGCTAAGTGTTGGTTGGATTACGATGGAGTTTGATTTTTCAATTTCATTATGGGATGTGTAATTGCTCCACGATCCAAAAATTCTATATACATACATATGCATATGTGCATGCATGCATGCAAAATGAAAAGAACAAATTTTTCAAAGCTGAACAAACAGTATTTTAATTCGAACGGTAATTTAAGTCAGACTTCTTTTAAGAATTTCTGTTTATCCTGAATTGAGGTGGGTATCATTATTGATAGGCTTGAGCCTGGCATCAGCAGATTGGTATGCTTGACATCTCTAATGGGATAATTAATAGAAACTGTTGAAAAACAGAATTAGGAGGCACATGGATACTTGAGATAGAAGAGGGATGAATTAGAGTCCTTTGGATGTCCTTTGGATGGACAGAGAGATCCCACTAAGGCATTAAACAAGATCACAAGGAAACTTCTGAAGAAATTCAGCAGCCCTGAGTTTTTAGAGCTACTCTTCTCAGCTAATAGTAACTAGTGTATTGTTGTCTTCATAGTGAAAAGAGTTTGCCAACATATCCTTGCAAATATCTCAATTTATGAAAGTGCTCAGAAATTATCTAGAAAAGGGGTGAAGAGGGACAGGAGGTTTGCTGCTGGTAACCTAATCTCTGTAGCACAGTAAAGCAAGAGAATAAGAGAATAAGAGAATAAAGCCTGTGAGGAGCTGCAGAAGGGTCTCAGGGCACTGAACAACTGATGACAAAGCAGCAAAGGAAGTTAACTTGGATGGGAATAAATGGATGCACACAGGACAAAACAGTGCTAATTTACAAATACGATTCTGGGCCCTGAGTTGACAAAAACTGCATGGCAACTGCTTCTGAGTGTTATAAAAGATACTTTTGTGGCACAATCAACTCAATCCTCAGCAGTTCTCCAAAGGGAAAACGGAATGCTTAGTTTGTTAGGTAAGGAAGAAGGTCAAATCAAAATGCTCTGTTTTCCCTCTGAGTCAGACAGGCTGCTTATTCCTGCCTTTGTGGAGGCTACAGATAGAGCTATCAACCTTGGTCTGTGTTTTTCACACTTCCCAAGATGTCTCTTAGTAGCTACTATCAGATAAAATATTACTGACTAGAAGGGTCTGATCTAAGATGGAAGTATCTACGTGCTTAAAATGCAAAGACATGAAATTTCACAATTCAAAGAAAATAAAAAGGCTCTCATGGACTGAATTTTCAAAGTAGATGTGAAATTTCTGAGTAAGTTTTTCAGTGCTTTCTGAAAGGCAAAGCAAAATATGCACCCATTTAACTCCAACAGTCTTGATACCACTCTGTTACCAGGTGCTGTTCTAGTTCCAGGGGAAGAAGCTGATGGAACCACCCCTATCCCAGGTGGGGCTGCTTGCTCTCCCACCACTCTGATCACTGCTGAAGATCCTGCTCTGTTCTGTGTGAGACTTAAAATGAGTGTTCCATGGGGGTAATGAGTGTCCCATGAGGGTCCCAAGAGCTGCAAATACCAGCCTGGCAGTGTAGCACTTCAGCTACTCCCTTTGGTGTCCCAGCAGCTCCCCGGCACTCTCCACATGAAGCTCAGCTGCAGCTGCGCTTATTCTCTGTTACTATTTTGTCAAGCTGCCAGAGTGCCCATGGGGAATGCAAGCAGGAAAAGGGAAACAGGGATTTTTTTTAAAAAAAAATTTAACTAGTTGCATTTCATCTAAACGTGAACAAAATGCTTCCAAGGGAAGACATCAGAACCTGATGGCTCTTTTTTTGGCTTTGCTCCCAGACCCTAGGAGAGCTTAATCAGGCCTTAGAGGCTCTTGCCAGCTCTCTTTGATAGCTTCACGTCCTCCTGCCTGTGAAGAAATGAATGAATGAGTGAATGAATGAATGAATGAATGAGTGAATGGCTGCTGTCATCTGAGTGCAACATCAGAAGGATAACATTAAGACCAAGGGGCATGTTCCAGAATGGGCTTGTGTTGGAAGAAAACCACCACTCATGAGTAATCTCTGCCAATGCCATTTATTCTATCACGAGGAGCACAAGCACATTCCTTGCCCATTGCAGGAGGGTTGGAATAGATGACCTCTAAAGGTCCGTTGCAACCCTTGCGACTATGATTGTATCTGCAGCAGTGCACACACCTGAACTCTCATTTTCAGAGCTTTGCCTACAGGAGAAACTGAATTGTTGGTAGAGAACTTTTCCTGCAAAAGGTTGTGTGCTGAGGGTAAGTTCCTCGCTTCCATTTGAGTATGTGTATCCTACTTAGATAGGATAGGATTTTTTTTTCATATTTTGCAATAAGCAGAAAAAGTAAGGAGCAGTACAGCTAGTACCACTAGTACAGCTTTTGCAGTCAGAAAATTCACTGTAGTGGAAAGCAACATGTGAAAAGATTTGATTCTGGTTTGTCACAGAATATCCTGAGTTGGAAGGATCCCACAAGGACCATCAAATTCTGACTCCAGGACCTGCACAGGTTAAGAATGTGCCTGAGAGCATTTGTCCAAATGTTCCTTGAACTCTGTCAGGTTTAGTGCTGTGACTACTTCCTTGGGGAGCCTGTTCCAGTTCCCAGCCACCATCTGGGTGAAGAACCTTTCCCTAATATCCAACCCAAACCTCCCCTGACACAGCCCCATTCCCTTGGGTCCTGTCACTGGTCACCACAGAGAAGAGACCTGTGCCTGCCCCCCTGCCCCTCTGCTTCCCCTTGTGAGGAAATTGTAGCCTGCAATGAGGTCTAAGATTTAAACTGAGATTTAAGACTTAAATCCTCCAGACAAGCTAGGTGTTTTAACACTGTTTTTGATTTTAGACCCATAGGACCTTGATTGTAAAGTCGGTGGAGCAAAGCTCACTTTTGCTGTGTGTTTGTGAAAAGTCTGGGACAGAGAAATGTGGGCCCATGATTAAGGCTCCCTGCTGCAAGGAGAATGCAGGCTACTCAGTCTACGAGGGAAAGTTTTCAATAAGATTATTCTTTTGATAGATACTTACTGTAGTTTATAAAACATATCACATACATCTAGCATGTTATTAATTTTGAAAATACTGAAACATTAAGCTCTCATTACTTTTGCAGAGGATAAATAGGCCACTTTTCATGTCTCATTTTATTTAATATACTTAATGAAAACCTATGAGGTCACTGAGATTATAGAAATAGATTTGGCAGCCATTATCTCATTTAGTTGGATGGAGACCTGTCACTTAGATATAGAGCTCTCTACACATCGAATAATAAGTTATTTGCACTCTGAAGCAGTGGTATTACTGGCTCAGGACTGAATAAATTTTGCATTTCTAAAATTGTATGCCATATTCTACTCTCTTATCTTAAGAATCTTAATCTTCTCTGGATGTGCAAAGACAAAGTTGGTGGGAATTTTTACAACAAAGAAAATATGTTTGGAATTTTCTTTCACTTCCCATGTGTGATTTTGTATTTTCTGTCCCTGTTAACTTTTGAGAATTACTGGAGCTTTTATTGTTGTGGTTGGTTTTTTGTTTTCTTTTTAATAATTATTAATCTTAGAAATTCTTGTGGTATGCCCCATTGATATGGGATCTATTGGAGAATAGAATCCCAGCCCAGGTAACACCATTGCTAGGTCTACTAAATACTGAATATCCAAAGATATCATAATTAATTGTGCATTTATTGGAAAGGATATCAAATACTATGGTTGAGGATTGCAGCCAATTTCAGCTATTAGGGCTGGCTTGCAAAGAAGTTAGAGGGAGGTTGTGAGATTATCAGTGTTCTGGCTGCTCTACTGATGCCCTGCAGGATCCATATGTGCCTATGTTGCCTCTGGACACTCTTAGTATTAGGTACCCAACACCATTTTGGTGTCCTGCTACAAAACTGACCGGGGACCTTTTGGTGGGGCCCTGGTGGGGCACTATAACTTGCAGCCCATTCTTGTATGCTCTAAGGCAAGCTGCCAGAGGCAAGGGATAATACATGGATGGAGAGGGATGGGATGTAAAGATAATATGTATATTTTCCTAAAGAAATTTCTTGCCCCTTCACCTGAATAATGTAGACCTGCCTTCTGCCAGGGACTGGCTATGAGAGATGGTTTGGGGACAAAATCAAGTTAGCTTCACTTTTCTTTTGGCCCTTCTCATGGCTTCATAGTCTCTTGGTGAGGTGTTCTAGCTCAAAACCAGAAGGTCTTTTTCTTGAGGCTGGTTCATCTCAGTGTTCATTCAGATGTTAGCTTTGTATTTGAATAAAAGGCAGAGGTTTTGAAGCAGTGACAAATAGCCAGCAAGGGCAGTACCATTTAGTATCAACACAGTGCCACCTTTGATTGCTTCTGGTTATGCCTATGTCTCTATCTCTCAATTTTTTCTTTGAGTTTACTTTTCTTATGAAGGTCAGATATGTTTGAAATGTCTGGTGTGTACTGTTGTGTTCAGTAGCACCTCAGATTTCAGATACTCATATTACCTTGGTGAGTGTAATTTTCCATTTATGTAAGAAACTTTTAATGAGCAGCCTTGTTATGTTGTCATAAACAGTTTTTAAGTCAAACATCAATTACCCAGATTCTCACATTGATGGTTTTACATGTAATGTTTCTCTGGAACAAAATGATAAAAACATCTTAGAACATATAGTACTGGAATAAGAATTTTTTTGCTATTTAATTTTGAAGGTATAATCTGTACAGATCATGGCTGATTTTGCTGGTGTGAGAAAATTTGGTACAACAGCAAGTAATTTTATCACTGAGCCACATCATTCATGACAGGTCTCATAACCATGAGAGGTGAAAGCTCTCATGGCAAGTACATCAAGTATCAGCTCAAGATTCAATGGCAGCTCTAACTGTATGCCATTTTGAATTGAAAGGATCTTAGGAACCCTGCAGGGCAAATGTTTTTCACCCTATACGTGAAATACAAGTCATTTGGGAAGGTAAAATTCAGTTCTGGTCCTGTGCAAGGGGCAAAAAGAGCACTGGGAGGACCTGATCTCTTTGTTTCTGCTGCTATTTTCTCAGTGAATGCAGGCTGCTTTGCATCCTCTGTGTGTGAACTGTGTGGTCCTAGCTCAGCCCCGTGGCCTCTTCCCTCTGCTGCGTTGGGCAGCCTTTACATGGCCCCTGTGCATCCCTTGGGTATTGTAATTGCCATGGCTCGGCTGCAAATAGGTTTGCTTGTACTTGGTTACAGAGGAAAGAGTTGGATTTTCACTCTTTAGAGCTAGGCTTGATAAGCATGGGAGGTTTTGTATACATTTTCATGCTTCTGTGTTGACAAATGAAGACCAGGGTTACTCAACAAGAAGTTTAATTTTCTGGTAGCTGTAAATGGCTCTAACATCACTACAACTTCTGAAAATATAACAGGTATATCTGTGATTCACAGTTCTTTTATTTTGGCTAACTGATTTAATGCTAGGGAAGTGCTTCAGAATGTGCAATTTTTTTTTTTTTTTTGTTGTTGGTTTGTTTT
>VWZN01005962.1:0-15183 GCA_013396955.1 Regulus satrapa | reverse complement strand
TTGGAGTTGGCACCTTTCTTTGGCTAGAACTGGTATTTAGTGTTAGCATGCCTGGATACCTCCCTGAGGATTAATTTATCAAACACTAAACAAAACATGTCTTCTGAATCTTTTCTTTTTCCTAATGTTTATTTTCCATGCCAATACAGAGGTTACATTTTTTAAACAGAAAGTGGAGGGAAAGCAAAAAAAAGACTTAATAGGAGAAGAAAAGCTGAAGAAATGAGGGATGAGGAGCCAGTCTATTGTGCACCAATCTATCACTTTCTCTTGGGAGAATAAGGAAATGACTTGTCTATAAAATTCTCATTAAACTAAAATAAGCACAAGTTTCTTCTGGAATCTAATTAGGCAATGTCAAATTGAGTAATAAAGGGTTGTTTTTTAATGAACTCCTGAGGACACTGGCTGAGTTTTAGCACTACTAAACTGTCTCTTACAGTCAATTTCCCTATCTTCATGGCACTGTTATATGGGTGGGTATCTGGGGAAGAAGAAAAAAGGGTCGTTTATCAGAGTTGTGCAATTTGGAAAGACAAATGGCTTCCTGACCATCAGCTTGTCCACATGCCAATAGAAGAATCTGCCATAATTTGCCTCTTTTGTTATTCTAGTCCAAGTCTCTGTGAGAATGCTTGTTTTATAATGAAATTTTAAATTAAATTGGTCAAGGGTTGGTTAATTATATTTGAAACAAAGGTGCCCAAGATTGGCCTGCACAATATTGAAACAAAGTAGCTAAATAATTATATTGGAAATTATTTAAGTATTTGAGTTTTTTTTTTTTTTTTGGTGTCAGAAGTACTAATCATTTTGCCTTTAAGAGGTGACTAGAAGGTAATTAACATTAGTTTCCACTGCATATGCAACAACTGACCAACTTCAAAGTATTTAGTGGTTTGGTTAGATTCAGATAAGCACCTTTAGGCTTGCATGTTTATCCAGGACTTATCTGAACTATTTGGGTTGCAGCAGGTAACAGCTACAAAACCTATAGCTAACTAAAAGTTAATATTTTACATTAATAAAACACCAGCTATTTTTAAAGAAAGGAATAGGAAAGACTGAAAAATTAGGATACACTCCTTGACTGATATGAATCACTTCAGCATTTTTAAAATTGATGTAGACCACTAATACTTAACTTCCTTCCATATGTGGAATCCTAAAGGTTTTCCTTGCAGGGTAAGGAAAAATTTACTTACTAATGTCAAAAGTTTCACATACTCCTTAGAGAGTTCTCAGGCTTTTTGGGTTCCCTTCTTGAAAACTTCCTTTGTAACACTTTTAAAGTTTCCTTTTAAGTAGGTATTCAGGCAGAAGTAGTTAGACAGCATTTAAGTAAAAGTCCTAATCTCTGATCTTTCTTGATTTATTATTTTCTCCTGCTCTTCCTTTGAATGGTGGATGGAGAAAGTAAGTTAATGTACTAACTTTTCCAAAGGGCTTTTTTTTTTCAGAGGGAAAAAAGCTTTAAAAGCTTAGTAGGAACTTCAAGTATCTTCTATCATACTCTGTTGTGGAAATTGACATCAGGGACTTTGCTGATGCCTTTAAATGCAAAATATTCAGTGACTTCTACTTTCCAGGCTAAATATGGTGGACCTTTAACCATGAATGAGCCAGAATGGCTTTTACTGAGTTGGCACACAGAGTGCAGTAGGTTTCACTCAGATGAATTTAGGTGAGGTACAGAAACTTCCATGCTATGGGTAGGTGGACTAGGAAACTGAGTCTGTATATTTGCAGGTGTCAGCTGAGAGATTTGTACATTGAAAATAAGGTTCGAAAAAACTGGCTGGTATGTGGGCTTTGTTTCTTTTCCCTTTTAAAGAGTGAGTAGTGGGTGTATCTCAGGGGCGTCCAAAGGGCAATGTCAAGGCACACCTGTGCCCTGGTCAGAGACAGGTTAAAGCGTCACCCAGAGACTGTAAAACGCTCCTTTCTTATCCTTTTCAGTTTTTCCTGACATTCAGCCTTCCTCCATCTTTCTCCTAGGCTGCTTATTATACTGGCTAACTCCCCTTCCTTCATGCTGCTTCTTCTGCTGAAATCCGGCTTCCACCGTGCCTCTGGCGCTCTGGTGCTGGTCTTCCTCATTCAACATGCTGGCCCATGCCAAAGCTTGAGAGCAGTCTTAGTAGCTCCAGTTCTTCTGCAGTCTTTTCATTCTGGTTCCCATTCTTAAGTTCCTTTTAGGTGCCTGCAGACTCTCCTTACCATGGTTGCTTCTCTTGTGCCATCCCCTTGCTGCTTTCCATGGGGACAATGGCTGGTGCTGCAGGGCAGAGGATTTTGTAGCATAGCACTGCAAGAAAAAGCAGTGCTGACTGCAAGACTGCACCAACTTCATGCTTTGTCAACCAGACTAATCCTGGAGCTGAAAATTTCAGTTTAATATGCACATCTGTACATGCAGATTAGCCCAGGGTCATTAGCTTTCTTATAGAGGAAGCATTTTACATTAAAGAACATAATTGTTGAGCAAATATGTAAGGTATTTTGCAGTTGCTATTTTCCAACCTAACCCTTGATTCTTGATTCTGGTGAAATACACACATGGATCTTTAACAGCACAGCTCATTCCATGTTGAGGGTCCTGCACACTTGTAAACTGTTCCTCACACTGGGACCGGTATGACCTGGGCTTCAGCTACTTGGGGATGTTAAACACATTGAATAGCCTCTGCATTCATCAGGGTTTTCAGTGAGTAGGAAGTGACTGTGCTGCAAGATTAACTCAGGTGTTTTTTTTGTTGTTTTTTTTTTTTTCAGAATGTAACTTAAAATGCATGAGAGTAATATAGGGCTTCACACTCCTCTCTTGATGTGCTGTCCTGCATGTATGAGAGGTCAGAGAACTGTATTTAATGCACTGAGAATCTGAAAATTTCTTTATTATTCAAAATCATTTCATAGTGGCTTTGCTACTTTAAAATATGAGACTCAAATATATACTTTGCGCCTTTCAATGTTTGTCAAAGATGAAATTATCAGAGCCAATTTGAGACTATTGATCACCTCTCTTCAAAATATACCTGTTTCAGCTTAGGTAACTGAAATGACCACAGCATCTACAAATTTCTCCCATGTTGCCCTGTATGTAGCCTGGAAAAAGAATTTCTGATTACTGCAAATCCTGAAATACAAGTCTTCTCTTGTTCAGGAGCTTATATGGAGGCAGTTAACACATTTGCAAATGATCTTTATATATCATGATTCCTTTAAATTTTGTGTTGAATTCACAATGATTTTAAGGAGATTTTAAGTTCCTCAGTACTTCAGAACTGTGACCCTCGAATTTTCTTTTACAGTGGGCTCAAAGATTTACTGGTGTAGGGCTGATAAATTGCTTTTATTTTTAGAAGGACATAAAACTTATTCCAAAGCAGGACAGTGCACCCTACACAGCAGAGAAAGACTTGGAGTAGTTGCTGAGGTAGGGTGTGGAAACAGAATGGTGCCGTGGGCATTGTTTGACTGATTGTAGTTTTGTGATTCTGTAGGTCTATGTACATGTCTGTATTTCAAAGTCTTTGGCAACACTCCTGTTGGTTTCATGGGCTCTTTGATTGAGCTAATTTTGAATAAAATATACAAGGAAAAAACCCTAAAATCAATAAAATGGAAAACGGGCATTTTTCCCGCAGAAAATAGGGTATGTGTTATTTCCAAAATTTTTCTCAGAACCACTCTAGGTCTCCAAATAATGATTTTTTAGTTGAAACAATTTTGTATTAATAAACTAACTCTTTTAAAGCAAATATTATATTTCTACTTTATAAGTATTTTCTGGTTTTGCTTCTCTCGTGAGTTATTTTATTATTTTCTGTGTTCTCTTTGGTTTTCTTTTTTGCAGAATATCAGAAAATGGCAAAAGAGGAAGCCAAAAAGGAAGGGAAACTAGTAGAAAAATGTAATCAAAAAAGTGAAAATTAATGTTTGTTTTGGTGTTTGCTTTTTTCCAAATGGCTCCATGAAAATTAATTTTGCACAAAACAAATGTGGGTTGATCCAGTGCACAAGCAAATATACCTGTTTTCTATTAACAAAGTTGTCATATAGCACACAAAGATGAATAAAACCAAACTCTGTGAGAGTCCAGAATGTCTCCCCATGGAGATTCACCACACACACATGAGAACTTGATGGCTTTTATTTCATGTGGATGGTGATCCCTCCTGTCATGAATATGAAAAGGCATAAGGGAGAGGTAGCTCTGCCAGTGTCAGCTCATCCATGCTGAGCTGTGCTTGCTGAAGAGCTCTCCCGAGGGCTTTGGTTAATGGATAAAGATAGCATGGCCAAGCTAGATGGTGAATGCTTCCAGCTCTTCTTTAAGCCTCTTTCCTCCCTCTCCCCATTCCAATGCCTGAGTAACTGAGTGGTTCCTGAGTGGACTGCAGAGTAAGAACTGACTCCATTTTTAAGTGAATTGTCACTGATTGTGGTTTGTCTTGACCATTCAGAATTATAAGGAGTTTGGCCACTGGGCATCAGCAGCAGGTGTCCGGGGCTGTGCTGCCAGTCCTCCCAGGACACAGTCCTTCTTTTTATCCCAGCTCTCTGCTCTACCTCTTCTGTTAATCCAGGGGAGAGGGTGGTTTGCATTTAGGATGCTGCCCTGTGATCCTCAGCAGCAGCATTCCCACAAGGCATTGTTGAGCTGAACTGATGGGCTTCTCTTTCATCCTCTAGATTGCAGTTTTGGAGGAAATACATACAACAGCTCCATGAAATGGCACCTCCCCAGCAATCCCTGTGTTACATACCAGTGCCAGGTAAGGATGTCATAAAATTGTGCTAATTGACTTGTAAGCTTTTCCCAGGAAATCTTGAGCCTTCATTTATCCAATCCAAATAACCTGAAATATTTTATGCCCAAAGCATAATGTGGACTTTGCATTTAAAGTAATTTAGATCCACTCAGATGCAGCCAGCTATAACCAAATATTTCAGAAGGAAAGGTTTTAAATGACTTGAGTGCCCCAATACCCGAACTTTGCTGAAGGAGAGGTACACAGCCATGCCATTTTTTGCTGTCTTGACCTTGAAGTAAGTCCTCTTCTCTTCAGCATTCTAGGCATTTGTATTGTAAGATACAAATTATTTTAGTAATTGAACACTTGTGTGCCTGTGTCCCTGGGTTTTACCTTTCCTTAAGAAAAACCCACAACCAAATCTTTTCTCCTGGGTTCCTGCATGGTTAACGCAATTGTATTTTTGGTAGCTTGTCTATCTGCAACCATAACATTTTCAAGATTGTCGCTTGTAAGGCTCAAACCAAGTAATTATGTAGGTGATTTTAGCTTTTGTCTGTAAATAGGTCTGCCATTTTTGCTGACAATTTGATCTGGTTTGAATAGTAACAGTTGGGCAGCTACTAGGAATGGCATTTGGAAAGAGGGGATTAGTGAGTATGAAGAGCTTCTACTAAGAGGAAAAGAGAGTTTCAAGGGTTTTTTTTCCTTTTTCTGTAATACTTCTGCTCTGTGAAACCAACTAGACTTTGAAAACAAGTACACTGAGATGACGGAAACTGAACCAGTATTCTGGTTCAAAATACTTGCATTTAATGAAAATAAACTCACTACATGAATTTAGAAATTCTCAGTTCTTTGTTGCCTGTTTCAGTATCTAAATGCAGAACGGGGTGATCCTGTTTACCCTAGATACACACACTTAAAAAACAATTTTGTCTTGCCTCAAACAGCTGTAAGCAGAAAAAAAAAAGTAGCAGCTTTTATGCATAGACCCTCACACCCAGGTTTGTTCAGGAATCTTAGCTTCTGGAATAAGTACAGGAAATGTTAATCTACTAATACTTATCAGGCAAAATATCAAAGATAAACGTCTCCCCTCTACAAATCAAGATTCTTTTATCTGCTTTCTAAGCCTATTTTCCTCCAATGGGAGAGGGAGGAAGAATTCCTTGCGTCTGGCCTGTTTTCACCAGAGCTGCACAGCAGATTACCGAGGTTAAGGATTCCTGATAAAGCAGGATTCCTTTCCCTAAGAGGATGCTTGGATTTTTTTACCTGATGCATTTTAAGGCAAATCCCATGTCTGGAGTCAGGGAGACTGAAGTGGATCTTTTGACTGTGGATTAACCTGAATTCTGATACCAGGCAACAGGTACAGAAAGAAAAGAAGTTTTGAAAGCCAGTGCTTTGCAGCATGTGCTGGGTTTTAATTCTACTGGCAGTAATTGTGAATTTTTACTCGTTAAAGCTACCACAACATTAACAATGAGTGTCTGATCTGCTTCTTTTCCAGGAAGGAGTGATAGTAGAATCAGAAGTACAGTGTGTTGTTCATTGCAAAAACCCTTCCAAACTCAGGGGAATGTGCTGTCCTGTGTGTCCAGGTGAGGTTTCATGGCTAAGATGCTGTTCTACATGTGCAACTGTATATCTAGTGATACCCATCATCACCTAGGAGGCTGCCTCTAAGTTCTCTGTTATACTTGACAAGTTACTAAAAATGTGGGCTGGTGACTCACAATGCACGAAATGACACAGGATGTGTCAGGACATGGGATATAGAGGACATGCAGACCAGGGGATGCATCAGCAATATCCTGTGCTAATATTCACAAGTGTGTTTATGCCATTTTTCAGAGGGTCTGTAAGGCAGGTTTGCATGACTGATGACTGATTTTGTTAGGAGGGGAAGGATAAGAGTAATCATAAGAAAGGAGATCAGCTTTTTGAAGAGGAGTGAGAATGGATTGCCTTAGTGAAGCACAGTAGCAAATTACCATGATTTTTAGGTTACTTTGATTTTATCGGAGATTTTGAAGGTCAACACTGCTCCAGTTGTGAGATAATGGATTTATTATATTTTGATTAGCTACAATATCTGCTAATATCTAATTAAATTCAAGGAGTAAGAATGAATTATTAAAATGCAAACATCCAAAAAAACTCTTTTAAAACCACTTCTAATGGGAGACTTAGCCTAGCCTCGACTTTATTTTTGCATATTTATCTGCTGTAGAGGGATGTTTTCTTTCCCTCCTTCCCCCTGCCCATCCCGCAAAAGACATTTAGGGTTTCTCAAGGATTTGTTCAGGATTTTGAAGTGATTTGTTTTCTTCTGAAGTGATTCTCTCTCTATAGCTACCTGAAAGGAGGTTACAGTGAGGTGGGGATTTGTTTCTTCTCCCAGGCAACCAGTCACAGGACAGGAGAACACAGTCTCAAGTTTTTCCAGGGGACCTTCAGCCCCCCTTGATGCCATCAGGAGGAATTCAGCCTGGAAAGAGTTGTTAAAGCGTTGTTTACCTTGTTATGGGCTGCCCAAAATGTCACTATCCCTGGAGGTATTCAAGAAATGACTGGACATGGCATTTAGTGCCATGGTCTACTTGACTAGATAATAATCAAAGGTTGGACTTGATATCTTGGAAGTCTTTTCCAACTGAAGCAATCCCATGATTCTGTATCAGAGAGTATGGTATGATTTACTTTTCATATTGCACAGTGGGCCACGTTGGGGAGAAAACTCAGTGTTTTGTCTTGAGCTAAACTTACTCAAATGCTGTTTTCCAGGTTGTGTATTTGAAGGGAGACTTTACAATGAAGGAGAAGAATTTAGGCCTGAAGGAAATAAATGTACCAAGTGCTCTTGTATTGTAAGTATTTGCCTTTTGGCATTGTATCTCTCAGTATGAACTTCAAAAGGCACATTATTATTGCCATAACAAAGCAAAAAACATAAGGAATCCAACACTATTATGCTTTTTTTTCCTCTTGGAATTCAGGTCTCTTGTTGAAGAATTTATGGCATTAATACATTGTATCACTCAGATTTTCATTTTATAGTATTTTTTGTGACCTCACACTGTATAGAGGTATAGAGATGGAGCAGGTTATTTTGGAGAGGGCTGATCTGTTGAATTAGTGGTGCCCCTTTAAAGATAGGATCATGCAGAGGAGACAAATCTTTTTGACTTCATCTATTGATCAGCATTTATTAGATGCTTCCTTAAGCCAAGCCTTTCCAGGGATTCCTTTCAGCTATATGCAAAAAGGGCCTTTGCTCTGAATTACTGAGTGAAAGAATGAGGGTAGTCTCCTGAGGCTGCCCAGGTGGGTTTTTGGCTTGATGCTTGTTGAAAAGGTCATATCCTGGATTTTATTCTTGACTAGCAACAATATAGAGTGGAAGGAACAGTTGCATCCTATTAGTAATGAGTGCAGGCTTCTTTTTCACTTCCATTAAAGTTAAAAGATAATACTGTATGAGTTGGGGTAGATAACTTTGGCTTCCTTTCTGTAATCTATGAGATGCGTAAAACACTAAGTTCAAATTACTGTTTTTGTTGCAATTTGTGGGCTGGTTATCAGCAGAATATGTAAGGCCTTACATTTCAGTAGATTGCCAAGACATTAGTCAGTACCAGATACAGTTCTCTTGCATCATTAAAATAAAATTTATAAAAGGAGGAGAGAATATAGACTTCAAAAATTATTGCATTGTTACACATATACACACATTTAAGGAAGCTGCTGTGGAGTAATTGAGCTGTTCTGTGGGGAAAAAACACCTGGTAATCTGCAAGACTAATTTACACTATGTCATCAGTGCTCCTACAGAGATCGGGTGCTCAGGTAATTCTTTTTTTTTCCGAAGTTTTAATCCTGTAATAATGAAAATATGCCATCACACATGTCACAGTGATGTATGCCCTGGGCTTCTGTTTTGCTGAATGCCTTCAGTCCCAGGCTGAGGACTCCCTCTGTACTCTCACTTCAGCTTCAGCTGAAAAGCAGTTGCTTTACACTCTGGCTTTCCTTACTTATGTTCCTCAGGATAAGGCAGGTCTGAATGGTTGAGAAGTCTGTGGAGACATGCTTGAGTCTTTTTGGGTTCTGCTTTGCTCTTTCATAAGAACAGATACAGATATTGCCCAGTTATTGGTGTGCCAACATCTCCTTGATTAACTTTCCTTTGTTTTCTGACTATCAAAAGTTTCTGTGCTGAGAAGAGCATTGGAGGGGGATACCTGGGGAGAGCAGTGTAAAGAAATAAAGGAATAAAGGGTCACATCTAAAGGTGTGACTTTGAAAGTTACCAGACTCAGCTGTGTTAGAGAAAGAAATGCATTACCTATTGAGAGTAAGAAGTTTAAAGCCACTTAACCATCCCTTCCAAGAAAGACAGCATGATTGTTTTGGATATGAATCACATCTGTATAAAAGGTCCAGCTCTCAGTCTGAATCTTTCTGACAGAAAAGAAGTGCCTTGAATGTGTAAGCCACAGCAGACCTCTCTTCCCTCTCTCTGCAGAGCCTTTTTTACCTTCTTGTCAGTTTCCCCCAGAACTGGAGCCTATGCTAATTCCTATGTGATTTAAGTTTGAAGTAAATAAACGGGGCATCCTCAGGGCTGTGATAGCGGTTTGCTGCCTGCTTTGCATCCATTCCCTTTTGGGGAATGGGTCCTCAGCGAATCTCTTATCTAAGCGGTTGGTGGATGGATGTCTTATTTGCAGATAGCTATCTAGTCCTGCAAAAGGAGGGAAACAGGCTTGTGTGTGGTGTGCTGTAATTAGTGCAGGCTTTAACCGATGGAGGGAAGCTCTTCAACCCAAGTTAGATTTCTTCTGGGATTTCAGTCTTTTGTGGACACTTGGCATAGGAAGTAACACAAATTGTTGCTAAGGTATTTTGGGGATATGTGTATAAGGATTCCAGCCACTCTCACTTCAGGGTGAATTCTGCATTTTCTTGGGAGCAAGCTTTTCAAATGATGAACGATTCTGAATTCCACAGGCCATCACTATCCCAGGGGTAGCTCACACTTGGGACTGCAGATGCCATTGAATAAGAAGAAAGTAAAGAGGGATGTCTGTGGTTTTTTTTTCTTGGAGAGATTTAGGGTTGATCTGCACTCTCTAAATGTATCAAAAATGAGGAATTACTTTAATAAAGTATTTTTATTGTTGCAAGAGGATGCACCTGGAATTAAGCACACATCTTCAGATACGAATTGTGGGAAAACATTTTAGGACGGCACTTGGGTGTTTCAGGTTTTTGGTATTATCAGCTCCAAATGGTACCTACCTAGTATCTACTACTGAGCTTCCAAAGAATGTGAAATGGCTGTTGTTTGTTTATTTGTTTTAGCACATTGTTTGTATAAATTAGGACAAAACTGGGATCTTGGGAGTTGGGGGTCCTTGTTTGGTGGAGAAGGCTGGCCAGTTGCAGGGCTTCCGATATGTTCCATGGCCCTGAAGGGCAGAGAAAGCAGCGGCCTGGCTATGCCTGGGCAATTCACTCAGTCCTCACCTGCCGGGTGCTCAACTCATTAATATGGTTCCTGTTTAACACCACTTGTGGTCCTAGCAGTTGTCTACTGCAAACCAGACCTAACCTACTCAACTTATTTCGTGGAGGTCAGTGAAACAAGCCATTAACAAATAACTTTTGGGTTGTTACCGAGCCAGGCTGTGCTTGCGGCGGCGAGGTGGAGATGAAAGGCTCTGTATTCCATTACCGCTCTCCTAAGTGAGCTGCTCCTTGGGGCGACTAAGATTTCTTGCTGAAAATGAGAATGTATCACCTCTCACTCAATGCATATTGCCTGTCAGGAGGGAACGAGCTGGCTTTTAATGACTCAGTTTCTCTGGGGAGACACATTTGTGTAGGAAAGGTGGAGGGGATAATAGGGATCTCCTCGCACCCCAGCTGAAACCCAGCTGTCTTGCAATAATTCATCTGTCTGGCTTGTTCCTGCTTTTCGTGATAGGCCAGTGGCCTGTTCTAGAGAAACCCTGGCTGTTTTCCCTACCATAAGCACCTACTTAAATGAAGGACTGGCTTCTTTAATCAAGTGTTATTTCTCAGATACTACTTTTATGAGGTCGAGAGTGTGTTTCTGCTTGCACAGTAAGAGCACTTGGCTTACATGTTTCCTTTCCTACAGCCTGCATTAAAATAGTCAGACTGTGATTATCGTAAATGTTTTCATTTTCTCCTTTGATGTAGCACGTTTGGGAAAAAAAAAAAAAAAAAAAAAAAGTGGAGGGGGAAGGAGACAGAGCCAGGGAGGGAGGAGAGGAGGTTTGGCAGGAAAGTGACCTTGCGTGAGAGCAGTAACCATGGAGAAGCTTATCTTGAGGTGGTAGTATCCAAACTCATAAGTAGCCCCTTTTGACTCCTTTGAGCGCTGTTACCCAGACCGTGGGCGCTGCGTGTTCCGGCATGTGAGGCATGCGGCCGTGCGAGGCACCGCCGTGCTGGGGGCATGCAGCCCCGCAGAGACACCGCAGCCCCGCGCTGGCCTTGCTCCGCATCCCTGCGGGGAGAAGGAAACCTGGGAAATGGAGGCTGCGTTGTGGAATTGCTGGAGAGGTTGGGAGCTGGGAGTGGGAAAGGTTGCGCTGTATGTCTGCCCTGCAGAGAGACGTGTCCCTGGGATGACCATCAGCAGAGTGGTGATGGTGTGTGTTTGGTCCCCAAACAGCATCATTTCACAAAAGCAGTGCTGTCCTCTTAGCTGCTCTTCCAAAATGATTTGGAGCAAATAAAACACAAGTAGCTGGAAGCAGAGCACAGGAATTGGAGGCTCTTGAAGGGATGAGTCAAAAAGGAGCCTCCGCTCAATCTCCTTTGCATCATCAGGGGCTTTTAAACTGCTGCTCAGAGGGGTTCAAGATGTGCCCAGCTACTGATCTGCCAGGTGCACTTGTGGGTGGGTGTGTGCGTGCAGGAGATGTCTTGTCACTTATATTCCTGAGTGCTAGGTTACAAATACTGAATAATAAAAGTTTTGCATAAAGAGAAGGAAATCACAACTGCAAAATCTGTTTCTAAATCAATGAGCACCAGACGTTTCAACTGTGATAAGTAATAAGAAACTACATATGTAAGTGTTTTGGATGCTGAGGGTGGAATTAATCTTGTCTAGCTGCAGCTATTCAGAAGTAGTGTGTCTGATCTGAACTACTTATCTGGGCTCCTCTTCAGTTAATTCAAAGAGAGAGAGAGAGGTGGGATGGATTACTCTCTGCAGATGCTTATCTTCCTCCACTAACTAGAGGGGGAGCCTACCCAGCTCCTGGCCTCAGAGATGGCTGAAGATAGCCAAGATGGATCCTGCCCCTGCAGTCAGCTGGGTGATTAAGCACCCTGATACTGCTTTAAAGGCTTGGCTTTAACCGGTATTGGGAGCTGCTGGAATACATTCCCACCACAAGACAGTGGGGGAGGTACGCCAGTCTACTGGGAAACTCAGGGGAATGCACAATTAAATGTATCCGAAGTGAAGGCTGAGGATAATTCAAATTCAAATTTCCATCCTTAGTTCAGTGCCAAATGCTGATCTTCCCAAATTTCCGTGTACTTCAGCTGCTTTGATTCAGTTCCAAACTGCAGCAGACACTGTCTGCCCTTGCTCTGGGGCTAAGAAACAGAGACAAGGAGTTGTACTGATGAGTGGAAAAGCAAAGAGTTGGTCTTTTGGTAGGAGCAGTGTTTACATCTTCAAAGTTAGTGACATTAGTAAAGTGGTTGGTTTATGGGTGGATGCAAATGGAGACCAGGAAGTGCTCAGAAATGGCATGTGAAGGGCTGCTCACTGTGTCTCTCTGGGAACACACCGTAATTTTGTCTGCAGATTTTTCGCAAGGCTAGAGAGTTTGGCTTTCCCAGTAGCCTAATAATAAAAAAGTCCTGCAGGTAGGTGAAGTGTGGTTGCGGAGGTGGGTGTGGAAGAGCGAGGACTTGGTATGTGCTGAACTTCAGTGAGAAAAATAATGCAGCATGCAGACATAAGCATTCTCCTGTTATTTATGTTTTCTTTATCTGATTTTCTTCAGGCTTCAAAAAGTATGCCTATTTTTATGAGGATTGTGGACTACCTGGACCATGTCTAAAATATTAAATTCCTTTAATTTTGGAAATACCAGTGTTTAAAAAAAAATGGACATTTAAGAAGAAAAGGTTAAAAACAGTTTTTTTTTCTTTTTATCAACATGCATATATATTTAAAATCTTTTTTTCTGATTTCTCTCAAAAATATCTCTGAGGAAAAGAATTATTTTAATAAGAATCAAGAAGCCAAGTTAAAAACTATTCACAATTTTTCTGAAATAGAAGTAAACTGTAGCATAGCAGTGCAAGTGGGCATGATTCAGTGGAGTTATTCAGTGTAAATACTTTTTATTCATGAGCACTTTAGATCTTGGAATTTGGGAAATTTTTTTCTGTGTCAAGGTCTCTTTTCTTCCATCTGTGGATATTTGTGGATAGGTATCTCCTATCTGCAGAGCTTCCTAGCTCACCTACTCAGAGTGTGTTCTCAGCTCAGGCTGCAGAAACCCTTCAACATACTTTTAATTTTGGTGAGGATCAAATGAGTCTTTCTGTGCAGTGAGAGACTCTGCCTTGTTTGGGTGCATTCCCAAGGGAATAGAGGTATTGAGCAGTGCTCTGAAGATCTAGATTACTCTTTAGGGATCGCAGGTTCAGTGCACACAGCCTCTTTCTTCCTTCCTTGGGGCCTTTTTTCTTGCCCCTCCTACTTTTCAGGGTTCAGCTCAAATTTGCCTTCCATGTTTCAGCATGGTCCCTGTTCCTCTGGCTGTGCAGTCTGAGGAATCTGCCTCCAGCTGCACTTCTTTGTCCGTCGGTCCATATAGGTAGCACTATCCAGGTACTGTTTCTGAGATGGCATCTATGGGCAGCAGTAAAAGATGAGTGCGTGTTTTGCTTTATATTCTTAGGACATGTATTCTGTCCTTGAGAGAAAAAAAATGTGGAAAAAAGATGAGAAGAAAGATGAAAGCCTGATTCAGCAGATTTCTGGAAGATTTTTCCTGTTAGAAAAGGAGGATGGAAATGCTGAGAAATTGGAGGAAGGTGCTCTAACTTTATAAGGTTATTGTTTAGACAGTGACTCTCTTTCCAGTTTT
Organism: Regulus satrapa; assembly: GCA_013396955.1. Taxonomy (NCBI): domain Eukaryota; kingdom Metazoa; phylum Chordata; class Aves; order Passeriformes; family Regulidae; genus Regulus; species Regulus satrapa. The sequence goes on along the minus strand of VWZN01005962.1, from coordinate 1,259 downwards.
ATGATCAAAGATGGTATTGTGATAATGAATGAATGAAGTGATACTAGAAGCCATGAATGACTTAAAGCTTCTTGGGTACCTGAATGGCCCAAATGAATGCTGGTCAACAATACTTCTGAACGAGGCATTGCAGCACAGAGAAAAAGTGTCCAGGACTTTTTGTCCTTTAAAGGAAATAAATACACAAAGCAGGGTGGATTTTGCATTCCTAAAGCATATAAAGAAAACAATCATGCAGGCTGACCACTTTTAAATTGTGATAATAAGGGCTTATACTGCGAGTGCATGTTGTTGTTGTTCCTGACAAAAAAGGAACAGAGCTTATGCTGTCAGGTGTCTGTCCCCTGTTAAACTTTTCCTAATTAACAGGCTGAGATTGATTACTCTTACTGACAAAGAAGAATTAACTACACTGAGCTTTAGCAATAAAGGAGAGCTGTTAACAGGCAGCTTCTGATGAGGGTATTATTTTTTATTGGCATTGGGGTGCAAGGAGGACTCCGCAAACATCTCTGCTGTAACTCACTCCTTGCAAAGGCAAGGTTCTATCTTAGAGTAAAAACAAAGCAGCAAGATGGCAGAAAACAAAGAACCTGGTTAAAGTAAGCAAACAAGCAAGAAAAGAACCTGCTGTCCATCAGGGGATGAAAGGGTTACATGTGGTTCCAGAAGTGCCCAGTGAAGACAAAGGTTTTATGAGAGAGGCTGTAGAACTTCTTGTAAGTAACTTCAAATGGGAATGTGTGTGGCATCTCATGGGAAAGCTTGTGTGCAGAATTGATTTGGGTCTAAAAGATTCCCACAAATTGTGGTAGGAAGCAGTAAAAGCAATAGCTTGTCAATTAACAGGGCCTTTGTTTGCCAAACATTTTATGGAGCGCCCAAGACCCTTTTGGCTGTTGGTACAATGAAGGAAAGGCTGAAAAGAGTAGGAGTGCTTGGCTTTCATGTTTGCCATCCTTTCAGTTTAAATAAACTTGGATGTCGCAGGTTTGAGGCTTATTATCAGATAACAATAGTTAATGATTTTAAACTTGCACACAGCCCTTTGTGTCCTTAGACAAGATGGTTGAGTATATACAGTCTTGGTAAATGAATTTAGATGAGAGCTTAATTAGCTGCATGGCACCTACTTGTTTTCCTCTCTACAATTTTCAAAAGCAAAAAATTAAATAAAAATGAAGTATTAGAGACAAAATATTGTTACATGGGGGTCTTTAGGTTTTATCACAGAAACATAGAATGTTAAAGGGTTGGAA
>VWZN01005961.1:267636-285594 GCA_013396955.1 Regulus satrapa | reverse complement strand
TCCCGGGCCTCGGGAGGGTCGTGGGGGCCGGCCCGACGGCCTTGGGGCGTCCCCTCACTCTCCCCACACTGATAAAGGGAATCGCACACTTATTTGACAAAACTGACCCTCAGGCATCGCTCCTTCTCCTGTCAGGGATCACCCCCTCATCCCCCAAATTGCCCTTCGAGGATTGCTCCTCTTGCCCCATGCTTTATCCCCTGCAGGAATTCTCACTTATTCCCTCAGAGAATTGCCTCCTTATCCCCCTCACTTCCCATCAGAGATTGCTCTCCTCACCCCCTCTACGTTGTTCCTCAGGGAATTGCCCCCTTATCCCCCAAAACTGCCCCTCAGGGAACGTCTCCTTGTTCTCAGAACAGTTCCTCAGGAATGGCCCCCTCATCCTCTTTAGGGATTCCTTTCACTCTCCATCAGGGATGGTCCCTCATGCCCAAAACTGGCCCTCAGAGATGGCCCTGGGAGCACTGTGGGCTCTCCTGCAGCCTGGGGTGGTGATGTGCCATCGAGTGGGGTACGGGGTGCAGGCTTTGGGCTGCTGCACCTCCCCAGTGAAGAGAGGAAAGGGGGTCACGTAACTGCACCCCACATTTCACCCTGTGGGGCTCACAGACACAGGACCTTCCTGAGCACAGGACCCCCACCGTGGTCAGTCAGTGTTGCCCCAGATCTCTCCCAGCCCTTGGGTTATTGCTGTGCCTCTCCTCACGGTCCCCAGCCCAGGATGGGTGTGTGTTTTTCCCAGAGGGATGGCATGCGTAGGACAGGCAGCTTGGAAAACCCCAAATCCCTGGATCTCGCTTGGAAGTAACCCTTGGTTTGGTGGGAAGCAGAGGAGAGGAGGTACAGTCTCCCAGGCTGCCTGATCCCTGCAGACAGGATCAAAATCAGTGAGAGCACTGGGGAGGGAAATGAAAGAACAATGATTTGAGACCCCAAATTTCAGGTGCAATATTTTGATTTTAAAATTACCTTTACTGAATATTTTCCAAAGCCCTGTGTTAATCCACTCCTGTAAAGAGCTAGAAGAGCTGTGTTGAAAATGACACCTGGGCCTCAGTAACCCGTGGAGGTTAATGCATTTAAGAATTTTCAGCTCAGAGGAGCTGGGAATCGCCTCCACCTGGATGATGCAGATCTGATGTGGCTGATTGACATTCAGCTGGTTCCTTGGAGAAGCTCCAGTGAATCCATGTGTGCCACTCTCTTCCCCCTATCCTGGGAAGGGCCTCCCAAGGAAGAGCTCAGAGATGGAACCAACTTGAATTGGGTGAGGGAGGTTCCTTGGTGTACCTGGAAATGGTGCTTGGCAGAGGGAGCCTTGCTCCTAACAGTTTCAAGCTATTGCTTTTGTCCTAAGTGCTTACATTCCTGCAAGTTTCCCCTTCAGATTTCCCTCTTTTTTCTCACTTTTAGAACAAACCACACTTGTTCTAGGTTGGTTTGAGTGTTTATAGTGTCAACTTTTCTCTCACAATTTATAAAAGCTTAGTTAGTATTTGGGTAAGCTTGCTCCTGTCCTGAGAACTAGGCTTGCTGGGCGGGGACAGGTGATGTTCAGCCCAGCAATAAATAGAAAATCAATGAAGCTTTGGAAAAAAAAAAAAGCCCCCCCAAGTGAGATGCTGTTTAATTGCTCTGAAATTTATTTGGTGCTCTGGGTGGTAAAGATAGAATGGAGTGTGTCATGGCGTGACATCCCCTGAGGATTCTGGAGATTTTAGTAAAACTTGTCCGTATGATGTTTCAGTTGGGATATCCTGGTGATTCACAAAGTACTGTGGTTATTTCAGAAATAAGAGAGCCTAAAATAAAACCACCCAGACCCTTCTGTGCTCAGTTCTCCCACAGCAGATGATACTTTGTGTTTGAATTGAGCAAACCCATGCTTTGCAACCATGGGTTCCATGAGAGGTGCTGTTTTGCTTCAGTGACCAGGGCACGTGTTGGTGCTTTGTCAGATGTCTGAAATTATAAATTCACAGAGTTATTAAGGCTGGAAAACACCTTTAAGATCATCAAATCCAGCATCAGCCCCAGGACCACTACATTCACCACCAAACCGTGTCCCCAAGTGCTACATCCACAGGTTTTTTGAACACTACAGGGATGGTAACGCCACCACCACTCTGGGCAGCCCATTCTAATATTTTACAACTTTTTCTGTAAAGAAATTTTCCCTAATATCTAATGTAAACCTCCCCTGGCATAATAGTGCACAGCTCTATGATCAGGTATAACATCAGGTAAGTATTTCTGCAGTCTGGTTTAATTGTGTGAATTTTCAGAGCAGGCCAGGTACCAAGCATGGCTGCAGGAGGAGCAACTCCTAACTAGGGTTCTTGGACAGATCCTTGTGGTGCCTTGAGGAGTGGTCTGCAGCATCCTGCCTGTATCCTTGGTATGACTTCATGGTGTGCTGGGAATGACTTTGGCAGCAGAAATAATCCAAGAGATGCAGTCCTCTGGGAGCTGGCAGTGATGGTGCAGGTGATTCCTGCTCAATCTTCTGGATGGAGCTGAGGGAGTGTGGAGGGTTGTAGGTTGAGGTAATGAAGTGGTCTGTGCCCAGTGAGCACAGGTGATGTTGTCCACAGGTGCTGGTGCCAGGAAAAGGTTTCTGACAGAGCTGTAGGTTCAGGTGTGTTTCTGAGTGTGCCTGGCAAATCAAGTTAATGGCCTTAATCTGAAAGGGGGGGGAGATTTAGTTTAGATATTGGGAAAGAATTCTTCCTTGGAAGGATGGGCAGGCCCTGGCACAGGGTGCCCAGAGCAGCTGGGGCTGCCCCTGGATCCCTGGCAGTGCCCAAGGCTGGGTTAGACAGGGCTTGGAGCAGCCTGGGACAGTGTAAGGAGTCCCTGGGCATGGCAGGGGGTGGCACTGGATTTAAGGTCCCTTCCCACCCATGCCAGTCTGGGATTCTGTGGCTCAGCAGTTTGTATCAAGCCCCAGAGACAGACAAAAGAAACCTCACAGAGCAACTAAGAGCAAACATTCGTTTTGTGTGTGAGAGCCCAGTTTGTAGATAAAAGGCATAAATGGGTTTGACTGAATGGTCATCTGTCTGAGTACCTGCAGCCCTGAGAAGATCAGGTGTTTCTCACCTGGAGGAGGCTCTGGACCTTGTGCAAGTTCCTTGCCTACCCTGAAGTAGACCCTGTCTCTGAGCCTTCAGCTTGTTCCCTCTTGCAGCTGAAGCAGCCATGAAGAAGATGGGATGGCCTTAATTTTTTTTGATGTCAAGGCTGGGCTGAGCAGCTGCTTCAAAGCTTCACGGCGCCAGCATGGCCAAGGTCAACACATGGATTAGACCCAGCAGTAGGAGGGAAGGCTTTTCTGTCGTTTTCCAGGTCTGCTTCATTGAGCACAATATCAATGGGATTAGAAATGTCTAAACCTCATGAGGCAGGAGTTGCATGGGTGTCATAATTAAACTTGCTAATTGGCCAGAAAACAGGGCCCGAGAGTGAGCAGGGCAAGCGTGCGGGGACGCAGCTCTGTGCGTGCGCCAGCCTGCGAGATCTGGAGCTTGGGGACAGCCTGAGTAGGGTTTTGGCTGTTCTTCCCAGGAGTCTCTTCCGAGCCCATCCTGTCTTTTCTCGGGCACGTATTCCCTCACGGTTCCTGCAGCGTCGTGTGCCGAGGTGTCCCCGTGGTTCCTGCTCCGCTGCAGGGCTGCTCCTGCCTCCCGCTCCTTTCACCCGGGGTCTGCATCCTCTGCAGCCAGCACACCCAGCAGCAGCTTCTCATCACCTACGGTGTCACGGAGCTCCAGCACATCACGTGTTGCTCTGTTCCTCTGCCAGCTCTTCTGGAGTAGATATTTTAAGGTTTCTCCGCAGTGGTGTGGATGGAGGAGGGAGCTGTGCAGCAGCAGTGGGGTAGTTGGGGGTTTTGAGTGGTTTCTTTTATTGCTGTTACTGTAGTGCCTAGAAAGGGAGCAGCGCTGGTGGGTGTGCAGATGAAATCAGGTGACAAGTGGAGGTGCCAAGGTGAACATGAAGCAGTGAAAGTTGTGATAGGAAGCAAATACAGCAGAAGGAAAGACATTTTCTTGCAGGCCTTCAACAGCCTGGAGAGTCAGCTTTGGATGCTTTTGAAGACAAATCAAATTAACCTCAAGGAAGTTCCTGCGACTCTTATTGCTGACAGTCGCTTTCCTTTGGCTCTTCCTGGTGCAAAGGGAATGAGGAGAAATCAGGTGTTGCTTTCTTAATTCTTTAGTTCTATTTCTCCTTATTTCTCTGCCTCTTTTCAGCGGTCCACTCTGTTGTGGCCACACAAGTGTTTAAGAATAACCCTCAGTTGGATTTTCCCATCTGAAATACACCCCATCTCTTCCTTCTGCAGACCTGCATGCTTGGGGGCAGCTGGTGGGTCGTGGAGGAGGGATGGTGTGCATCCCTGCTTTTCCTGGAGTGTCTTTAGAGCAGCTTTGAGTTCGTTTTAGGAAGAGTAGGAAAACACTGGAGAGAGGGAGATTTTCTTATGTTAATTATGTTCTCTTAATGTTTTAAGAGAACTTCAAATGTGGAGTCCTGTGTTTCTCTGGCACCTCCCGGGATCCTATTAGGGCTCGGCAGTTTACAAAATCCGACCGATTTGTGCCCGACTGAAATGGAAGCAAACATTTGAGAGTTTTGGTTTGTTTTTTTTTTTTTAATGAATGCCCTTTTCAAATAGCTTCTGAAAGCTCTTGCTCATTGAGGACCTATACTGTGCTGGCTTTAAGAATGAAAATTTGAGAGTGCAATTAATATATGCTAATTTTTAGTATCAGACAAAGACAGTGATTGTTTTGCCACCATCGCTGCTTTTGGAGGAACAAGGATTTTTTTTTCATCTGGCAGTTTTGGTATTATGAGGAAGGTTTTTATTTGTTCCTGACATTTTTCTTGAGAATGGTTTGACAGAAATATGCATGTGTGTACTTTTTTGTAACCGCTGTGGTTTGTCCCGGGCTCCCTGAGCCCGTCAGGAACAATAAGTGGGCTCATCAGCCAAACTCTGTCACAGCAAATGAGCCTGGCATATCCATGGAGCTTCACTCCATTGTATCCCTGGGAAGCTTCCTCTGCATGGGAGGGGGATGAAAACCGAGAAAAAGAAAACATTGTTTAAATGGAAATTTCCTACTTTTGAAAGGTCATTTCCTATGAAATCTGGCTGAAATTCCCCCTTAGTGTTGGACTTTCCTTGGGCTGAAGGTTTCTGCCCCATGCCTGCTGTCTTTGGATTTCTGCCTGCAGTTCTTGCTTCTCTGGAAGTGTGCATCAAACCCCTGCAGCAAGAGCCTGGAATATTCCAGCTTTTTCCTTTTCCTAGTTGGAAGAGAAGTGGTTGTAGTAATCTCCTGCAGCCTGGTTTGCTCTGCTTCTCCACACTGCTGAGCTGTGACCTTCAGTTTAACTTCAGGGAGCTGCCTGGCAACAGACACAGGAATCCTTCATGGCAAAAGCTCATCTCTGCATTTGTGAGCAAAAAAGTTCTCAACATGGCCTTCCAAGTCCTGAAGGCAGGTGCAGCAGCTTAAATACACACAGGCCACTCAGCAGCCCAGGCCTTGGCCTTCTCCTAAAGCAGGAGATGTTGTCGGGCAGGGGGGAATCATCTTATTTGCACAGGATTGCTGGGACATAATTTTTGGAGTGAAACCTGTTTTGTGCAAGTTCCTGCTTCCAGTCTCTTTAGAGCTGCTAAGGTCCTCCTTTGTGCCAGTAATGACCATGTAGGCTCCCAGCAGTGCCGAAGGGATTGTGTGCACCTCAGCGTGCTGCTTTGCTCTGGGGGAGGTTTGTTATTCCCAGAGCAGTTACCCGTGGCAGGACTCTGCGGCCGGCCTGGCGAGGGCAGCTCCCGTGCCAGGGTTTGCCATCTGCAGCTCCCGCTGCTGCTGGTGCAGTTCTCTCCTTCGGGAGCTTGCTGTGCCACCACCAAAGCCGTGTGCCTGGGCCTGCAGAAGAGGATGGGTGGTGTGCAGTGACAAGTTTTCCCTAAGTGTTTCCAGTGGGTGACTGGGGGGAATTGCAGCCAGACTCGGGCTCTGTTTACTGGAAGAACTTGAATTCCTTAACTTTGCTGTTTCTTTGCTTCTCAACCTTGGGATGATACGTAGGCTCCTACAGGGACTTTATGAAGCGGCCATGTGTATTCTATCCCATAATTCCCAAAATCTGGCCTTTGGGGAACCATTACTGTGCTGTATGCCAGGACTGGGCTCAGAAGGAAATTCTTGCAGCTTTGGTGCTTTGCAGTTAAGGAGCAGCAAGCCTGACCCTCCCTGCTCTTGCAAAACACTTTTTGCTTTAACTCCACAAACGATTTGCTTTCCCTGAGGGTGGCTTTGGGGATTAGCAGCCAGCCTGGGATTTTTTTTTTTTTAATCTAAATATGATTTAACATAAGGTTTTATTTGCATGTTTGTTTTTTCCATGTTAGGTTCGTGCTGGCCGTGGGCAGCGCTGTCTTCGATGCAATGTTTAATGGTGGGATGGCCACAACCTCCACAGAGATTGAACTGCCTGACGTGGAGCCTGCTGCCTTCCTAGCTCTGCTCAAGTAAGCTGCTTCTAAAGCACAGGATAAGCGGGACGCACAGATTTAGTGTAGAAAGAAGAAGTTTTTAATGAAAGCAGGGAAGTATTTGTAGAGCGGAGATCGTTAACTTCCAAAATGAAATGCCTCTTGGATCTGTTCAATGGTGTTTAAATGCTGGTGTTAAATCCCTGTTTTCTTGGGTAGAAGTCTACTGTAGCTACTGCATATATATATATATATATATATAATGGGTCATTGTGTTACAGCTTCTTATTCATTAATTGGTTTGGTTTCATCCAAATGCTCTTTGAGAGAAGAGGGGAAAAGTGATCTTTTGAAAGCTCTCTAAGTTATAAATACTCTGAGCTTGTTTAGGTGATAAACAAGTCGTAACAGGTAAGCAGAGGTGTGTAATAAATGTCAGCCATTCCGTGTGGTATCACCCTTTGTGTGGGTTTTATTCCTCTTTTGGAGAGGAATTTTGGAGAGAAATTTACATTTCCAGTGTGTGTTGTGAGTCTGTGTGCTGGAGGAGGAAGGGGCTGTAACATCCTATTCACCAATTCCTTTAAGCTTGGCTGGTGCTGTACAACATCCAGCAGCAACCCTGAATGGATGCTGGAAAGTCATTGTCCTGTTTCTCTAGGATTCCTGTAACCTAATTCCAGGGGTTTCCAGTCCTGTGCTCTTGACATGTTCCCCACTCCTTTCCTACTGGGAGCAGTCACTATATATAGCTCTGGCACACTTTTTGCTTTACCTTCAGAAAGTGCTTTGGTCGTGCCTGTGCTTTCTTGGAATATTTAAAATTGATCTGGGCTGGAATGAAAGGCCAGAAATAATTGGGAGCCCTGAGCCCCTTCCCCTTTGGCTCGCTTTAAAGCAGACATCAGCAGGTGGGGAATCCCTCTAATTGGTATGTGCCTATCAGCCATGTGGATCTCTCTGGAGTGCAGAGCTTGTAATTATCTTTAAATCTTTGTGAGGCCCAAATATCCAGTGAATTGGAGGCAAAAATCCTGTTGTTTCCCTGCCAGTGCTGAGATTTCAGCACTTGATTAAACAGATTTCAGAAAAGACCCATCATCTTAAAAGACAAAGAGATGAGTTTAGGCGATTTCAAATCAGAAATATTTACAATTTTTAATGGAAGAAGTCATTGGTGGTTACCTCAGTGGCTCTGAGCTGTGCCCATGATCCAGTGACATCTTGGGTGCTTAAATCTAGAAATGATTTTTTTTTAATTGCTTTTTAAATGCTCAGAGCTTAAATGTGCCAGAGGAAGTTTGGGTGCTGTTTTCCAGGAGAAAACTGACCAAGTATGTGGTCTGAGTTCCTGGAGTAAAACCAGTCCCTCCAAACACTGATCTGGAATGGCAGCTGATCCTTACATATGTCTCTGGACTTGGTCCAAGCCATGATCTAATGCTGTAGGATCAGGAGCTTATCCAGGGACAACAAAGTGCCCATCCTGAATATTCTGTAGAAGGTCCCATCTGCGTGCTGGATTGTGATGGAGTTTGTGGGCTGGTGACCTTTAATAGGTCTGCTGTAATTGTGTAAGAGATTATTTTTCATTATTATAATTGTTATTATTATTATTTTCATGTTAACCCAAATATGAGAACACATCTGTTTGTCTGGGGTTACAGTCTAAATGTTCTCTTTAATTGATACTGGGCTTTTTCACAGTTTGAGTCTCTCTTAGCACACACTGGACTGTGGTAAACAGAGACACTGACACAGTCGTCACTGAAGTAAACAAATAATTGGTTTTAGAGCCACTGTGTCCTTTTAATCCTGGAATAGAAAGGATTGCTCAGTGCAAATGGGGCTGGGAAGGGATGTGTGCAGAATACATTGATGAACCTGTGGCATGACGCTGCTATTGACAGACGCCCTGGAGCAGCACAAAAGCCTGCTTTCAGCACTGAGAGTGCTTCCCTGCTGTGGATCCCGCTGATGGTGCTTCCCTCAACGGCATCCTGCTCTTCCCTAGCTGCAGGAGCAGGAGCTCCTGTGCTGCTGCTGCATGAAGCCTCCAGGAGTAGCAGCCACGCAGCCTGCTGTGTCCCCTTCAGAGAAATGCAGAGCAAGAAATTGCTGGAGTTTCCAAAACATCCTGTGGAATAGGAATGCCAAGCACAGTTAACATGATATTACATCTCTGTGGTTTGTGCCTTTGAGATCCTGACTGGCAAATGCTCCCCTGGTTAAAGGAGACACAGGAAAAAAATACTCTGCATGTGCAGCCTGGAGAAGGCTCCAGGGAGAGCTCAGAGCCCCTGGCAGGGCCTGAAGGGGCTCCAGGAGAGCTGGAGAGGGACTGGGGACAAGGGCTGGAGGGCCAGGAGCCAGGGAATGGCTCCCAGTGCCAGAGGGCAGGGCTGGGTGGGATCTTGGGATCCAGGAATTGTTCCCTGGCAGGGTGGGCAGGCCCTGGCCCAGGGTGCCCAGAGCAGCTGGGGCTGCCCCTGGATCCCTGGCAGTGCCCCAGGCCAGGCTGGGCAGGGTTTGGAGTCACCCGTGGAAGGTGTCCCTGCCCCTGACAGGGGCTGGAACAAGACAAGGTCTTGAAGGTCCCTTCCAAGCCAAATCATTCTGAATTCTGTGATAAGGACTAACACCAGTGTATCAGTGGTTTTACTGAGATCAGCCTCTCGGTTCCTGCTCTCTCTGGTCAGTGAGTTCAGGTAGGAGGGGGTTCAGTCAGGTTTCTTTTGTTTTTCAGATCATGAATATGCTTCCTTGTTTTGGCCTAACAGTGAAGGCTGGTGCTCTGCTGCAAGCGTGGCAGTCCTTGTTTTTCACTGCAATTAACTCTTGCTTTATGCTGAAGTTTCATTGTGAGCTGTACTTAAACATCTGTGTCACATAATGAAATAGTTCAATCTATAAAGTGAAGAGATGAGAAAGGAGAGTGTGGGTAAAGCACATCGTGTGCAGTGGATGGATATGTCTGAGTGCTTCTCAGCACTTCTGAATTAGTAGTGTAAAATGGAGTTTCTCTTCTGAGGGAGGCGGGCAAGGTTGAATCTTTGTCCTTGTTTATTCTAATTGAACAGCCAAAAATATGAATTTTAAGGGATGCACTTGGCCAGAGACTGTTTTAGCCTGGTGTAAGTGGCAGGCTAAGAGGTCACTGGTGGTGATTGCAAGGCAATTTGAGCTGCTTCAGTGGAAATCCCAGCTGTTAAAAGTTATACTGTAAAATGTCTGTTACCAAAAAAAAGTAAAATCTTGGTAAACCAGAGTCAGTGGAAAGGATGTGAAAACCCTTCTATCTCTCCTGTAGGGGAAATGGACCAGGATGATGGGCAGAGGTACAAACATGTTTTTTATGAATTGCAAGGATTTTACCCTGTTACCTTAATTTACCACAGCGGTGTTTGTTGGCATGTTTTCAGATTTCTTTACTCAGACGAAGTTCAGATTGGACCAGAGACTGTTATGACAACACTTTACACAGCTAAGAAATATGCAGTTCCAGCCCTTGAAGCTCATTGTGTGGAGTTCCTTAAAAAAAACCTCCGAGCAGACAATGCATTCATGCTGTTAACTCAGGTGAGTTTGTGATCATCTGCCTTCAGCAAGGTCCAGCACAGTCAGAAAATGGAAGTTTTCTGGGTGCTACAGAGTTGATCATCCAAAGTGGAGCAGTTCTGGGTCATGTTGAATTCTTCCTCACAGGAGTCCAGCACTTCTGAGCAGGTTCTTACAAAGACCAATAAAATACAGCAAACAGTGGTGCTGTTTCAGATCTTTGTGTTTCACTGTGGCACGTGGTTCCTCCATCCAGCTGGGGATGGAGTTAACAGGGTGGAAAGATTTCATCTGCCAAGAAGAAAAGTGGAATGAGAGGATTTCCGTGTGTTACAGAATCAGGACTGGTAACGCTGAGCTTTCTCTCAGTGCTGTGTCTGGCTGCTCAGCCGTTCCTTGAATGACTTTTGTGCAATACTTTCCATGAAGTGGGGGTGAAAGAAAATCTTTTCGTGAGTTCTTTGGTTTATCTTCCTGGCAGAGGAGCAAGGTGCTCTCTTCCTCAGCCTGTTCAGCCCAGCCTGCTGCACTGAAGGCTCACAGACCCACAGTGTCAGAGCTGCTGTTCCTTGGCCCTGGGTCTGATCCGGCCTCTGAGGGTTGGGCTCTTCCACCTCCCATTTGACTCTTGAAGCAGCAAAGTAGGAGATAATGTTTACAACTTTTGCTTAGTTTGGAGAAGATTGGACTTTGCATCCACATTGATTAAGTGAGCATCACTGCTGTCCCCATTTCTCAGCCCTATCTTCTCTCTCTGGTCCCTGTCCCTCTCTCTTGGACAGCTGATGCCATATTGGTGACATCCACAGTGCTGTCACCTGTGTGGTGGAGTCTGGCACTGTCAGGGACACCCTGTTCTGGGTGCTGTAAGAATAAGAAGCGCACAGGCATTGTGTGTGAGTTTCTTTCCTTTGGGGAATGGGCAGACTGGAGTGGCTCTGGAGGAATAATTCTCAGCAGCCAGCTAAGGAAAGCTGCTCTGCTGTCTGATGTTAAATAGAGCTCACAGAGGCATTTCCCAGCCACTCTGAGTTGCAGACCAGCACACTAAGGTGGTCTGGCTCTGAGGGACTGCCTGTCTTGTCCAGCATTCCTCTCTGCTGGATTTTTCCCCTTGTCAGGAGTACAGGTGTCTGTCAGGCTCTGGCTGTAGGAGCCATGTGGGTGGCAGTGGCTAAATCAGCAGCTGTGCAGATATGGAAGCAGTGCTGGCCTGAAGCAGTCACTGCTGAGCTCTTTGCTCAGGATTAGGTTGGGATTATTTTGAGTTTAAATATTTGGATCATTCTCAAAGTAGTTCCATGTCACACTGTTGTTGTAGGCGCTTGTCAGTGCTTGGGTTCAGCTACAGGTGCAACACTCCCTGGCCTTCTTTACACATCCTCTTTAACCTGGCCCTTTTCCACGTGCCCCTGCTAGAGGAGGCAGCCCCTGAGGCGTGGAGGGATCCACACTGCACTTCCCAGAGGCGGATTCAGGATTTGAAGGCTCTTGATTGGGCGATGAGAGCAAAATCTGTGCTCCTATCTGATGCATGGTGGGACAATTTCAGCTCCTTGGCTACAGCTCTCCTGTTCTTTGGGTCCAGCAGCTGCAATCTGAAAGGCCAGGAGCTGGGAACAGATTTTTCCTGTAGACTGAAGTTTTGGGAAGGCATCTTAGACTAGCCATTGCCTCATGATGGGTTAGAGGTGTTGGCTCTTGGTGGTATTCCTTATGCAGAGATTTTTTTGTGGCTTCCTGTGTCTCTGCACTTGAGTTTATAGCTTTAGCAAGGCAATATTTAGGTTTATGGTGACTTCCTTACAGGTCACAAAGGTTCTTTGACAAAGAAGGAGTGATCCTTGTGTTTCAGGTATTAAAACCTAAATACTGCCTGACACTCTGTCAGTGGCACTGAGACAGGTAAAATGCCAGATGGGGAAAGGCTTTTCTGCTTCCTTTTGTTTGTGGCTTGCTCATTCTTTATAATCATCAGTGGTGATTCCCATCTAGCTTTATGTTCACTAGTTCTCTGTATCAATTTTGAGATGTTTGAGGCAGGTCTTGCTTGAGAAATGTTCCTGATCTTGATGACTGGCTGCACCTCGCTGAAAGGATCTTTTCTCACAACCCTCTTGTTTCTGGTCCTGCAGTGTGAAAACCTGCCCGTTTTCTGCTTTCTCTGCATCGAACCAACAAACTTCAGTAAATTACAGACCTGACATATATCTTGTACAAGGCATTTCCCAGTAGTCTTAAGATCATGGACCTGAGATCCCAGATACAGCCCGAACCTCCTTTTGTGTGTGTCTGCCCAGTCCAGCAGCTGTGTCACTGTCTGTCTCAAGCAACTGCTGATCAGTGGCAGAAATACCAGAGGCAAACAGCTTTCCCAAATGATTGTGCCTCGTAGTGAACCGTGATCCTCTCTCATGCCAGACGTACATCCCAGTGTCATTTTGATCAGCAAGGAAATAAAGCTTGCCTGGAGCTGCTCTGAGGGAGAGCTCTGCGAGCGTAAAGTCCTCACGTGTCCAAAGAGCCACCACAGTAGTAAAGTCTGAGTCAGTCACAGCTCTTGATGCCAAGAATGTAAAGGCACTGGCAGCCCTCCAGCCCCTGGAGCAGGTGACAACTGCTGAAGTTTCCCTGGGCCCTGAGAAATTGTTGTTTCAGCTTCCTGCACTTGAGATCTCAGCACAAAGGTTGGCCTTGCTGGGCTCTGCGTCCCACAAACAGGGGATGCTTGAAGATGCTTCCTTCATCTCCTTGGCAGCAGATGCTTGAAGGCACCTCCTGAGTGATGGAATTCCCCGCCCAAAACATGAGTTTTAGACCTTACCTGTGGCAGTGAGGTGCCTGGTGTATTCTTGTTAGGTGTGGTGTCAAGGCAGTTCCTTCCTAAATAACAAAACCAAACCACTGAAGTAAGAGGTCATTTAGTGGTTTTTGTGTGTTCCACCCATTTCTTCTTAAGTTGGGAACACGTGGAGGTTCAGGGTGATCTGAAGTGGCAGCAAAATTGTTACAAGACTTCACTTAGGTTGGGCAGAGACATTCTGAGCAGCTCTCCAGGCTGTATAGGGGCTTTGCTTGGAATAGTAACCTATTTTGGAACAAATTCTTTAAAGTAACTGGATTAGAGTAGCTGTTTCTGTGCAAAACATGGAAATGCACTAAGCAGGCTGTGTACCCTGTAGGGCTCCCCGGGACACACAGGCACTGCTGCTCCAGCTTTTTCTTGCTAATACACGAGATCAGTGTGGCTGTTCTTACAGAATAAGCTGCCTCCGCATTATTCCTAGAGCAAGCAGGCCTGGAGTCAGTGGGCAGAGCTTTCTTGTAAGTAGAAAGTATGCAAAGATGTAAAACTTGCCTGTGCTCAGCTGACGGGGTCGGTGCCTGCACCCAGGCCGTGTTAGAACAAAGACGTGCCTGAAGACATGCACAGCTGAGCCAGGGCTGCTGCCAGACACAGAATTTTCTAGTGTTTGCCTTGTCATGCTTAACTGCTTGTGAAAGGCCCAGTGGATTCCTGGTGCATTCAGGCATGGTATTGCTAATGAAGATGGGCTGTGGCAGGGGAAGGGGGGTTCTTAGTGTAAACTAACCTTTTCTGTTAATGATGCTCTTCCCTGCCTAGGCCCGGCTGTTTGATGAGCCCCAGCTGGCCAGCCTGTGCCTGGAGAACATAGACAAGAACACCTCAGATGCCATCAATGCAGAGGGGTTTACAGACATTGACCTGGGTAAGCTCTTTTCCACCCTTCCCTCTCTCTCCCTGCTTTCATAACCAGCTTGTCTCCAAAGTTTTTACAGGTTAATAATGCTTGGCACTTGTGGCTTGGCTGTTCTGGAGCAATCAATTGAATAGTCTCTGGCACAGAGTGGTTGGAGACAGGGAATTTGCCAAAGAGTTTCCTGCCTTGCCTGCAGAAATACCCTGGAATCTGCTTACTTTGGTGCAACTCGAGTTTTCTGGGCACGACACAAAGCCCGCTTCCTGTGTTGATGTTGGCAGGTTTGGGGTGGGTGTAAACTCGCCTTTTTTTCTAGAGTTGGCTTTTTTCCTCAAGTCTTTGTCAGGTTTCAGAGTTAAAAAGGTGTTGTGTTTTTGGAAGCAAGGACTGGCTATTTTAATTACCGTCCGCAGTTTCCAAACTTGCTGGGCACAGTTAATGAACATTAAAATTCAGGCTTTAACCTTCTTCTAATGAGATGGGCTGTGGAGGTAAGGAACAGGTCACCTTCTGGCTTTCGTGCTGCTTGTTTCATCCAAATTTGACGTCAAGCAAGTTGCAATTCATCCTCCTGCACTTGCATTAACATGCCAATTAAACGGGCTCTCTTTGCTGCTCCAGTGAGTTCCTTGCTGATGGAATATGCAGATAAATCTTCCTCAGAGGCTGCAGGCAGCGCTTCTGAGAGATGCTGTCGGGTCAGCGGCTTCCTCTTTTCCCTTGGCTGTGCATGGGGTACTCCTGGCGAGGTGAAGGGGGCTGGTTTGGGGCTGGAGCCTGAAGCTGTGCCTGTTGTCGTGCCCTGCAGACACCCTGGTGGCAGTGCTGGAGAGGGACACCCTGGGGATCCGGGAGGTTCGCCTGTTCAATGCCGTGGTGCGCTGGTCGGAGGCCGAGTGTCAGCGGCAGCAGCTCCAGGTGATTCCAGAGAACAAGCGGAAGGTTCTGGGCAAAGCTCTCTCCCTTATCCGCTTCCCACTGATGACTATTGAGGAGTTTGCAGCAGGTAACTCAACAAAGGGGTTTCTGGCAATCCTGGTCTTTGATTTTCCTCAGCTATAGATAGTCAAGTCACATGAAGGAGGGTTTTCCCTTTGTATCCTGCAGTGATTTAAATATGAGATTTTTCCCCCTACATTCCTCCCCATTTTCCCTCATTCTCCCCTATTCTCCCCCTAAAAGGGGTTTACAAGAAGGCTGGAAAGGGACAATTCACAAGGGCCTGGAGTGCCAGCACAAGGGGGAGTGGTCTCCTGAAGGAGGGCAGGGTTGCACTGGAGATCAGAAGGAAATTCTGTAGTATAAGGGTGGGGAGGCCCAGGCACAGGTCACCCAGAGCAGCTGTGGCTGCCCCGTCCATGGGAGTGTCCACGGCCAGACTGGTCAGGGCTTGGAGTACTCTGGGATAGTAGAGGTGTCCCTGCCTGTGGCAGGGGGTGGAACTTGATGAGCTTTAAGGTCCCTTCCAACACTCTTCTGTGATTCTCTGATTATAAAATCCACTGTCTAAATGCCATTTTCATCCATGCCCATTCACTCATGTTAAAGCCTGTGGCGCTCCTCTGGGAGGAGCAGGGGGATCACAGCTGTGTTTGCTCTCACAGCGTGGTTGATGGTTCCTGTCCCATTCAGCTGAGAGCGAAGATCCAAACTGGGGTTCACCTGCTCCCCTTTCCAGCCATCCAGAGCATTTAAACTCCACAAAGCTAATGGAGTTGCAAATAATCGGTGTTGATTATAGCCTGTTCCCAAAGAGAAATGGAGATGTTTCTCCCCATCCTCTGCCTGTGGTGGTGCTGGCCCAATGCTGTTCAGAGCAGAGCCATATATCTGAAAAACTTTGAAAATGTTCTTTGAGCTGCAGGCTTGGTGTTGTTTAGTCTGTGTCTCAAAGCATTTTTCAAGTTTACATTAAGATCTTGATCCACAGAGATGTCTGACTTATCTCACAACTTGGGCTATAGATTGCCTTGGTTTGTTTTCATTTTTTGTTGTCTTTCACTTCATCCTTGGGTGAGGCTCAAGTAGTTTTCATGCTGAAAAGACACGGTGGAGCCCTTAGCTTGTTAGGGGCTGCAGTGCTGTGTACACGGGAGCAAACAGGAGCACTGACCCCCTCCTTTGCAGGTCACTTCTCAGGGCAGCGCTGGCGTCAGCTGCTCCTTGGTGTCCCTGTTCCCATGTGAGGAGGGCTGTTAGTAAGGAGGAAATCTGGACTTCAGACTTGCTCCCCACTCGCTGCTTGGCCTGCCACAGCTGTGATGTGGCCTTAGGGATGGGTTTTTTCAGAAGGGGCTTGCTCAGGGAAGCAGAGGTCTTTGCATTGTTCTGCAGATCCCATTTCTTTCAACCCTTCCTTGTGACCTTGTATCATTCTCTCCCTGGAAGGAAAGGGTTCATTTTGGCAGGTTTGGGTTGAAGGCTTTGAGCTGGGATCAAAGTTGTGTTGTCTGTCACAAACTTGCCTGTTCCCTTTGTGCTTTGAGAGAAATTCTTAAGTTCTCTCCATCCACTTTAACCTAAAAGATGAACAAAACCCCCAAACCTGGGTGACTGCAATGATCAGCTGTTCCTTAAACAAGGAATTAACTTGTAACTCCTTCAGCTTTGTCCTTTTTCTGAGTTTGTGAGTGACTCTGATTTCTGTGGTGATCACAACAGAGACAGGAGAGGGAAACCTTTCCCCTCCACACCCCTCTCTCCCAAAAGCCAAAAAAGAGGGAATTTTACAGCAGTGGTTTCACCACTTTATTGTATAATCTGGTATCAAACGTGAGGTTTTGCATGAAGATGTTTTAACTGGCAAATGTGTCCCTCCCTCCCCTTAGAGCAACACGGGATAAGTTCAGACACATCGGTGAGGCTGATTTTTTGCTGAACAAAGTATCCAAAAGCTCATTTACCTTCGAGGAGTCTACTTCCTTGAATTCTTGAGTCTCTCCTCATTGCATCATTGGGCCAGGTTGTGTCTGGGTAACATCGTTGATGTTACGTGCTGAATTTAACCAGCTACAGGTAGTTTTGGACCTGCAAGTATCTGGACATTTGCTCAGCACATTAAAGAGCATTTAACTGCTGTTGTTTCCCCACTACTCTGTGGTCTTGTTTCTGTTCAAACCTTGTGCAAACAGTTGTAGAGACTTGTGTTAGGCTGACAGACTAATTTTTATCCACTTTTGAAAGTATTGGAAGTAATTTGCAAAGATTGAGTTTAGCATGACAGAGTTGGTTGCCCAGAGCAGCTGTGGCTGCCCTGGAGCCCTGGAAGTGTCCAAGGCCAGGGTGGACAGGGCTTGGAGCAGCCTGGGATAGTGGAAGGTGTCCCTGGGCATGGCAGGGGGTGGAACTGGCTGGATGAGCTTTAAGGCCCCTTTTAACCCAAACTGCTCTGTGATTCTTTGATCACTCTGGAAGAAATGTCTTGTAACTGGAAAAAAGATGAGAACGTGCTCCAGCTCTTGCTGAAATCATTAGCATTTTTCCCAAGGTTCTACAATAAAGGTGTTAAAATGCAAAATGTGGATTAAATGCCTGAAGGAATGAGCTGAACTGCCTTTGTCTTCAGTAAAAACATGCTTCAACTGTTTGAGTTGATGGTAACTGTGGGACAGTCCCTCTCCCTCCTCTTCATGGTTCTCCATCATGTCTGAACCACCGGGATGGATGGAAGGATAGATGGAAGGAGGGAAGGAAATCCCTGCCTTTTACCAATGTTATCATTTCCAGAAGGAGTGGGGCAAGGATCAGCTGCATGCTTTTGGGTTTCTTTAGTAGCTCAGTGCATTTGGACTCCACAGAGCTGGGCAGTTAAACACAGTTCTGTGTTCCATGAAGGTTCTGCAGCCTGTGACTGCCCTGTGGATAAAGGGCAGCCCCTTTGTATAGGATTTAATATCCTGATGCACCACTGGCATCTGTGATGGGGTTTAGCCTGCTCCCAGCTGCAAGTCAGGCTTGTTTCCCCATGAAAATCCCAGAGGAATTCTTTCTGCTTATGCAGTTCTGGGACCCACAGGATCAGAGGGATCCAAAGCTGCTGGAGAGTGTCCCAAGGAGGGACACGGGGCTGGGGAAAGGTCTGAGGAGCATCTGAGGGCACTTGGCTCGTTCAGCTGGAGCACAGGAGACTGAGGGGAGGCTCCTCGGGGGCT
The DNA here is from genome assembly GCA_013396955.1 of Regulus satrapa. NCBI lineage: Eukaryota > Metazoa > Chordata > Aves > Passeriformes > Regulidae > Regulus > Regulus satrapa. The sequence continues at coordinate 267,640 of VWZN01005961.1, read as the reverse complement.
GCAG
>VWZN01005961.1:218047-259677 GCA_013396955.1 Regulus satrapa | reverse complement strand
CGCCCCCCCCAGCACAGCCTCAGCCCCTTCTCTTGGGGCAGAACAACAGGGTTTTGGTAAAGGTCAGTGTGTGTCCCCCCCAAAGTGTCACGATCAATGCACACGACAGCGCACGGGGTCAGGCACGTGGGGAGCCGCAGTGCCCTGGGGTGGCGAGGAACACGGGGGTGCAGGGGGTGTCTGTGTCCATCCAAACCCTCCCTTTCCCCCAGCCCGGAGCAGGACGGGAGGATCCCACACCGGGGGATGCCGTGGTGGGGAATTCCACGCTGGCAGAGCCGCTCCACCCCGGCGCCCTTCACCGCCCGGCCCGGCCCCCAGCCCCGGCCTCCCGGGAGCGGCCGCGGGGCCTCGGGGGGGCTCAGGCTGTAAAACCAAGAGGCCGAGCCAAGTCCTGCCCACACCTACAGCTGTTGTGGAAACATCCAGCCCCAAGACACGGCAGCACCAGAGACGAGGCTGCTTTGCTTCCCCTCCCTGCTTTGCCACCGCCATTCATGGGTCCCTTTGGTCTCGGCCATCCCTGTCCCTGTGTCCCCCAGCCCCTGGGAGTCTCGGACCTGCTCTCGGCGGGACCGGACGGCGCCTGTATTGCTCGCAAAAGTGCATCGTAAATGAACTGTAAACGTGTTTCCTCTCCCCGCCCCGCGCGGCCCCGGCTCTCCCCGCGGAGCCCCGCGCTGTCACCAGCGGCCTGACCGAGGGGGACCCGGCGGGGACGCGAGCGGGGCCGGAAGGAAGAGCGGAATTCGGTAACACTGAAGATGACGGTCAAAGACTGACGACTCAGCACTCTGCACCGAGACTCACTTTAAATTAACTTAAGAGACAAAGAAGCAACAGAAAAAAAAAATATTCCTCCTTAGCCCACTGCTCTTGAAATTGTCTTCGTCTTCTTCTGACAGCGACGGGTCAGAGTCTGTAGTTGATCCCCATTTCAGACTGGTTATAAACTCAAAGCAAGTGACGCCGTGGGTCTTTTTCTCTTTTTCTTTTTTTCTGTTTGACGGACGCAGGAACTTCAGCGAAGTTGGGCTTGGTTCGAGTAAACGGCCACGAGTGGCGGAGGAAAGGACAAGCAGTTTGGGGAGGCCCCGCTCCCCAGCTGCGCGTGGGGCGCTGGGGGAGCCCGTCCGGCCCGGCCCCCCCGTCCCCGTCCAGCCCGAGGGGCCGTGGGCTCCGCGGGTCAAGATCCAGCCACGGCCAGAGGGAGAGGAGCCAGCGCTCGCCGCTCCGCCCGGCCCCGGCAGCTCACTTGCGACGCTTGGTGGTTTTCCTCTTCCTTCTCTTGAAGAAACAGCAGCACCTGGGGACAGAGGGGACCCGTCAGCGCCGGGGCCACGGCATGGAGGGCGCGGTAGCCCCGGGGTCAGGGAGGACAGAAAGGCTTCGGCGCCTTGGTGAGCCCCACGTGGGCAGAGCTGCTCCACCAAGTGCCCCCGGTACATGGCAGGGGCTGGACTGGGAGCACCACAACGGCCACCAAAAGTGACACCTGCCACAGGGGAGTGACACACAAAGCCACGCGGCCAGAGCCAGGGCCCCAGGACTCCAGAGGGGCAGGGACTCCAGAGAAGGAGCAGTCCCAGATCCATCCATGCCCCTCTGTGCAGGAGCCGAGGGAGGGCGAGGTGGGAAGGGCTGGGGTGGTGGTGGCCCTGCAGGGATGCCCCTCGTGGGGTGCCAGGGGATAGCTGAGCTGCTGCTCCCCAGAGGGCACTGGACAGGGCAGGAGACAGCTGCTGACCCCTCCTCAGCCCCGTGTGGGCGAGGGGGCAGCGGGGCTGGGGCCTTACTTTGTATCGTCTGTCACCTCCACCTCGGTGGGGGCTGTGATGGGGGCGTTCGAATGTCCTGCCGTCGGGTCATCTGTGTTCAGCTCTCCGTTGGTGGAGCTCATCACCTGGGGAGAGACGAGTGTCAGCAGGGGCAGCATGGGGGTCTGCAGCCCTTCCTCTCCCTGCAGGGCACAGGAGCCACCCAGGAGACCACCCAGCTCTGCCAGGGGGCACCGAGGTGCCCTTGGAGGCAGGATGGTGCCCTCACCCAGACCGTGGTATTCGCCTTCAGTGCTGAGCTCTTGAGGAGAGCCCCCTTGTACAGAGAAGTCTGAGCCCCTCAGCCAACGCCCCTGGAAGGACCCCAGCTCCTGGGAGCCCCTGCACCAGGAGAGGGACTTGCTGGCAGCCAGCTCCAGCGTGGGTGAGACACAGGGCCTGGGAAAGCTGACAGCTCCAAAGAGCCCTTCCCACAGCTGAGCATCTGGACACAACCTCTGCTTCCCAGCACCAAGACTCAGCCCAGCGCCTCAGGCACCCCTGAGCTCCTGCCCGCTCACCAGGGCAGCAGAGTCAGCCACAGTGCCAGGGCCAGGAGGACATCCAAGGCAAATGGGAGGTGCCTGAACCGCCACCCTGTGCCTGCTGCCCACAGGCAAAGCCAGGAGCTCCCTGGAGATGCACAGGCCAAACACGCTCCAAGCTGCTCAGCCCCGGCAAGGAGCCTTGACCTTTCCCAGCCTCTGGAGGAGCTGCCACCCAACAGCCAGTGCCCAGCCAGCAGGGCCACATCAGGCTCCAGCCCGACACCAGCACAGAGACCCCTGTGCATCACCCCTGCAGCGCCGGGCGCAGGCGGAGCACGGCAGGGGGGTTTGCAGAGCAGGAGTGGGGAGGAGGAAGGGGATGAGGGACGGGAGGAGCAAGGCAGAGCATGAGCTGGGCCCCACGGCCCGCCTGGCACCATGGAGTGCCCGGCCCCGTGATGGCGACAGCGGGACCGAGCCTGGGCCGAGCACCAGCAGAGTCACCTAGAGCAGCAGGAAGGAGCAAGAGCGGCGGGGACGGAAGCAGAGACGGAGGAGGCAGCGCAGGCCCAGCTGGGGGACCCGGCATGGATGTCCCCCACCATCCATGCAGGAGGGACCCCCAGGCCAAGGCAGGGCTGAGCGGCAGCGGGCGGGAGGCGGCGAGCACGGGGCTGACGGCGCCAGCAAAGGACCGAGGCGGGACGGCGGCGGGGGGACACGGCCAAGGAGTGCCCGGGAAGGGAGGAGAAGCAGGGCTTGGAGCCAGGGCTCCAGTCAAGGAGGCGCAGGGAAGTCCCTGCTCAGACAAACAGCACTGGGGGCAGAGTGATGCCCACTCAGCTGCCGTGCTGCAGTGTGGCATCCATCCATCCATCCATCCATCCATCCATCCATCCATCCATCCATCCATCTCCAAATGCCCTCTAATTCCCCCTGGCAGCACCAAGGGAGCCCAGCAGCCCCTGGGAAGCAGCACCAGCCTCGTCTGCGAGCCGTGCGCAGCCCGTCGCAGCCCAGGGACAGGCAGCACGGGCTGCAGCTGGGGCAGGACCCTGGCATGTGTGCCCCCGGGGCAGGGGAGCGGGGCTGATCCCGGCTCCGCGGGCGGCCACGAGGCCCAGGGTGGCTCCGCTCCCTCCCGCGCCCGCCCCTGCCCCAGGGGTTTCATGTACCTGCACGGACCCCCCGAGCCTGCCGGCTGCCAGGTGAGCTCCCAAAGGCTCCTCGGCAGGCTGCCCACCGGCCTGAGGATCCCACAACTCCGTCCCCTCGGGCGGCTGCTCGCGACAGGCAGGAGGAACAGAATGAAAAGAAACAAAAGAAAAGAGGGAGAATGGGGAAGAGAAGGGAGAAGTGGAGGGAAGGGGCGGGAAAAGTGGCAAAGGGAATCGAGAAAATAAGACATGCAAAAGCAAAAACATGACCGGAGCAGCTCGAGTTGGTGATTGCGGAGGGCACCTGTGCAGCACCGTCCCGGCGGCTCCCAGAGCAGTCCCTGTGGTGACAACGGGGGTCTGTGTCCCCCTGCCACCTACACACACACCCCCAGGGCCAGCCCCCCGCAGGGCCACCGCACGGACCAGGGCCGGCTCCGGCAGGGCTGGTGGCTGTGTCTGAGCGGGCTGGGGCAGCAGAGCCGCAGCCAGGCCCAGGTGACGCCGTATCCCCAGGACGACGCAGCGCTTGGCGGGGCCTGTGTGGCACGAGCTGGGCTGCCAACCCCTCCCCTGGTGAGCACAGCACGGCCCCACAGCTGTGGGGACACCCTGTGTCCCCAGGCTGGACACTGCTTTCATGATCCAGGAGCTCTGTGCTTTGCTTTTCCCCCTGCTCTGGAGCAAGCACATCCAACACGGCATCTCCCTGCTGCTGGGGCAGAGAGCAGACCCTACTGCGAGCGAGTTCCCAGAAATGAACCAGAAGTGATTTGAAGACGTTTCCCTCTCCCTAAGGAAGTGCTGCCAGTGAGAGCCAGGGCTGTGCCAGGCTCCCCGTGCTGGGCAGGAGCAGCCTGGGGAGGACAGGGCGCTGCACCCCCGGCTCCAGCCTCTTTGCAGGTGCTCTGCCCCCAAGGAGGTTTGGGAGGGCAAAGGGGTGTACAGGACTGCTGGGAAATACATGAGCTTTGCTGTCGGTGGCAGCAGTGCCAGAGACACGTGTCCTGCACCAGGCAGGACGGGCCACAGCACCGGAGCAGTTCTGAGCAGCCTGGCCCCCTTCCCACACAGCTCTGCCCCATCCCTGCCCCAGGCTTGGCTCTCTGTGCTCTGCCCGTTCCAAAAACAAAGGCAGCCCCAGCGTGGGGCAAAATGCTGCCAAGCTGCCCCACCAATCCTGCTCTCCCTTGTCCCGTGTCGCTGTCCCATTGATGGAAGGGCACCACAAGCAGAGCAGCGAGTCACCCCAAGGGGACATTGTCCTTAGCAGAGGTGGCTCAGCCTGCCAAGCCTTCCCTCGCACCCCAGGCCGGACCCTGCCCCTCACCAGCTCAGGTCCAAGCCTGGCACACCCAGTCATGCTACAGCTCCCACAGTGCCTCCTCCCTCTTCTGCCAGGCCACAGGGACACTGCCCTGGGCCCCCAGCGAGTCACAGACCCAGAGCTGTGGGAGGGAACTCTTCCCACAAGACAGCACTGAGGGAAAACGATGCTCCAGGTCCTGCCACCGTCCCCGCTGGGCTCCATGGAGCTGCAGCCTGAGCTGCCCGTGTCCATGGCTCCCCGCCCCAGCCAGGCCATGCTATTGCTCACCTGGTGTTTGGTGTGTGGCTGTGCTTTGTCTCTGTTCGGGGGCTGCACCTGCACCTCGCTGTGCATCGTGCCAATGGGGGTGGGCTGAGGACACAAAGGACAATGTCAACGAAGCACAGAGCCCTCCCAACACCCCGCAGCCAGATCCAACCTCTGGCCAAACATGCAAGACCCCCCAGAACTGGGGCCTGATCGTTCCCCTACCCCTGCCTCAGCAGTGCCATGCTTGGTATCTGGCTGCATTGAGCCCAAGGTGCTGGGGTCCCCTTGGCTCCAGGAGCCTCAAATTCCCGTGTCACAGCCCTGGAGCTGGTGACTGGTGAAGAGGGTGGATCCCCTGCACACAGTGTGTGGCAGGGCTGGCTGAGAGCCACATCCTCCCTGGCTGCTGCCACCAACCCCGCTGCCCCGGCTCCCTGGGGTGCATCACCCTCTGCCCCCCGTCGCTCTGCACTCACCAGAGGTTTCCCTGCCCAGTCGTATTCGTAGTCGAACACGTAACCGTTCCTCTCGAACAAGTCTGTGAAGAGCTTCCTCAGGTAGTCGTAGTCGGGCTTCTCGAAGAAATCCAGCCGCCGCACGTAGCGCAGGTACGTGGCCATCTCCTCTGCGGGGACACGGGGCTCAGGGGGACAGGGACAGGGGGCTCGGGGGGGGCTGGGCTGGGCAGGGCTCTCACCTGGGAAGTTCTCACAGAGCACCTCCACCGGGGTGGCTCTTTTGGTGTCACCAATCTTCTGGTACCTCTCCTTTAGTGTGTCGGCCTGGTGGGGACAAGGGGGGTCAGCACAGGGGCCGGGCACCGCCCCGGGCAGGGGAAGGCACTGGGTGCTGTCACACCGTGCATGATTTCTTGGACCCCTTTCCCAGGTAACTCCTCCCCAGGAGACTCCCTCCCCGAGCAGGTCTGGAGGACAACCCCCTGTGACGGTNGAGGACAAACCCCTGTGAGGTTTCCAGGACAGCCACTGTGAAAGCAGCTCGGGGGACACAGGGAGACCTGCAGGGCCTGGCATGGAGCTCAGAGCTGGTGGGCTGCCAACTCTCCAACCCAGGGGCCAAACCTTCCCCCTCCCCATGCCAGGGCAATGCCAGGGCAATGCCAGACCTACAGGAAGCCAGGCCCAGGGGCAGCAGGAGCTGGCAGTTACCTTGAGACCTTGCCAAGGAAGGCTCCCACGGAGGAAGTACATAAACATGTGCCCTAATGCTTCCAGGTCATCCCTGCGGCTTTGTTCTGCATGGACAAGAGACATGGGTCAGTTCCCACTACAGCCAGGGCACCTATCCCCCCCAGATCCTGCAGCACCCCACGTGTCCTGCCAGCACCCTGAAGAGCAGGAGAGGCGGCTTGTCCCCAGCCCCACCTCTGGCACCCCTGCCCCGCAGTCCCTCCCTTCAGCCAGGAGGCAGGGCTGGCTGCCTGTGCCCACACACCTTTCCCCAGGTGGGTGTTGATGCTCATGTAACGCGCTGTCCCTGTCAGGCTCTTGTGCTCTCGGTAGGGGATGTGTTTTTTGGTCTCGGGGTCAATATACTCTTTGGCCAGGCCAAAATCGATGATGTGGATGGTGTGCTGCCGCTTGCTGCCCGGCCGCCCCACCAGGAAGTTCTCTGGCTTGACATCTCTGTAGATGAGGCTTTTGGTGTGGACGTACTCCATCCGTGTGATCTGGGGCAGAAGGAGATGTCAGTGCCAGGGCAGAGACCCACCCGGTGTCCTGCACGCTCCTGCCCTGGGCCCTGCTCCCGCTGCCTCGCCCCTGCTCCCCTCAGTCCGGCCCCAGCCCCAAGGACGGGCACATCAGCTCCTTCCCGCCACGGGAGACAGCCCCAGGCTGCACCTTGGGCACACGAGGAGATGCTCTGGGCACAGTCAGACCCTAGGTGAGCCAGGCTGGGATGTGCCAGCATCTTCCCCCCATCCCTGCGGGATGCCCACGGTGCCCACACATCCCCTGCTCCCCGGGGCAGCCGTGCAGGGCTGCAGGGGAGGGAGAGGGGCAGCACCCACCAACTGGATCGCGATCATCAGGACGGTCTTGAGCGTGAAGGTTCGATCACACAGATCGAAGAGATCTTCCAGGCTGGGTCCGAGCAGCTCCAACACCATGGCGTTGTACTTCCCACAGGGGCCAAAGTAGTAAACCTGAGGAATTCCTTCTGCAAGAGATGGAGCGGGGGCTGTGCAGGGTTGCAGCAGGGCCTCACTGTCAGCCACGCCACTGCTGGACAGGGGCTGCAGAGGGGGGATGTCCCTGCACTGCCCTCCCTGCACAGCCAGCCCGGTGCTGCTCTTGGCAGCAGGGGGAAGGAGGCGGCTCCGTCTGCATCCCTGACTCTGCTGCAGGGGTGGTGGGGGGAAGAGCTACATCAAAAGAGATCAAAGATGAGACGAGGCGTCTGTGTAAAATCAGCCTCTCCCTGCGGAGCACATGGGCAGGATCTCAAGCTGGGAGTGAAGTTGCAGAGTCACATTTAGGGAAAGCCTCTCCCCCAGCAGTGCCCCTGGCAGGCAGCTCAGCCCAGCCCCATACCTGCATTGCCAAGCTGTTTGTAGAACCGATACTCCAGGTGCAGCTGGGGGGCCCGGGATTTTATGGGTTCCTTGGAGGAGAGAAAGGAGAACAGTTAAGGAACAGCAGGAAGCAGGATGTTCAGGGGGTCTGGGTGTCAGACACCTCCTTCACATGATGGCAGCAGCTGGACTGAGAGCATTTGGGGTTTGGGAGCAACTGGTATAAAATGAAGATGAAGCCTCAGGGGATGATGGGAGAAAATCAGCCCATACGAGAGCCAGATCATCTGATCACAGGGGAAAACATTAATGGCATCAGGTACCAGTGGGGCCACCCTCTCTGCTGCTGGCACTGGCTGAGGTGAGGGCTGGGAGAAGCAAGACTCAGCTCTTCCCTGCCCAGAGCCGGATCACCCCACCTGCAGTGACGTGTGTTCCCAGAGTGCCCTCAATTCCGATCAGGAACGGAGCTCCCCCGCAGCCACCCAGCCATCACATCCATCACATCCCAGCCCTTCCACCTGCCCAGCACCGGGGGAGGGGGAGAAACCTCCTTCCCAAAGGCTGGACCAACCCCCACCCGACCACGGAGGAACTCCCCGCTTTAACAGCTACTCACCAATTTGATAGCTACGTATTCATTTGTGTAGAGATTCTTCCCTGCAGGGAGAGACACAAAAAGGCGATGAAAAGCAGTCCCTGCATCACCCCCACCACACACCCGCCACTGTCCCTGAGGGCTCCTGGGCTCAAAAACATCCTGAACAGGTTCTTCAGCTCCCACAACACCTGAAGGGGCCTCAAGGCACGAGCGGGAGCAGAACTCACTGAGGGGAGTTGCGACATGCCTGCTAATTATCCCCAGGTGGGGTAAGTGGATTCCTCTGGGATGGGGAGGCTCCCGGGGCTGGAGCCAAGGCTGATGGGAGGGGGCAGCAGCAGGGACATGACTGGGAAAGGCAGGGACCAGGCTGAGACTTGGTGCTTCTCCCAGTGCCAGCCCCACAGCCAGGGGGCTACAGAGGGATGGCCAGAGGTGGGGGACACTGAGTTATGGCCAGTGGGACCCTGCAGAGGGTGTGGCAGGGAGGAAGGACACCCGGGAGCACTGGGGCAGCTGGCAGTGTTCTGAGGGCACCACAGGCAGGTGGAAATCTCTCCCCCACGGCCAGGGTCACTCCTGGGAATGGCACATGCTTGAACATAGTGTGTGTGAATCAACCTCAGCCCTGGGGATGCTCCTGCCCACCCAAGGGCACAGGGAAAGCCAGGAGCAGATCCATGGCACGGCCCAGACTGTAGGAAGAGCTGAAGGCTGCAGGGAGAGCCCGGGGGAGTAGCCGTGGCACCCAGCACCTTCTACAGGACCTCCTGTGGGCTCCACACCTGCACGGGACTTTTTACACCGTAACCACAGGAGGTTTGAGCTCAGAGCGCCTCCATATCTCCCCAAAAACAGCGGGCCAAGGAAAAGGGGACACATCTGGGAAGCATCAGCACAACCTCTGCCCAGACCCACAAAGATTCAAGGTTTGCAGGAAGAGTTCCGAGCGCTCCCTGTGCCAGAGCCTGCAGGAGCCCAGGCAGGGGGGGTTAAGGGCAGCACGTTCCCTCCAGAGCCAGCAGACTCCCGATCCCAGCAATCCCGCTGCCTGGCGTGTGGGCATCTGATGGAGCTGCATCTGTCTCCTCGGATTTTCTCCAAGCAATTTGCTTAGGGAACAAGCTCCTCCTGGCGTAAGATTTCATCTGCTCCGACTGCTGCTCTCCACCTGAAGCAGCAATAAATCCTGGGCGGGTGACATCAGAGCCAGCTGCTGAGCGCCACCGTCGGCGGCAGGATTACGGGAAGAGGGATGAATGGGGGATATTAATGGAGCAGCTCCTCCCAGGGATGGGCTCTGCAGCCAAGGAGGGGCTCAATCCTGCTGCCTCCCTGACCCTCTCCCATCCCAGGGGACCTCTGCCAAGCCACTTTGTCTGCTGCCTCTGCATAAAGCAAATCCCTTCACAGCGATTAGGGAGGAAGGGATTTGGGAGGGAGGGAGGGAGGGAGAGAGGAACGTCTGGCGAACACAGCAGAACACAGCATGTGCCAGATCCAGGGGGTTTGTCCCATCCTGCACTGACATTTCCTGGGGAGCGGGTGGGACGCCCACAGACCCGAGCATGGCTCCACAGGGCCCTACAGTTTAGCCCAAAACAATTACTGCTGCCTTCAGGGCAGCAACATGCGATCAGAAAACTCACAGCTGGATTTTCCCTGAGGTCAGGCAGGATCTGAAGGGAGAAAAACACAACATGACAGGAAAACTGCCAGAGGGACACTGCAAAGGGACTCAGCCCAGCAGGGAAGGAGCAGGGATGGAGGCAGGAGCATCCCTGGCAGGGATGGAGGCAGGAGAATCCCCAGCAGTGGCATCTGTCCTGTCCCCACCACACAGGACCCCTGAGGCTTGGTGGCACAGAAAGTGACCAGCAACAAGGCTCTGGAGCTGGCAGCATTCTCCCAGCCCAAAAATTAGTCCAAATAATTTGGTACCCCCCTGGTTCAGCCCTTCCCTGGGGGGCTTGGACGCAGTTGATGGACAAGACGGGGAGAAGAGAGGGTATGGACTGGTCAAATCACCACCCTCCTCTTCCCCTTTCCAAATTAAAAAAGGTGCAAATGGCAGAACTGGCCTGTCACGAGATTAAAAAACCAACAGAAAAGAAAAAGCAAAAGAGCAAGGAGGGAGGATTCCTTCCACGCCAGGGAACTCCCCGCTCCAGCTCCTGGAGCTACCCACTCTGCTCCCGTGCTCACAAGGGGGCAACTTTGACACCCAGAACATGCCAGAGCCCAGGGAGGACTAGAGCAGGCAGGACTTGCAGCACAAAAGGTGCTTTTGAAAGGAAATAAAAGAGAAGAGTGATGAGATGGGTGGCAGAAAGCAAATATTTGCTTTGCAAGGGCCGTTGCTCAGCTCGGTGCTGGAGGTGCCTCCAGATCCAGCTGCCAACACCTGCAGGATGCAGGGGGGGATCAGAACGGGGCCAAAGGCAGGAGCAGCCAGGCCAGGGGCCCGGGTGTGTTACAGCCAGACGTGGCTTTCTCTGCTGTCCCCTCCCCGGGGATTTGGCAGCAGCGCCCGGCACCTGCTCCTGCACATCACAGCAGCCCAGGAGGAGCTGGGCCCCCATCCAAGCAGCTCAGAATCAGGGAATCACAGAATCAGTAAGGTGGGAAAAGACCTTTCAGATCACCACTCCAATCATCAACCAGCAGCAGCACCATGTTCACATTAGCCCACGACCTCAAGCGCCACATGGACGCGTTTTTGAACGCTTCCAGGGGTGGTGACTCCACTCGTATCCCGGGCAGTCTGTTCCAATGCTTCACAACACTTTCAGTGAAGCAATTTTCTCAATATCCAACATAAACCTCCTATGGCAGAGCCTGAGGCTGTTCCCTCTCCTCCTGTCCCTGTTCCCTGGAGCAGAGCCCGACTCCCGGCTGTCCCCTCCTGTCAGGAGCTGTGCAGAGCCAGAAATTCCCCCTGAGCCTCCTCTGCTCCAGGCTGAGCCCCCCCAGCTCCCTCAGCCTCTCCTGGTGCTCCCACCCTTCCTCAGCTCCGTTCCTTTCTCTGGACAGGCTCCAGCCCCTGGAGTGAGGGGAAAAGCCCCCGAGGCTGCCCCTTGCCCGTGGCACAGCACTGCGCCCGCGCCAGTGCTGCCGGGAACCTCGGGGCAGCAGCAGCAGAGCTGTGCCCCCCTGGGCACCAGGGTGGGAATTTGGCTTCCCAGAGCTGGGAATGAAGCAGAGGAACAGGGGATGAGGCAGCTCCACACGCAGGCAGCCAGGCCCAGCCCTGCCAGCATTGCAGCTCCAGTGACAGTGGCTGGAACAGTGGCCTTGACCAGGTCAAGCAACAACAGCTCTGTGGAGCGCTGGGGTTTAACACCATCAGAAGAAAAATGTTATTTTAGAGCTTGACCTTCTCTAGAGGAGGCTCTGAACAACCAGGACGAAAAGCAAGTCTGATCCTTCAGCAAGGGAGGCAGAACAGCAGGAATTGTGTGGATTCCTCTCTCCCAAAGCCTCCAAAGACACCTGTGTGCCTCCTCTGGCATGTGGTGGGTCTGTGGCTCCGACCTCTGGGAGGTGGCCGAGCCCTTGGTCGCACTGCAGGGAGGTCTCTGCAGAGCCCAAGACAAGAAGGGTGTCACGAACAGGGCACTGAGCCCAGACACATTTTCAGAAAGCACCTTTTGTGGCCCCAGGTAACTCCCTGTGAGTTCCTGGGAGGCTGCAGGACAGGTCTGAGAGCCACTGCTCAGGAGAGCTGGGGAATGCTTCCAGCACCTGCACTGACCCTTCAGCTGGGGCATGGCCCTGGCCCAGCTGCAGTAGTGACCTGCTCCTGGCTCACACACTGCACACAGGCTCACCCTCGTGTTCTTCCCTCCAAAATCCTGAGTTTACTTTAAAAGATAATTAATTTCCAGCTTTTAATTTTGAAGAAAAACAGCTGCAGTGGCTCCAAGCTCCCAGCAGCAATGTGTGCAGCAGGCTGGGGGCACTGAGAAGCTGCAAAAAGCACATTTGCAAAAGTTTACTTTTGGAAGAACAGATGCAGCAGCTGCTGCCAGGTCCCCCATCCTTCCCTGCACCCTGTTCTAGGCTGAGGCTGCCCCGGGGCAGCTCCATGGCACAGCCTGGTGGAGCACCAGCCTCGGGCCAGGCTCAGGAGGGGGCCCACAGGGAATGTGCCAGGACTCAGGGCAATTCCTGGCTCTGAGGCAGCCCTGCACCAGGGAAGGATCTGCACAGCACCCAGGTGCTTTGGGCTCACTTTTGATCTTTCTGCTCAATGTCTGGGTTTTCCTCCTCTCCCCCTACCCCAGCCCAAGCACTCCTGAGCAGCTGCTATGGGGAACCTGCTCCAACAAACCCTCTCTGTGAGTGTGCTGGCCCTGCTCCCGGGGCGCAGGGAGCTGGCAGGGCTGCAGCTCGGCCGTGCCCAGTGCCAGGGCACACGAGCTACCAGCCACACTCTGGTCACCACTGTCACCAGCGTCCTGCTGCTTTGTGTCCCACCCTGGCATGGAGCGGGGCTGGCTGTGGGCAGCACTCGGAAGGGAGGTGCTCAGGGGGCTGAAGCCAATAGGCACTGCCCTGGGATGCTGTTGGACAGCTCCAGGGGGAGCTGGGCTGGTGCTGGACCACAGCTGGAGGCTGGTGGGGGGAGGGATGAGCGCTCACCAGCTCGGGGTGAAGTTCCAGGACATAAGAAGGTAACAGGACCCAGCACCTGCACAACAAAACCTGCCTCTGTGCCAGGGGGCTGGGGCAGCCGACCCACCCCAGCTCCCAGTCCAGCTCTCCAGTCACGCTGGTCCAGTGCAGAAGTGGCTGGCACCACTGCCAGACTGGGAGTGGCACCACGTCCCCACATTGCCCAGGATGCCAAGGCCAGCAGGGACAAGGAGAAGCACGATCCAAAAGCACAGCCCTGGCAGCCACAACTCCTGCCCACGTCATTCCCCTTCTGGCTTCCCACAAATGCCTTATGCCAATTGGTTTTTTCATATTTCATCTTTAAAAAGATCACTTGATTTTGGACACCTCCTATGTAGGTGGACATTTGTCTCTACCTGGGGCAGCTGAGCTGAAGCACCCTAAGGACAGATCACCACTTGTCTCTCAGTGTGGTGGAGAAACAGGGCAAAGTGGAAGAGTTTTGAGGAAGAAAATGTCCCCTTCCTTCATCCCCACCACTGGAAGCTGGAGGAGTCACCTCCAGGCCTCCAGGCCTCTCATGGCCTTTGCTATGAGAGGAAAAAGGCCAAAGAAGATCGGGGAGCTCTGAAATACTGAGCTGCATTTTGGCCTCTAAAGCCTGGAGGACCAAATTTTCTATTCCCAGGGGAAAGCAAGAGCTGGGGAGCATCCCTGCTCAGGCCACCACTTCACAGCAGGAGCCCTCTGGTCCCTTGCCATTCATCTGCAGTTGGAGGAATCCCTAAATCCTGAAAGCATTCCTGAGCCCTGATGCAGTTCGAGGGCACACCTAAGGAGGAGAGATGTGATTTTAGGAGAGAAGCCACATAGCTGTGGCTTCCACTACCATGATGAGATTTGTGCTCAGGCCTGTATCATGTTATGGCCAGGCACTGCAGGGTGTGACAGAGCAAAAAAGCCACGTGAAGGGACTGGAAGCTTCTCTTGCTGGTGGCAAGGACAAACTCTCACTGTGCGAATCGACCACTGTGCAGCCCTGGAGCGAGAGCTCACTGCTCGTCCCTGCAGCCACGAGCAAACTGAGCCCAACTGCTCCCAGGTCCCTGCAGCAGCAACCTCACTGTCAGTTTGACAGACACTCCTCAGATCCATGTGAGCCTCGTGTCCCCTCGCTGCCACCCCTGGAAAATGAGGGGGAGGCCAAGGCGGGGGGTGGGTGACACTGACCCTCAGCACTGAGCACGGCCCCAGCCTCCTGATCCAGCTCACCTAGAAACACAGATCCACTGCAGAATGCTCAGTGGCAAGCATGGAAAAGGAGGTGCAAGGACACAGGTAGACCCTGCACAGCTCAGGGCTCTCTGGCCATTGGCCAAGCGGGGAGGCTGGCAGCAGGAGTGTCCAGATCCACCCGGGGAACTGAAAGGAGCAGATGGTGCAGCAAAATCCCCAGTACCTCGCCTTCCACAAGCCCCGGGTCTGGAGGAAGGCTCAGAGCTCTTTATGACACCGGGAGAGACAGCTGAACGAGGGAACTGCTTGGCTGGATTTTAACCAGAGCACTTCCCCAGCTCTGCAATTACGCGGCAATCCCGCCGGGAAGTGCGGGCACGGGACGGGTGAGCCTGGCACCAGCCAGTCTGTCACACAGGGAAGAGCTGGCATTAACTCCCCACACAGGGAGGTGGGAACTGACCCCACCCGAGCCAGGGCTGCCGTGGCTCCTCCCCGGGCCCAGGGTCACAACAGGTTTAGCTCAGAGTTCAGGACAGGTTTAGTGTTGAGCTCAGTTTGAGAAGGTGCTGCTTAAAATTCACGGAGCAACAAGGCCTGTGGCTGTCACAGGCTCTGGGGACTGCCTCTCCTCCCTCTTCCCAGAGCACAAGCCCTTTCCCTAAGCACTCACAGCCAAGGACAGTGCTACAGCTGGCAGGGACTCCACCCACACATTCTTGGAGACATCCAGATCGCAGTGCTGCCACCAGAGGTGCCTGGCCCTGCCAGACCACTCCCAGCTGCCTGATGCCAAGCAGAGGGTTAACAGCTTGCTGAAAGTCTGCAGGCACATTCCCAGCCCTGGGAGAGGAACAACTTCCCCACCCGACAAACAGGAGTTTGCTTGAGGAGTTTCCTGATAAACTTGGTTCAAAATGGAAAGTGACCATGGAAAACTTGGATTTTATTCCTCCCTTTCTCTGTCTCACGCAGAATTTCAGAAGAGTCTCTCAAATAATCAGTTTCAACAACCGAAGAATTTCCCCAGCATAAAACCCAGATTCTCCTCCCTAGATGTCTGTCCCAGCAGAGTGAACATCCCTCAGGCCCCCAGGCTCCATCCTGTGTCCCGAGGCACAGTGGGAGGGCAGCACCCAGAGCACAAGTGGGGTGAGATTTGGTCAGCACACAGTGGCATCGCCTGAATCATTCCTCACTCGGTGTTCCTGGATTTGGGGGACACCCAGATCTCCATGGTCACCACCACTTACAACAGTCAGACCCAGACTGTAGCGTTCTCCCTGACAGACCCAGAGAGCAACAGGCACGGGGAGGAGATGGGAAACACCTCTGCAATCAGTCCTTCGGGCTGGGCTGGGCCTTGCTAGATCAAGCTCAGCGGGAAGGGAGTAAGGAAATGGAACCTCTGTGACAGAGCAAGGGCTACCTGCAAGGGGCAACGCTTCAACTCCGTGTCAGCACCCCCGGTGCCCACGGCCACAGCATGTGCCAGTTCCTCCCACTGCAGGAGGAGGATGCCAGGGCGATCCCAGCACGAGTGGGTACAGCGAGGACAAAGATGACCCCTCTCACCTAGACGGAGCTCCCCGAAATTGCCGCATCCGATCTTCTTGCCGACACGGAAGTTGGGACCCACCATTAAGACTCCCGAGTTGGTTCCAGCACCCCGGCCTCCATGACCACTCCTTCCTCCACCTGTCTTGGACATTCTTTTACCTTCCTCCAGCTCCCCTTTCCCTCCTCTCTTATCAAAATCCATAAGTTTGTGATACCCCGGCCTCTCCACGGTTACGCTGCTGCCATACAAATCCCAGAGCTGCCGAAAATGGAAGGGTGAGGAGGAAAGAAGCAGGGTTCCTCTTGGTTAATACACCATCCCGGTGAGCGGTGGGAGGGCAGGGTCTGGAGAAGGAGGGGTAAGAGGCCGTCCACGGGTGCTGGGCTACTGAAATGTTAGTGCTTCCCAAGGTCCCGCCGGGACTGTCATCATCGCCGGTCACAGGGAGTTCTTTGGTGGAGAGAACATCCTGCAGACAGGGTCCTCCCAGCGCAGCTCCTCGGTCTCCCAGCTGTGGAAAAGGAGAGGGAGAAAATCAATATGAGGAGGCAGAGGACAAGAGAGGGTTGTGGCCCCTCAACTCCAGAGAGTCCCTCCCTCCAGCACCTTCCCTGCAGACAGGTAATTCCTACAGCAATGACAGTGCTGCAGTTGAGGGGTGGGAGAAGCTGGGATAAACATCAGGTCCCAGAGTGTCCCGTGCCTGAGATGTTGGTTTAAATAAACAAACAAATGAATTTTAAAAAAAGCTTGGCCAGCCGGAGGTGAAATGGTTGATGAGTGTCTCCATGTTGGAGCCAGCTAAGAGTGATGTGGGGACAGACCTGTCCCCTCAGGGAAGGGCTGCTGGCAGCTTCTGGAAGGATTTGGAGGCACCAGCCAGGGACTGTGACAGTCCCCAAGAGCAGAGGACACACGAGACAGAGGACACACGTGACGCCAGCATTAGGGGCACACCAGGCCCAGCCTGGGGCTGCCCTCCGAGTGAAAATGATTTCACCGGGCTGGGAGGGTCCCTATGGATCCAGGGGCAGGGGCCAGTGGAGTTGGAGCACTTCCCACTCCAGCAGCAGCCTTTGCTGTGGTGGGCCAGGATCTTGTGCCAGCAGCCCTGCCCAGGACAGGTTCCTGGAGAATGGCACCCACCACAGCCCACCTGGGCTGGGGGAAAACACCCACTTGGCAAACAGGAACTTACTAACAACCCACACTGCCTTTTCCTCTGCTCTTATCTACCCACCTTGATTTTAATTGCAAAGCTGGGAGCGAGTCTCCTTAGCTGCAGCCTGGACCAATGCTGTGACATTTGCCAAAGCAAATGATGCTTGTGGGAGCTTGTTTGCTCAGGGGTGCAGCACCTTGCCTGCCTTATGTGCTCCCAATGAGGCTGCTGGAAAGCCCCGTGCTGCTGGTGGGGTTATCTGGGCTCCCCTTGGCTCTCACAAACAGGCAGGAATCAGCTCAGCCCCCTGAACCAGGGAGCTCCTCCCCAAGGTCCCTTCAACCCAAACTACTCCATGATTCCATGACCCTGGCTCCACTCACATCCCTGCGCAGCTGCCTGTCCTCACCTGGATACAACAGCCCAACATCAAGGCCAAACCAACCCCTTGCTTCCTTCTGGACACAAGACTGGGATGAAGAGAACCCTTGACCTGCTCTGTGCTCAAGGAACCAAGTGCCCAAGAAGGAACTGAACTCTCCCTCCCTCCCTCCAGCCTTCCACCAGAGTGGGACTCCCCGGCACTGGGGAAGGCCAGGCTGGCTCCCTCCTCACAGGGATGCCTGTGGGGGAGGCAGGAAGGACAGTCAGAAGCTAAACAGGGACAGAGGGGGTCAAGCAGGATCTGGGAGCACATAGGGAAGGCACATGGGAGACCCACACTTCCTCTATTTCCCCCCCTGCTCTGCTTTTGCTCCCAGCTTGACCCTTGCCAACCTCCCACCCCTCCTTTACCCTCCTCCCAGCCCTACTCTCCCCCTCCCCACCTCCCTCTGCTCCTCTGCAGGCCTCTCTGCAGTGACAGCACTGAGAGTCTCCCAAGAGCCCCCAGTGCCACAGACTCCTGCTGACGCCATGGGTTATCCAAGCAAACCCCCCCTCCAGCACTCAGCTCCAGGAAATGAACACACTGCAAGCTCTGATGCTTGGCCAAACCCTGTAAAACTTTTTATTGGCTCTCAATAGCTATTAATAACAAAAAAAAAAAAGTTTCTCATGCTCAAGGGTGCACAGAGGGAAATGTGGGAGCTCTAAGAGCAACCGAGGGAAAAAAGACACCAAAGCCAGAGCTCAGCAGGGGGAAGGACTGGCTGTGTAAGGGTCCAGGGGCAGGGCAGCCCCTGAGGCAGCCCCCTGGGGCTGTCCTGCTCTCAGCCCCCTCCTGACACCGAATCCTCACTCTCCACAGCATCCTGGCACACTGCCACTGCTCTCCGGGAGGGAGCAGAGCTGCTCCAAAGGCGCAGACTGCTGGGGTCCCCCTTGTGGGACCTGCCTGTTCAAGCACAGGAGAAAAAGGCTTCCATGCACCATGGGAGCCCCCTCCTACCCCCACAGGCTCCAGCCTCCATCCAACACCTCTGCAGCATCCCTAGAGCAGAGCAGCCTGGCCCTCCGAGGCGACCCCAGCACACCAACAACCAGGGAGCATCCTGCTGCAGCCACAGACCTCAGCTGAGGGAAACTGAGGCACAGGGAGCCTTGCAGCTGTCCCAGAGGTGGGCAGCCAGGGGCTGGCCGTGCCCCGATGCTCCCTTCCCCCAGCAGCGTGTCCGTGCCAGCAGGAAGCGGGCTGGGAGCGGCAGGAGCAGGGCTTCCCTGCGCTTTGTTCTGCCCCAGCCCCGAGCGCGCACGGCCCACACGTGACATCCTGCTCATTCTTCGCTCCCCCAATAATTTCCGCTCCAGGTTCAGCACGTGGTGCTGCCCTCCCGACCTCCTCATGCTTCTCCCACCTCCACGGGGCACCGGGAGCCGTGTCCCCATGGCATCTCAGCTCCCAGAGCAGGCAGCTCTCGCCTGGCGTTTTGGGAGCTGCTTTCCCTGGACCCGGCTCCAGCCACACGCTGGGAAAGGGGAGCACAGGCCCTGCTGCTCCATAACCTGTTTTCCTTCTGAATCAGACCTTTATGCTCGGTCCCAGGGGATTCCAGGCCCAGACTGTTTGCACAGAGTCAGGCGGCCGACAGCCAGAGCCGAGGGAGCTCCAGCCCCAGCCTCGGGATTATTTTCTTTGATGAGTTATGGGCCAGCCTCTGCAAGGGAATTTCAGACAATGAAGTGAGACAGAAGGGAAAAATTAAATCCTGTTTCCTGTGAACACAGGGAGACTGTGCTGCCTTCTCCCAGCCCAGACAAACGCAGGGAGCAGCGCAGCACAACTCTGGTCCTGCCTGCAGAGCCTTGGGAGCAGCCCTCCTGGAGGGGCCCGGCTCCAAACCCCAATTTCAGGCATCTGGGCCAGATTCACACCCAGTGAGGCCACAGCCCAGCCCCCGTGCTGGGACTGCCATGCTGCAATTCCCCCTTTCCCCAGCCGGGCAGCCAGGGCAGCAGGAAGTCCCTGAACTGCATCCCTGTGAGTCAGGCCAGGGCAAGCGATGCTCCCTCACCCACTGCCCACCAGGCTCCCCCGTGGAGGAGTCAAGGGCTGGGAGGAATTTATTTTCTCATCCTAGGAGTGCCAAGGAGACACAGTAGCTCCCTGGACCTCGGGACAAAAGCAGGACCCACCTCTGTGCAGTGTCAGTGACTGCTCAAGTTTTCCACCCTGTGCCATAAAGGGATCACTGGCCTTTAAAATTGAGAACAACCTAATTAGAAACAGAAACTTTTGGTAAAATCCCAGGACTCCCACTGCTCTGGAGCAAAAAGAACCTTGTGTTTCTTAAAACACAGCAGCCTTTGGACAGGCAACAGGGACGCAGATCTGACCCATCCTCCCCAGGCAGCAGCACAATGGGGGAAGATTCCCTGGATAAAACTGATGTCACATCGTTCCATTTTGCACAGGAATCCTCTCCCAAAAGGTCACAGCGAGGCAAGCAGCCTCAGGAAAGCACCTTCTAGGCTGGATTTGTTGGCCTAGAATCAAATCTGATGCAAGATGAGACTAAGAAAACTTGTTTCTCTATTTGGGAGGGAATGGGATAAATAAGGAAAAAAAATGAATTGGCCTGAAGTTTGGCAGAAGAAATTCCAAAGCAAGCTGTGGTCTTAAAGCAAATAAGCAGTACCCTGTGGTGTTTGCAGTGCCAGTGCTCCAAGCTAGGGATCATGGAAAGGAAACAAACTGCAGGCCTTAGCACCCCCAAAACAGAACCTCAGAAGCACTGGAAGTGCCATAAAAATGGGGCAAGCCCACACACCCTCTGATTCCCAAAGAGGGAGTTCACAGTGCTTTTGTTGAAATACTGGGTCCTTTTTTTTTTTTGCCATCTGGTTTTAAGCAGGTCAGAGCTGCTCCAGTCACATTTACAAGCTTTCCCCTGCAGATGTAAGGGTGACAAAAAGGGAATCGGGGTTGGGGGGAGTTGTTTTTTTCCTTATAAAAAGAAAAGCTGCAGTTCTAGTGCTACCCCTTGTCTCTGTGACTTGGACCAAAATATCACAGCTCGGGAAGTTCCTGCCCACATTTGCAAGTATAAGATGCTGAGGAGTTGTATTTTTAAGAATTTCTTTCCTGTAGAATGAAACTCGGTGGCTGCCGAGAAGGCACTTGTACAAACCATCTGGGGCACATTGTTCTCAGCCCTTTCTGTGAGCACACACACCGTGTTCCTGCCCGAAAGAGGTTACAGCTAAACGGGGCAAGACAAAAGAGGGGAAGAAGAGGAAAAAAATAGCAGCCTGGAGCAGGGAAGTGGCTGATGAAGGTCAGGGAGCAGGTCCATGGTGCTGCTCTGAACAGGGCCCAGGTGTCCTGGAGCAGCTGGCATCCCCAGGTGCTGCTCCCTGAGCCCCACCAGCCTTTGGGATGGTTCTTGGAGCTGGTTTCCCCATGTACTCGATGCTCTGTGAGCAGAAGGGAAACACAGCTGCATCCAGATGAAAGAGAAAGGAAAGCTTCTTGAGAGCACAAAGAGAAAAGCCCTTGACACGCTGCAGCTCCAAGTACAGATCACTGCCAATTAAAGGCTAAAAATAATCACAAATACCCCGATGTCCCAAAGGATGACCCATCAGCTGGCTCCCAGCGCAAAAATCCAGACCAAAAAGCAACCAGTGGCCTTACACAGCCGAAACCAAATCCCAATAAATTCTAGAAGTTGAACAGGCTGATCTTACAGGAAGATCAAAAGTCTTAAAACAAAGCAAAGTCTTAAAACATCTTTAGAAGAGAGCTACAGACGGTCCCAAATGATGTCTGCAAGGGTTTGTTGTTCAACAGACATTCCAGCCTGCAGAGCTGCAGCCAGCCCCGCTTGCGATGGAGCGGGGAAAGCAAAGCTGTGCCACCACCCAGAGGTTTCCCAAAGCAGGGGGTCACGGAAAGCCTGACCAGGCTTCCCACGGGAGCTCTGCAATGGGTACAGCCAAGCCAGCTGCCAGCTCCCAGGGTTGGGTCACATCAAGTCTCTCATCCATCAAAGTTCCCAAATCCCTCTCTCCAGGGCTTATCTCCATCTATTCTTTATCCAGCCTGTGTTTGTGTTTGGGACTGTCCCAGCCCATGGCAGGACCTTGCACTTGGCCTTGTTGAACTTCATGAGTTGGGCACAGTCCCACCTCTCCAGGTCCCTGTGGATGCCCCATCCCGTCCCTGCTCCACTCAGCTCTGTGTCACCAGCAAACCTGCTGAGGGGACCGTCAGCCCCACTGCCCATGTCACCAGCAGAGATGTAGAACAGCACTGGCTCCAGTACCAACCCCTGAGGACACTACTTGTCACTGGTCTCCACTTAAGAGTGTCACCATGCAGCCAATTATCCAGCAAGTGACCATTCAACAGGCTCCAGAGAGATCTCCTGGAGATCTCCACCCTTGCACACGCACCTCTCCTCCGAGCTAGGCACAGCAGCTGAACAGCTCCATGGGATGTACTGTCTGGAAAAACTCATCCTGACCCCACAAGGAAGTTTCCTCTATGGGCTTGAGAGGTGCAGGGGCTGTGCAGCCCCTGGAGCTCGCTCCACCTTGGACCTCCACCAGCGACAGCTCCAGTCACGGGAGATTCAAGCACACCTACCAGGACAGCAGAACATTCCTTATGGCAACGGAAGATGGGCTTGTTCTGGCCCCATTTCCTCTGGATCCCTCAAGAAAACAGGAGTTTCAGTGCTCTGACTGAGGAGCTCCAGGAACCTGGTGGAGACGGGAGTTCTGGATGTGAGCATCTCACATCCAGAGCTCTGAGAGCTGTGAGAGCTGTGCCCACCCTGTCAGGACAGAGGATGGGCTGCACCACTCTGGGGAGAGCACCCGTGGAGGAGCAGGAGCAGCAGGGCAACTCCAGAGTGAAGGGGCATTTATCCATCCCAGAACTTCCTTTAAAAACCAAGCAGTCCTGGAAGCAGCCACTTTGCCAGCAGCTTCTGCCAAGTGCAGCCACAGGAACATCATCCCTAGCCCAACCCTAGGTTGGGTTCATTTGCAATGGCACCTTGGTCTCCTGATCTCCAACCCTTTCTCCAGCCTCCAGCAAGACAGGAGCCAGCACAGCTCTGTTTACTCCACCTGCTCCTTTGTACATTGGTGTTGGTGTCAGCACAACAGGAAGCTCTTGTTAAATAGTTTGTTACTTAACTTGCTGATGTAGAGCCACGGGGGAACCGGGCGGAACATGCAGCGAGTTCGCAGAGAGCTGGGGGAGCCTGGCAGCTCAGCTTCAGGGATTTAAGAGCTCTTGGCTCTGCCACCCCTTCCCTGGTGATCTGGGCGTGTACTGAGTCACTGGCCCTTCACATCCCACCTGTTACACTGGGATAACTTCCCTGCATCCGCCTCCTCCATTTGAGGTCCCTAGAAAGATGTCTGGCTCTTTTTCAGCTTCTGAACGGTGCTGAGAGCTCAGCAAGCCCCCCTGCCTGCTTCGAGGCATCTGCAGAGATGAGAAGCCAGAGCTGAGGGAACTGCCCCACCAACCCACGCACCCCACCCGTGCTGCTGCCCTCACACAGGCCAGGGACTATCTAATGGCCACAGATCCCCAGAGAGCACCCTCAGCCCACCTCCCCGACCGCTGCGTCCCTCAGCCCCCAAACCCCGGCTCATCCAAGCGGTGCCACCAGGCTGAGTCACCGATGACACGGCAGACACAGCTCTGTCACCATGGCCACTGCACCAGGAGTGTCTGACAGTGCTGGCTGATTTCCCTCTCAGCAGAAAAACCAGTGGGGGTTTCACTCTGGTACCCCAACATTTACAATTAAGAAATCTGCATGGGCAGTTTGTTCAAAACATGCTTTTTCCCAAAAAACTTTCCATCCAAATTCTTCGTTGAAAAGAACACAAGAAAAAAGCCGAGGCTAACGTTTCTACTAGAATTTCTTCTATGTTCAGAGGGGAAAAAAAACCTCAACAGAAACAACCAACCCACAAAAACCCTGAACTGTGGCAGCAAAGCTTTTAATCCAACATGATCCCAGCATCCTTGTTCTAAACCTCTCCTCCCTTCCTGGCTTCCCAGCCCTTTACTGAGAACACAGCGTGTCTGTGAGGAGAGAGATGACAGCCAGCTCCCAGGGCAGGGGGCACAGGGCACTCCTGGCACCTCCAGCCTGGCCAGCGCCCCACGGCCGGGATCCCTCGCCTTGCACGGCCCCAGCGACGGACACAGCCAACAACACTCCAAGCACCGGCACTAAAAACACAAATCCACTCTCAGAGCAAACAAGCAGACACGCCATCACGTCCAGGTAACACAGAGCAAACAAAGAGGACTTGAGCAAACGAGGCAGGAAAGTGCCGAGCCTGTCCGACACTACCGAAGTTCTGCGGGCAGGTGCTGCCCTGCTCCCAGCACAGTCAGCCCCAACACCTCAGGGTTTCACCCAGGTATCCATCCATGGCTCTCAGCCCTGTCCCTAAAAACATCCAAGGCACAAAACAACCAGGATGCAAAAAAAAAAAAGAAAAAAAAATTAAAAAATAATAAAGCATTTGGTTTTTTTTCCCTAGAGTTAAGCTGTGCCGTGAAGAAGATGGATTTTTCTTTCTGGTTTCCTCCTCCAGCTCTCACGTCTATTAAACTTTTCTCTAAATTAGAAATGTTCTTTTGGTTACTGGCTATTCCTTTCCCCAGGGGACTTTTATGACACTGTGAACTCTGGTCAGCGCTTAACCTACAACAAATCAAGCTCCAAATTGTTTCAAAGTTATTTTCTCCCAGACTCTGAACCCAAATACAGCTTTTCAATGGATTGCTATGAATTTTCAATTTTTTTTAAATGTTTGTGCCACACCATTCCCTCTGTAACAACGAGGAGAGCACAATTTCAACAAGGCAGCAGAGAAATAAATGCTTCTGCTCAAGGGGGGGGATCCTTGCTATTCACCTCAGAGTCTCACCCACAAACAGATTCTCACAACACACCCAGTAATGACTCGCGTGTGGTTTCACAGAGATCGCTAAAGGACGCCAGGTAACACGCAAACCCCTCAGCCTGCCTTAAAAGCAAAATCTCAGCTGTTCCTCAGACTCCAGCCCAACCTTCCCAGGCTCCTGCAGCCCATGAGCTGGGTGTGCCCACGGACCCGGAGTGAGCACAGCATCCCCCGTGCAAGGGCTGCTAAAGGGAGGGGAAGCAAAACTGAAACGGTTCTCCAAACACAAGAGAATGAAAAAAGAAGTAAAAGATGGGGGCAAACCACCAGTAGCAGAGTTTTCAGTTTCCAACGGAACCACAAGGCATCGCTCAAGAGTTGGTGTGAATTCCCTACGCTGGTGGGATCCTAACCCCCAAAAATTCCTCCTCTCGAGATGAGCACAGAAGGGCCGCACAAGCCACATGCCAGAACACCCCTGGAGCAGCAGCTTCACCCCAAACTCTCACCACTCCCACTGCAGCTCAGGGTGCATGAGGAGAATCCCTGGCTGGCAGCAGTGTGTGTGCACAGTGTCAGCTTTCCAGCAGCAGGGCAGCAGGAGTCATTTTGCACCCAAAAATATCTGAGGAAGAACCAGGCCCCTCTTCAACCAACAGGAATGGGACTGTTTGATGAACATTTGCTCCCTGCACATATGAGCAGAAAGAAATCAGTGAGCTTTGGACAGTCCAAATGCAGAACTCAGATTCTCAACATCCAAATTCAGAACAACCCAGATCTCCACGTTTTTAAAACCAGCCTGCAGAGTAAAGACACTGCTAAATCTCTTAGCGGCCACAAAAAACACAAACCCTCATGAAGCATCTCCACACTCCTATGAGCTGCCAATTCACTCCCAGCCCAATGCACAATTTCACTCTTTTCCTTAGATCCTCATCCAAAGCAGCTACACCTGGATGGAAAATATTAAACTGTGCTCCACCAAGGAGCCGGAAATACCACGATGGAAATTTCAGCAGCAGCACAGGAACCAAGCAAAAAGCTGAAAATACTTCTCTAGGAAAAATAATAACAGTAAATACACATGCTAAAATAAAACCAGATCTGAAAACTACTTTGGAAATAACAAACCCAGCCCAAGTCAGACAAACCCATCCATGAACCAAGTGCCCAAGAGATCTGATTCACCTTTTTGGGTTCATCAGGCTTAAATTTAAACTTGCAGCTGCAGAATTCTTAACCAAAAAACACACCGAAGCTCTCTGAGAAATGACTTGAAAGGAAGCAGTTTTTTGGTTGACTTTACAGACCCCACAAAAGGGTCAGCATTTTGATTTACACCTTTCCTGATGTGACTGTGCCCAGAGAAGCCCAAGGGCAGCCCTTTCCCAGTTCTTGGCCACGTGGGTGTGCGGACCCATGCAGGATCCAGTGCATGGAAACAGGAACACCAAAGCACAGGGGGTGGTGGGAGTGCAAAACCCTTGGTTGCAGGAGGGAGTCAGCGAGCAATTGGTACCTGATCCTCACCTTCCCATCCAGCCCTTCCATGACGCCTCTGGGATGTCACCATCATCTTCTGCTCCAGCATCCCTTCTCCATGGCAAGCAACAGCCATCCTCGGGGCTGCTGGGCCAGGAAAAGTTCTGCCTTGGAGCTGGAAGGTGGCAAGATGAGCAAATGACCCAGCTCCAGCCCCCTGCCCCAGTGCTTGTGCCAACGTTACTCTGCTGTCCCTCCTCACACGGGACAATTTCTGCCTGGGAACTGCAGTTTGCTTTGCTCTCACCATAAGAGGTAGGGCACAGGTAGCAGGCAGGTAACCAGAGCAGGAAACCTCCTTCTGAACAACGAAGGCACGCGTTTGCTTTCTGCCCGTGCAGCAGTTCTGCAGAATCTACCTCCCCAGTTCAACGCAGAAAAAGCCAATTAGGATGTCAAAGTGGTTTCGGTTTTACTAAGGCAGAGTTTGTAGCACCGGAAGAAAGGAAGTTCACTCCGGACAAAGGCAAATCTCTGGCTGGGAGGCCTTAAAAGGAGAGCAGAGTCCAGCTCCCCGTGCTTCGTCCCGTCCCATCTGCTCCGGCGTTTCCGTGGGACACGCGCGGCCACCCCGGCCAAGATGTGACGTTTCTCTCGAGCCTCCGCTCGCCACAGCAGGAGCTGGATCCACTCGGGCATTTCTCACACAGCCACTGACTCAACCCAGTGGTCTCAAGCCTCAGCCCCTCGCAGGCACCACGTCTGGCGGCTCTGCCACGGGCTTTTCCATTTAACAAGACAATACACCCCAAGGCAGCAAGCTCCAGGGAGAAACCAGATACTAATTAAATCCATGCTGCCGCTAGAAAACTGAGCTGCAGAGAGGAACCAGCTGCCTTCCAAAAATCGACAGCAGTTGGCCAGCAAAAAGGTGTTTACCAGTCCCATGGCTTCCGCTTCTCCTGCTCCCCCATCTATACATTTACATTTACATTTTCCAACCAGTCCCATCCTGGTCAGTTCTTACACAGATTCGTTATCACAACCGTGCTCATATTGGGAAGGAGCCTGCAAAGGTTTCCTTTCTAGTCAAGACCCAACACTGCTTTTAATCCACTCATGCCCAGAGCATAAAGCCCAAGACTCAGCTGCTCCACCAACACCAAATCTGAGTTCAGAGCAGAACAGCCCAGGCAGATCTGACTGACAGGGTGGGAAAGGGCAGGTCCCAGTACTCACCTCCAAAACCTGAGCTTTGCTTTCACACCTGGTAACTCTCTGCATGCAAGCAGGTGTCCAAAGCACTGTCTGTATCCCAATTCACTGACTCGTGTGTGTGTTCACTCTGGGAAACAGAGAAGCCCAGGAGAGCTGCTGCTCACACAGCTGCTGCGCACAGAGCCCGCAGCACCTTCAGGGCAAGCAGCCCTATCCCATACCTCAGCCTCTGCCACTGGATGCCTTGGGAAAAATACCCAAAGTTTTGACAGCTCAGGGACCCTTTTACATCCCTGGAAGGTTAAACAAGGACAGATCCAAGTGTCTGCCTGTCCTGCAGGACCATGGGGATCCAGCCCAAGGGCACCTGGCTGACAAGGAATGGGAGGTGCACGAGCACAGCTGGAACAGGCATCACTCACCCCTCTCCATCCCCAGCTCCAAAGAAGTTTCTAGAGCAGATTTAGCTTTGGATTCAGGTGGCAGCTCTAAGACTCCCCTGCAAAGCCCTTCCATGAAAGGTATGATCCTACGTGTGTCACAAACACACAAATTCATCACCACCGTAAGCCACATTTGGCCATGACTGGCCATGACAGTCACTGTGCTGGGCCACAAGAACCAGGCAAGAAAGTTCTGTGTTCAGATGTCAGGTTTCTGAGCAGGCAAGTTCCCCTTCTACCTCCTCCCCTATCCAGAGCTCACAGTCACCAGGCAGTGGGAAAAAACATGCTTCTAGACAAATAGATAATTTTCACCCAGCAGCTGGGAACAACAGCTTCCATTTCCATCTGAGGCTGGACTACCTCCTCCTGTGCTGCTGTAGCCTGAAATAAGGTTAAGACCATCTCTACCAGCATGCTACTCCCCCAGCCCTGTCCCTGAATACTCCCACGCCTTCAAAAGCCAGCACTTTTCATAAAAGCAAGATGAAGTGCTGCTCGCCTTTCCCCTGATAAGGGATCTTAATGCACTTCCAGCAGCACACCCGGGAATGGATGTGGAAGAAGAGCTGCCATCAGTTTCCCAGGGAGAACAGGGAAAGGCTCTGTCCCCACCTCCACTGCAGCCAGAGATGTGCTGCACCTTCCCTTTGCAGCCACGGCCACGCAGCTGAGAGCTGCCCTGGCTCCAGAGAGCTCCAGCACGGGCTGCAGGACGTGCCCAGCTGAAGGACAAGGCTTAGGGACAACCTGCTGCAAGAGGATTTGACAGCACGCCCAGAGGAACAGCAGGTACAAGTGCAGGCAGCAGCAGAGGAACATGCCTCTGGCTCAGAATGGCCCAGCAAAGCAGAGAGGGGAACGCTGCAGCAGCTGTGAGGCCACATTGTCCCCATCCAAGAGCTGATCCCGAGCCCACCTGTTCAGCATCTCCTGGAGCCAGTGGGCACAGGGACCCACAGAGAGCAGCACAGCGCTGGCACTGCTGACATACCCCACCAGGGCAGGAGGGGCAGCTGCCATAGCAGGTGGCCATGCACTTCCCAACACACTGCGATGGGCTTACTTCCCAGCCTGGTATCCAGGCCACTCTGCACTGCTTCTGTGAAATTTCAGGGTCTTCCTCCCTCTGTTCAATTTTACACTAGAGCACACACATGTATTTAAACATTAGCGCCAAGTCAGATGGTTGAAACAGCGAACTACCAGAGATCTCCAAATCCCAGTCCATGAAATGAGTTCTTCCCACCAAAGCAGGGGGATGGGAAGGCATCCTGCTCTCCCTGCCCTGGGAGGGAGCATCCCCACAAAGCCTCATCACACACAAACGCTGTACGGTGCCATGATTTCTCTCCGCTGCACTGAAAGCAGAGCATGGCCCACACTCTCCACTACAACCCACTGAGAAGGCCCTACAGGAAAAGCTTCCTCCTTTATGCAGCCACAGGCTCCTGAGGACAGAAACTGAGGCAGGACATGACAACAGCCATTCTCAGAGGAGAGAATGTCCCAGGAGGGGCTGCAGTGCCATTGTCACCCCTTGCCAAAAGCTACAGAGTGAGTCCCCACCTGTGGCAAGCAGCCCTGGACCCTCAGCCATCAGTGCAGCCAGCGCATGACACAACAGCTCCCTGCTGACACAGCTTTACCAACTCCCTTATCAATCCCCACGCATGGGAAAGCTGAGAGCAGCTCTCAGACTGCGAGGAAGGGGACCCCCAACGCTTTCTCTGCCCCACGGGACTCCCTGGAGGAGCACTGCTCTCCCCAGCCAGCCCTGCCTCCCACCTTTGCCTCTCCTCTGGGAGCCACCCTGCTCGCTGCTGTCGTGGGCATCTCTGGAGGGGGACGCTGGCCACGGGATCATCCAACCTCATCACAGCAGGATGAGGCTCCAGAGGAGCCTCCAGAGGCCTTTTGGTGTGCATGAGTCAGAGGGTTTGAGCACATGGTGGGGTGGGATGTCCCCCACACACCGTGGGAGAGCTCCTTGTGGGACAGCTCTGCTTCCAGAGCGTGTACCACACCGGCATCCCACGGGCCAGGAGCAGGAAGGACACGGGATGATGATGGGGCCATCCAAGCGCTGTCTCCCAGGGAGTGCTGTCAGCTGGTGGGAGACGTGCGAGAGCAGAGGAAGAGCAGGACCCATTCGAGGATGTCCTCAGAGATCCCACAGCCTCAAATCCCATGAGCTCCTTCCGGCACTGCGAAGGATCAGTGGAAGGCAGAGCGACGGCATCAACATCTGTTTTCCAAAGGTAAGAGACATTTCCAAACACCTCTCCATTAACAAAAGCAAATTTCTGGATGCGTGTGTCTCCCTTTCCTTCTCTTCCTCCTCCAAGCACAAGCTGGGTCTGGAAACCTTTCATCCACCTGGAAGAGATTTCCTCCCCACAGATGAACTTGACTGAAAACCAGCACAGGCAAGCCTGGCACTCTCCTCCCCATAGAGTGGGACACCACAGTGACACACTCAGGACTCATTGCTCCTCACAACCTTTGGACCAGCTCCTAAATAACCTCAGGAGCAGGAGACTGGGAACAGACTGCTGCCCCCACTCACACCATGGGCCTCCCCACAGCACAAATGGCTGAACATCACCAAACAACCCAGGGTATCCCAACTTCCAGGGAGCAGGAGATCAAAATTTAGCAGAGAACTAGAAGTGGTTCCCTGTCCCTTCCCTACAGTCTCTATTGAGCTCCACTCTGTCTGCACAGCCTCCTCATGTGCAAGGCACAGGGACCAGGGGAATCTCAACACAGGAGGCCAGACAAGGAATCTGAGGGATTCCATCACACGCTGCACCAGCCTGACAATTCTGTGCCAGGGACACAGGTGACGTTCACTCTTCTGGAAACCACCATCTCTGCAGGGCAGGACATCCCCGCTGCCCAAGCTGCTGCATGGCCACAGCAGACTGCCTTGTCTTACCTGACCCACAGCTTTCCAAGAAGCCATGCATGGAAAACCCCCTCTGTGCCAGGAGAGTCCAGGCCACCAGGGAGAGCAGATGATATCAGGTGTGGATGCTGCCACTGCAAATTCTTTACACGACACACGAGGTGGGGCACCCCAGAAGAGACCCCATCTGCCCTGCTGTGCTGGCATCCACACCATATGGCTCCCAGCGTTGGACACACACCTCCTTCTCTCCCAGCGGGCTGGGAAACAATCCAAGCAGCAGCATTAGCCATCTTATCTTCCCAATGTCCCTCATCACAGGCTCCAGGGGCTTTCCAGCCCAATTCCCCCCCAGCCCTTGCACTGCTCCTTGCAGCAGCTGGTTCAGAGTAGGTCACCAAGGAAGTGTCATTACAGAAGAGGGAACTGAGGCACAACGCTGACACATGTCACACAGAAAGCAGTGGCAGAAGAAGCAGAAAAGCCCAGTCCCCAAAGGCTGCTGTGCCCTCTAAGGTCACCTGCAGGGATGGTGGCCCTGACCACAGGTGTCTTCTCCAGGCAGGGCAGTAATCTGGCACACAGGAGTAACCCGGCACATCCCCAGGAGCGGGTCAGAGGCCTTGACCTGGAGACTGCCAGACTGGTTTCAGATTTGTTTCCCGGTTCACATTTCCAGGAGATGGATGGAGCAGATGCCTGCAGCCAGCAATTCCCTCCTGACCTGCGACACCCCAGGCAATCACCACCTCTTGAGAGTTGCTGCCCTCCTGCCAGGGAACAGATGGGCACTACCCAGCTCTGCCACTCCAGGGCTGTCACCAGAGAGGTGTGGGGAAAGAGGGAGGCACAATCCCACAGCTTGGGAGGGTGAGCTGATCCACACCACCCAGAGAACCAAGTGCAGAGCCAGGGAGACACTGGGAGCACTCAGGGGGTACTCAAAAGCTCAGCCAAAAGAAGGTGCCATCCATCAGCTCCAAGCAGCCCCAGTGAGGGGGTTGGGAATTCTGTGGCAAAGGAACCAGCTCCTGACAGGAGAGCTAAAGCTCACCTGTGTGGCTTTGAAAACCAGACAGCTTTGAGAAACCAGAGAATCTGTCACCTTCATCAACACAGGCTGGATATCAGGAGAAATTTCTTCTTAAAAAAGGTTGTTAAACATGGCAAGGGGCTATGAGGGAGATGGTGAAGTGACCACCCCTGAAAGTGTTCAAGGAAAGACTGGACATGGCACCCAGTGCTCTGGGCTGAGTGGCAATGTGGGGATCACACAGGTTGGACTCGATCTTGGGGGTCTTTTCCAGTCTAAATGATTCTGGGATTCTGTGATCACTTCCCATGGGCAAGAGCTGGGCACAGATTTGCCAATACCTCAAGCAATAGGGCTCCTTCCCAGCCCTGCCTGGGACCAGGGGAGGAAGAGACAGAGACAACATGCAGCACTGGAGGAATGAAAACCAGTTTCATCTCCCACCTCCAAGATGTGGGGATAGCTACTCATCCCACAGGGAAGGGGGTAAGGGGCGAGTTGAGCACTCTGGAAGGGGTTTTTAATGAGCCACATACACACCAGCTACAGCTGAAAGGGAGAAACAGACCCACAAGACTCAGCAGACTCAGAACAATTCCAGCCTGGTTGCCAAAGACCTGAGCACTGCGATGGCGAGAGCGGTGTGTGCCAGCAGGGTTCCCTCTCCTCAGCCATCTGGGGACTGTCACTCTGCACCGATCTGCTTGGCCTCCTGTCATCTGTAACGCTCCCAACCCCTTTTCTGTCAGCAGGATCTGGGTTGGCAGAAACACTTTTAATTGTAGGATTTTTTTTTTTCTTTCCTTAACCCATATCCTCTTGACAGAACCAGGTTAGGAAGCAGCTGCACCAGCAGATCTGGGGTGGCCTTTTGAGAGGCAAGGCAGGGGAAAAAAGGGGTGCCTGGATGCAGTTATCTCTTCAAGCACCAAACCACAGTTAATCACAACTTCCCCAGCTCTCCTAAGGTCACATGGAAAAGGGGAGCACCTCCAGCTCAGCTCTGTCCTAGCCCAGTCCCTTTGCTCCAGAGCAGATCCTTTGTCCTGGAGAGTCCTGGAGCAGGGTGGGTGGAAGAGATGTCATTCCCACTGGTGACAAGGACTGTTTCCATTTCTGGGTGGCAGAGCTGCAGCTCTGCCAAGTTGAGCTGTCCCACATTTTCCCCTCTCCTTTCTTCACGTGGCTGCTCCAAGCCCCACACATTTCAAATGACTGCCTAACCATACGGATTTGGGGGGACAAGAGGGAGAGGGAAGGGTAAGCATCCAGCGGGGCTAACCGGGAAACCTCTCCCCACAGGACTGTGAAATCCCAAGATGCCAAAACCACTTCTCTGCTGCACACAGGAGCTGGCTCGCTGCTGCCCTGGCTCCCAGCTCTCCTCCCCAGCAGGGACAGCGTTCCAGGGCCGCAGGCAGGACCCACAGCCCACACCACGAGGAGGAAAGAGCAGCACCATGCAATTCATCTTCCCTGCAGAGTAACTGGGGCAGAGGGATGCTCTGTGGCATGACAGCATCCATCAGCTTCCGTGCAAGAGCCAGCAGCACCTTCAGAGAAGCAGCGAGCGATCCACGAGGCGTTCATCTTCCCACCCCCTCTATTACAGGACCATCAGCAGCTCAACCCATCACAGTTTTCCTCGCAACCTCTCAAAGGTATGGAAGCGACCTGTTTATTTTGCACAGATGGGCACGGAAGCATCTGTGATCTCAGAGAAAAAACA
This sequence comes from Regulus satrapa, assembly GCA_013396955.1. Lineage (NCBI taxonomy): Eukaryota > Metazoa > Chordata > Aves > Passeriformes > Regulidae > Regulus > Regulus satrapa. The sequence goes on along the minus strand of VWZN01005961.1, from coordinate 226,775 downwards.
GGATCGAGAACAGCGATTCCCAACCAACTGGAGACCAACTGGGACAAATTCCTAAGGCCCAGCAAGCACCCCAGTCTGCAGACTTGCAGGGAGGGATAAGTTTCAAAACAGAGGGACCAGAGACTTCCATCCCATTCCCAATCACACCACGAGCTGTGCAGGATCTTTTCACTCCTCCATCCCTCACACAGAGGATCAGCTTCACAACCCTTTATTAAGCACTGGGATAGCTTTGTGGATTAAGGATTTGTTCTGGTTTGCACCAACCTCCACATCAGAAAAGACACACGCCAAAGGTTTTTTTCTCATCTTCCCTCGTCCCCCACCTGTGTGTATTTTACAGGGGTTGAGAAGGCCAGGTCTGAAACAGAAAGAGCACAGGACTGACTACAGCTGAAGAGGTGAAATCTCTTCAGATTCAGATTTCTTCTTGAAAGGAATCTTTCAAGGGGTTCATCCCAAAAACTCTCTTAAAAACAGGTACATCCAGTGCAATCTCCCTGATTCCTTCCTTCCCCTTACCTGCTTCTTTCAACAAAGGGCTTAATTTATAAAATCAGAGGGACCTTTCCAATGAAGGAACATGTAGGATACACCCCCAGGAGGACCCATTTCATCTTGCTGCTATTAATACCTGGAACATTATTTGCACGAACAGACTGTCCTTTCTCCCTCATTTCTGGGCTCTCACTTCTCTGGTTTGTCCCAGAAATCCCAGCCAACACACGTTCACCCTCTTCTAGTACGCACTTCCATCCAAAACCCCAACCTTTCCTTTTTTTTTTTTTTTTGAGTTAATTATTCATGTTTCTAGTTCACATCACCTCTTTCAACCTCTGCAGCCAGGATACAGCTCTCCTGGCTCCCTCATTCATTAGGCAGCCAATTTGTGGGCCTAAACCCATCAACTCTCATTATGGAAAGGGACCAAGACTTCCCACAGCTGCCCAGCATCCCACTATCCTCCAAGCTGGATGGCGCTCTCCATCCTCTTTGCTTCCCCAGCACCAAAGCTGTGCCTAAGAGCCAGAGCCATGCTCTGGTTGGGCTTGGCTCTCCTTGGCACAGCTTCAGGGTGGGCCCAAGGGCTGCTTGCAAGCCCTCGGCCACAGCGGCACGAAGAAGTTCTCATCCTTTCAGAGCTGTGCTGAGCTCTGCCCACAGGAGCCCAGGCAAAGCCTTCTCCTCACAAACAGCGTGTGCCTTTGGTTTGGCTTCAAGAGGAAACACCTTTTCTCTGTATCCAGGCATAAAACAGTCAAGCCCGGCCAAAACCATCCAATCAACAGCACAGAGTGTGACAAGTCAGGGCAGAGGGTTACCATGGAGCTAAGGAAGTCCAGACTTCCCAGCCAGACCCAGAATTCCTGACCTGCCCTGTCTGCAGAGAGGGGCTGGGAAGAGGATCAGGCTCCTCTCAATCCAGGTGTCCTCACGCATCACAACCAGCCCAGGCAGCCTGAGATGTCACCAGACACTGACCCCAACTGTCACACAGACCAGCACACAGCCCCGTGCAGCTGCTCTCCCAGAAACGTGGGGCAGGCTCAGCACTGAACCACAGCAGGCTTTACCTGCTTGTGTGGGGTAAACTGCGAGAAGGAGCACACAGAAAGGCAAAGGATCACAGAGAAAGGCAAAGGATCACAGAGAAAGGCAAAGGATCACACACAGAGGTGAGGAGAAGCCATGAGCACCTCATCAAGCCAGCCCAGGGAATGGGAAATCCTGCCATTAGCAGGATCCACTGCAGAGGGTTTCGCAGCTAACGAACCCTTGCCACCACAGACCACAGCAAAAGCAAAAGCAGCAGGGCATTTCTTTTCTGATAAGCTGCTTTTATCGGGAAGTTCAGCCCAGCTGCCCACACCAGCCCCAGCAGGAGAGCAGCTCCCAGCCTATGCCTTTAAATCCCCTTGGCAGCGCAGGACTGGGGCTGAGGGAGCAGACACGCCCTGCGCTCCAGCGCTGAGCACACAAACATTTCCTCCCAGCCATCCCCGCACCGCCACTCAGCCAGAGCTGCCTCGTACCTGCCTGTGTGCCAGAGGGAACGCAGCCTGTGCCACACACACCTGGACATGCACAGCCCTAAACTCATTTCCTGAACCCCGCCAGCACTGGACATTCTTCCCTCAAACGTCTTCCTTAAGGCAAATATTTGGAATCTAACAGGCATTCCTCATGGAAGGCACAAGTTAAATATTGGCCCTAAAACAACAGCAAGTGCCTTTCAATGATTCCGGCTGGAGAAGCACCGCTCTGGACTTTGATTTCTGAACAAAAATAGGAGCAAAGCACTGAGCGTTACACTCTTCTCCTGGGAGAAGTCAGATTTCAGGCTCTGCAAGTCCCCTGCCAGGACCACAACCAGCAGCGGGGACGGTCCCTGCTTGTGCTTTCTCACACCTCGGGTGTCTGCTGTCACCCAGCCAAGGCTGCTGCAGTGCATCCTCTGCACTGGGCACAGGACCAGTCTGAGTCTCATTTCCAGGTCTGTGAATATATACCCTCAGAGAGACACTGGACAAGACCTGCTGGGAACCGTGGGTGCCATCCAGGGCATTTGCACACCTTGTCCTCCTCTGGCTGCACCACCAGCATTCCCACAGATGTCCTCCTCTCCAGCCAGCCATGCCCAGCTCTTCAGTGCAGAAGATGCTCCAGGCAGTTCCTGCTCTGCTCAGCCCGGCTCCCGATGGACGTGCTGCCTCTTGTAAGAAAACATCCCAGCAAGACAGGAGAGAGATGGCAGCACAACAAAAGGGAGAGAGAAGGGTGAGGAGGAAAAAGAAACCTACACCTGAAGCCTGGCAGCACTCAGGTCCTGGGATGCCATGGGCATTTTCCCCATGGATCAGAGGAGCAGAGCTGCTGTTGTGACTCTGCAGCCAGAGCCCTGCAGAGCTGGGTTTGGTGCACCCCAGAGCAGCTCTGTGATGTCCAGGTGCTGCTGACCAAGCCCAAGCAGAGGGTCTGCTCCTTCACTCCCACTGCAGGCAGTTCCCAAAGAGCCCCTGCCAAAACCACCCCAAACCAGACTGTTCCAACACTGGGGAGCTCCCTACTGTTTCTCCAGAAAACACCTCAATATTTACCCTGAGAAAGGTAACATGGCATAGATGTGCTACACACCAACTCACACTTACAGGGTTTGTTCTATATCCTGCTAAATTCAGAATGGGGGGTGTTAAATGAGCTTCCCTTCCGCTCTCCTGTGGACCCAGGAGCACCTTGCTCAGCTCTGCGGGGTTGGAAGGCAGGAGGGGGACTGAGCAGTGGAGAGCGGCTCCCTGGCAACCTTCCCCCGTTGTTGTGTGAGATGGAGAGCTCTGACAGTCGGCTGTGCTGGAATTACTCTCTAGTTCCTTCCCAAGGCACTTCTGATGGCACTCCAAGCTGGGGAATCTGCTGGGGGCTCTGACAACGGTTCAGCAGATCCCCTGATGAGGCAGACACCCCTCTGAAAACAGTGTGGGTTTAAAACCAGCTGGCAGTCACCCTGGAGGAAATGTTAAGCTCCGAGCACTTCCTATTCCCTCCCCAGCCACTGAAGCCCATGGAGCGACGAGCTCCAGCAAGTTTGAGCAGGAATTCCCAAGGCTCAAGGCAGAGACCAGCCTGTACCTGTCAGACCAACACCTCCTCATGCCATGGCACACTGACCCCGCATTCCCAGAGCTGACTGCCGCTCTTCATCTCCCGGCTCCGAGCAGCCCCCTCCGGCACAGGGACCCCCCCTCCGCTCGCCAGTCCTTCCTTAACATCCCCTGGACTTGGCAACACCAAAGCCAGACTTGGACTGAAACCGGCACAGCCTTTGGGACGAGAGGAATCGGCAGAGCTGGGGGCGGGGGGATTCCAGGAGAGCCTCAGCCTGCCCCTCGCCCACACACACGGCACAGAAGTTGCTGGAAAGCACCATCCTCTCCCCGCATCAAACCAGGGAAACCAAGCAGAGTATAAACTTCATCACTGCCAACAGTCCCTGCTAAAAAAAGGATAAGAGAAAGGGGGTTTTGCTTTCTTGTTTGTACCTCGGCGCTACCTCAAAAGCGGCAAGATTTTTTTTTTTACCTGAAAACACCGGGCAAGGACAGAGTCTGCAAGAATTGAGCTTCTGTAGCACAAACATGGCTCTGTTCGGGTTTAAATTAGATTTCCACTGACCTTTTTGAGCCCATCGTTCAGCCACCCACACCCAAGCAGCCCCTCTTAGCAAGACTCTGCAGCCCCCAGCCTGGGAAGAGGAATAAACCCCCAGAGACTTGGCTGTGCTCCCAGGGAACCCCCACACCCCTCCCAGCACCGCTCCTGCTGCACAGAACTGCTCAGCTGCAGGGATGCAAAGCTCTTCCAGAGGAAAGCTGCACAAAATCCAAGTTCAAGCCCAACCTTAACCCCTGTTTATTAACTTAAGAACATCCCTCTCAGGGTGACAAAGCCGGCGCATCACCTGCCAACTGTCTCATTCACCACTGGGAAAGCAAAGGCCAGGCCTGCCTCATTAAAAAGCGTTACATAACACTAAGTAACAAAGGGCTACAGGACACTATTTGCTTGGTGGACATGTAAAAATGAATGACTCAAAAATTAACGCTCCTTTCCTCCAGCCTCCCCGTGTCTCCAGCACCCCAGGAGGCCAGTGAGCACCTTATTTCCAAGGCAACAGTGTCTTGGCTCGTCCCAAATCCTGTTCTCACATCCAACTTATTGCCACCTCTACCCTGCAGACACTAAAGAACACACAGCACTGGCCAGCTCTCTTTCAGAGCACAGTCCCCAGACACCAGTGGATGTGTTCTGCTGCCTCATGGCTCCCACTGGGGGAAGCTGAGATCTCAGCCTGTGGCACAGGGACCCTTCCCCAGCCTGGGGTCAGCTCGGCCGGTCCTCCCTGGACAGGATTTTGGGCTTCTCCCATGTCACCATCTCAGTGCAAGCCTTTCACAGAAGGGATTGTGAGAGCACTTGGTTTCACTGTCACCACGAGGCCTCCAGACCAATGTTTCGGACGAGTGAGGATGTTTCTGCTGCAACATTACAAGCGCAGGGGGCAGTGGGGAAGGCAGGTGTCAGCAGGGCAGGGCTTGGAAAGGCCACTGCCACCAACCTCCCAGCAGAACACAGACTCCACAGGCACTGGGAGATCTTCCTGGAGACGCGGTGAACTTCTACCCACCATCTCACTGGAGCCAAAGAAACCCATTTAAAGTCTTTCTAGAACGAATTGAATTCCTCTACTGCAGGAGCAAACTCTCCTTGCTGTGGGCGGCGGATAAAAGCAGAGACTTCTTGCTCCATGTAGCATTTTGAAGGACTCTACAAGGCCTTGCCCAGAAGTTCCAGCTTACCTGAAGAGCCATTTCCTACAGCGCACAGGGCCCGTAGTTGGTGCTGATCAGCTGCTGCCACACTCCGAACGCAGCCAGCGGAAGGCAGAGAGACATCCTGTGGTTTTACAGCCACTGCACCACCCTCCCTCCTGCCCGGTCCCCAACCCCACCGGGCTGGGGGACCTGTGAGCAGAGGGGTCGCAGCTCTGAGCGCCACGGGTGTCACTCAGGAACCTGACAGGGCAGGACACGCAAGGAAGGGGTGTGCTGGAACACCTCGGAATGGAATCACAGAACGGTTGGGGTTGGAAAGGACCTTGGAGCTCACCCAGTTCCCTCTGCCACAGGCAGGGATGCTTTGCACTGGCCCAGGGTGCTCCTTCGATCCAAACTGGCCTTGGAACTTCCAGGGACAGCGCAGCCACAGCTGCTCTGGGCAACCTGTGCCAAGGCCTCACTACTATCACAACCAGGAATTTCTTCCCAATATCCATCTAACCCTGCCCTCTGTCAGGGGGAAGCCATTCCTCCTCGTCCTGTCACTCCAGTTCCTGAAGCACAGGCTGCTTTTTCAAAGCCAGTTATTAGAAATAATGCATCAATGTAACACGCAAGGGAGGAGCTGCCCACAGGAAGGGCTGCGAGGCTACAGCCTGAGCAGCAATTTAGAATTCTTCAAGAGGAGGAAGGCAGCTGGTGTGAATTGGGGAGCGTGACAGAGGACCCCCAATGCTCCACACTCAGCTGCCCCAGCAGAAAATCACCTTTTCACCTCCCTCCCTACCAAAGCTGCTGCTTCTCTACAGCGACAAATCTACCAGAGATAGCAACTGCCAGCAGGAAGCAGAAACAGCCTCTCATGAAACCCCAAAACTATTCACACAGCTTTTCTAACAGGAAGACTTGCTCTCGAGCAGAGCTGCTGGGACCTGCTCTCCCTCCCGGCCCTCCCAGCTCACAGGGTACAGCTGGAGCGAAGCAGACTCCAGGTCACAGCATGTCCGGGCAGAGGAAGGAGGCTCAGGTTCGCAGCCTCTCACTGCACCCCCAGCGAGCCACGTCTGCCCCGCCAGAGCCCAATGACAGGGCTGTGGGCAGAGCTGCTCCCACAGGCTCTCAGCAAAAAGCCGTGGCAAACACACAAAGGAAGCTCCCGTGTTGGCACCCGAGTGCGTCCCTGCTCAGCAGCAGTGCAAAGGAAGAGGGTTTGACTCCTCAAACTGCAGTGGGATGTCAGAGTAGCACAGGGCAAACGAGGCCACTGCCCTCTGGTACCAAACCCCCCAGTGCCTGGCCCTGCCGAGCGAGGGGAGGGTCTCCTCCCCAGCCCGGGGGCTGCAGCTCACCTGCACACCCCACAACAGCACATCAGGGGCTGCTGCTCACCCGAGGCTTCCCTCACCCCTCCCACCAAGCCTTTAGTGCCTGTGGAGCCGCAGTTCCCGTCTGAAGGCAGAGATAAACAGCTTCCTACCCACCCTGGCTCACCCAGGGCCCGGGCCTCGCAGCAGCGCCCCGGATCGAGGGCCGGGCACGCACCTGGACGGACCAACCAAGCACGGGAGTGCTGCTCCAGCACGGCTCATCCCAGCTCCTCCTAGCTGGGAACACCACGGGGAGGGGCTGGGCAGGGGGAGACAGCTCCAGAGCACAGCCAGGCCCAAATCCAGCAAAGACGTTTATTGGCAGCTGCTCTCAGACATTGTGTCTTCCAGCCCGGCGGGGTTGGGGAGGGGGGGGAATACTGATTGTCCATGAGCACAGCCCTCATGTCATTCCCATTGATCCGCTGAGTCACTCCCGTATTAACAGTTTTGACAACACCCGGGCTGCACAGGAGCTCTGACACGGAATACAAAACGAGGGGCACCGCGAAGCTGCTCCGGAGAGCGGCACCCAGGAACCTGCTGAGCTGCAGGGCCCGCTTCCTCCTCTCAGGAGCTGCAAGAGCTGCCAGCACACAGCACGCTGCAAGGGCAGAGCACACAGCTCCATCCAGCGTGCCCGGGGAAGCTGCCGGACACAAGGTCTGCCCTGCAAACCGTCACCAGCTGCGCCCCGTGGATGCAGGGGCAAAGCAGAGCAGCTGCTGCTTTGGCAAAGGAACTACACAAGTGATTTTTTAAGTGATTTATAAGGCCTCGCAGAGCTGTCAGCTAACGAGGAGGAGACCAAACCCTGAGGCACAAGAGGGCAGCCACCTCTCCAGGCTGAGGGACAATCCCTAGAGGGCTGGGGGCTCCCCAGGTCTCATGCTCCCACAGACCTGAGCACGCTGGTGTTGGACCAGCCAGCACCACAACCCTCCCAGCACCCCAAAGCTGCTGAGGAGAGATAAAACCCTGACCAAACAACGTCCCTATCTGCAACGTACCAAATTAAAACAAAACCAACAAATCTTTGGCAAGTTCCTCACAGCAGCCAAGCCTATCCTGCCACGGCGAAGGCTCCCCATGGAGGCCTCCTGCCCTAATTTGCAGCAATTCTTTGTCAGACCACTGGCAAACACCAAACGTTTGCTCCAATCTGTTACATAAGGCCCGATTTTTAAACCCTGGGGTGTGCTGGCCGTGGGGAGATGGGGGCACACGGTGTGTGGCAGCCTGGCAGGGCAGCCTGGCTGGCAGGTGAACTCACACATCCCTCAGAACACACTTCCACACCTCCAACCACTTGTTGTGCAGAAGGAAACCAAACGGATTAGTTAAGGAGGCAACTTCCAAAGGTTTTACACACCTTTCAACCCGGGTCCAGCGTAACTTGAACTGTTTGGACCGGACTGATATCACGGCAACTCAAAAGGGGTTCGAGAAACTTTGCTTTTCAACTTCCAAAATACACCAAGCACGGCAAGTCCTCATGCTGCCCAGTGCACAAAAGAAAAGGCACCTTCCTGATCATCCCCTCAACTTCCCGTTGTTCGCTCCCCGCGATCCAGACCCAGCTCCCTCCTGCCAGCCAGCGACAGGAGCCACAGGCCTGCCCTGCTCCTCCTCTGCAAACCTCACAACAGCTCAAGTCGGCTCCTGTCTGCTGGGGGCAGCAGGGGGAGGGCACTTTTCCCTTTTCTCACATTCATCCTCACCCGCTTCGCTGAANCCCATTCATCCTCCCCCGCTTCGCTGAAAAAAAAAAAAAAAAAAATCCGTTTTAAATACCAGGTTCAGCACAGTCCTTTCCCCAAATAAACACTTCCCAAGCCCTCTGGAGAGAGGAAAGCCACATACAAAGGAGCCAACATCCTGCGAGGCCCGGGCCGCCGAGGGGACAGGGCGGGGTGATCCGACCCCATCCCTGCCGGGCCCCGGGGGGCTCGCACCCCCTCCCCGGGGCCGCCGGGCAGGCAGGGCCGGGAGGGGACGGGGCGAGGCGGCCCCGGGCCCTCAGCCCCC
>VWZN01005961.1:194080-214970 GCA_013396955.1 Regulus satrapa | reverse complement strand
TGGGCTCTGAGGTCTCTTCCAACACAAACTATTCTGGGATTCTGTCACAGCTTTGGAAAAACATTTTGGGCAATAAATTCAGCCACATGCTAAAGGGATTCAACTCAACTTTGCTGTCCAAGCCCATTTAGTCCTGGAGTAACAGTCTCCTTCCAGACAATAACTGGGGAAAACAGACACCAGCCCTGCCAGGGGCTCTCTGCACTATGGAAAGGCCACAAAAATGACTCCAGTGCTCAGGGGATGGGACTTTCTCCACATCTCTGCTCTCCAATCCCACTGCTAGAAGATGGGAACAATGGCAGCACCTTTGGTCAAAACTGATGGGGCATCAAACCACAGGAAGCCACTCACACCAGTCCCCAGCACAGAGGATGAGCCTCATCCACCAACGTGTGGTTCTGGAACAGAGAAAACAACATGCAGAGGGAGACTTTGGAGGAAAACAGAGATTTTGCCATTTCCCTCTGCCAGATAACTCTGGTTACCTAGGAACAGACACTTCTCTGATGCGGCCAGTTCTCCTCATCAAGCACAGGATGAGCATTTATTGTCTTGTGATCAGGAGAAAAAACACAAACAAAACCCAGAGCTCCACAGGTGACACGAAACATCGCACACAGACACGCCACGTGACACCCGACCACACCAGGAGCCAGGGCCAGGTTAATGGTGTTAAGGACTTTCAGAAATCTAATGTAAACATTAAAAAACATACAGAGTAGTCCAAAACAAAACAAAAAATTAAGCCATTTGTTCAGGCAGCGTGCTGGGTCAACTTTCTGGAATTACGGTTTCTGGCATTGAAGAGGAGGGAGGGGGAGGAGATGGCAGCTCCCACCTGGAGGTGCATTGATCTCCACAGGGATCTCAGGCAGTGCAGGCTAACTGGGGGTGATTTTGGTGTCCAGCTCCAACCATTCTGGTGGGCAGGCTCCCAGGCACCCCCTCTCCTTGCATCAAGCATTTCCAGTGTGACCGAGGGTGGGTGCTTCAACACAGCCCCCAGATTCTCCAAGGGGAAAATCCCAAAGAGAAGCAGATTGTGGAACCCCCAGCAACGCTTCTCCTCTTGGTTCCTTTGAAACCTCCAACTGGACACACTAAAATGGGGCGGATCAAACGGTTTTGGAGAATTTTGGCAGAAGGCTGAGGATGGCGAGGGGCAGGAGCGAGGGACACCATGTCCTGGTGCACCTCCCAAATGTGGCCAATCCCACCTTCAGCCCCATTGACCCTCACCCCGTGGCCCATCCATCGTATTTCCAGGGAGTCAACACCAGGCAGTTCTTTCATCACTCCAATGGCAAGCAACAAAGAACACTTAAAATTACACTTGACACTAGACAAAGGCACCTAAAAGCTTTACAACGCCATCAGGTCGTGTTCTGTTAAGAAGGCTCCAAGAGCTCGTCCTCCCACGCACATTGCACACTCTCCAGGAAAAACCCCTGGTGTTGGGAGCACATTCCATGTCCAGAGCCAGTGGAGGGTTGCTCCTGCAGCAGGGGGTCAGGGTGGCTGTAAACGGAAATTCGGGGAGGCTCTGCCCTCCCTCCCATCTGGGGTTGCTTTTGCTTTGGCCCTGGTAACACAGGGGTCGTGCAGACTCCAGACTGTGCTTCCCTCATTATTTACAGTGTGACACAGGACAAGTTAATAGGGAAACAGGGAATTCTGCAGGGGCGAGGGGGAAATGAGAGCTCTCCTCTGTGATTTCATTAGATAAGGCACATGTAGAGAAAAATTTTCAAAAGACCACTTGCAAATCAATTCTACCTATCTAGGACCATGTCCCTGTCCCTTTCTAAGAGCCAGTTTTGTTTTCCAGTTGCTCAGTGGGAATTTGGGAATTTGGAATAACCCCATCAACAGCCTGCCAAGGCAGCAGGCTCCGGGTCTGATCCCCAGGGTGCCCAACCCTTCCTAGGTGTCCCAAATGGAGCACTCCAGACCATTGGCCAAAACTTTGAGAGCCAAAGACTTGGAACACTCACTCCCTATAAAACAAATTGGGAACTGACCTCCCAGTTTGGACAGGTTTGAAAAAATTCACAGCAGGCTGAGGGAGAAGAAGAAACCGCTTTGCTGCCTGGATCACTGTAGGACACAGGGAATTGGATGGCTCAGGCACAGAATGGAGATGAATGACAAGGTGGAGGATAACAATGCCTCTCAACAGCTTCATCCTCCCTTCAGCTGATCCTTGGAGAAAGGCAGGAATCTCTCCCTCATGGCAGTCCAGCCAGCCACAGAGCCAACAGCAGCCATGAGGACTAACGAGCTTCCCTTGGTCTCCCAGACCCCACTGTAATGTTTGGAGTTCAGCTACACCAGCAGAAGGCAGAATTAAACTATTCCCTGTAACAGGCATTTCCAAACCACACTGGGGCTCCAGCACTGAGATCAATCATTATCTTGCATGCAGCTCCTAGCTGGGAACCCAGGAAAAAGATGTCCCAACAGGACAAGGTGTGTCCAGTGGGCCATTCCGTGGGCCAGGACAAAACCTGGCTGGAAGTTACATGGTGGGGAGATCTCGTGCTGAGTCCCTGTACCAGGTGAACATCACCAAGGCCCAGAGTCAGCTTTGCACTGGTTTCCACTGGGCTTTGATTCAGGCTTTAGCAAGCAATCACGAACCTAAGGAGATGAATCTGCACCTTTGGAACACACAGATCCGGCAAGAGGTTTTGGCAGCAGGGAAAGCAAGACCTGTAGCATCACAACATGATGTGTGATCAGTCTGAGCCAGGCACATGAGGACTCGTGGGGGCTTCACATCCGAGGGCTCACCCAGGACACGCTCTGTTACCTGCAGGGATCCTCCCACGGAGGGTGGAGCTTTCACAAATCGCTTCAATGTCACAAGTACCGAATAATTTAAGTGCTGCATTTCCCTTAGAGTGAAAAATTCCACATTATTCATCTAGGAGAGTAAACACCAGTTGCTACTAATGCTCTGATTGCCTTTGCTACAGACGGCGTGGTGCTGTGCTGTGCATTCCATGGAAGCTGAGCAGGAGCAGGGGCAGGAGCAGCTGTGGTAGTGTTGCCATTATGAAGAAGCTGAGCCTTTTCCAGGGATGGTCAGGAGAGGATTCCCTCGAGCAAGGGCAGTGAAGGATTTGTTCTCAGTCTGCAACGAGGCAAATACTGGTGACTCAAGGCAAACAAAAAGCTTTCTGCCGTGGCCGTGCAGTGCAGGTGGGAAGGGCTGAGAGCACGGACATTCCGCAGGGATCAGGAGACGAGAACCAGAAAGGTCCCCGAGACAAGTGGGGTGCCTGGGGGGGAATGCAAATGATCTTTTCCAAGAACAAGAATAAAAAGACCAAAAAGGAGAGAATCCAGGCAGTTTGCAGCTGTTGCTGCTTAAGGCCATTGGTTTCCAGAGGGGTAGTTGGGCACTGTGGGATACTCTGGCAAGCTGTTCCCCGAAAAATTGCTGTACTGGGCCTCCCTGCTGGGAGGGTTCCTCCATGCGCCGCTGTTCCACTCATCTTGAGCCTTCTGGAAGCTTCCACCAGCCCCTCGGTAGATTTTATGTACCTAAGGTATAAAAGGGAGGACAAGAGGAGAGTCAGCACCAGAGCTGTGTCCCTGCAGAGCCACTTGGGAACAGGATCGTGGATTTGTTCCTCTCTCTGTGAAGAGCTGGATTTCCAAGGAACAAAGCACAAAAAATGCAGTAATACAAAAAAAATAAAAATGCAGCAAACAGAGGTGCAGATAGAGAATATCAACAATACTTGAACACATTTCAGCTGCATGGCCAGAATTCAGGTGGGGGTTCCCACAGCAAGGCAGCCAGCCCAGGCCAGGGGGTTGAAACCTCTCCAACACAGAGTCCAACATCACTGCTTCTTCCACAGAGCTTCCGTATTCCCCGTCTGCCAAAGCTTTCCAGAGAGTTCTACTGCAAATCCTTGTTCTGCAGAGACCAATTCCCACCCTGCTAGCTAGTCCCCACTGCAGATGCTTCACCACTGACCATCCTAAAGAGCAACAAATCATGGAATCACAGGATTGCCGAGGCTGGCAAAGACCTCCAAGACCACCAAGTCCAACCATCAGCCCAGCTCCACCATCGTGTTCACCACTAACCCATCTCCCCAGGGGCTACACCCACACATTTTTTGATCACTCCCAGGGATGATGATTCCAGCACTACCCTGGGCTGCCTGTTCCAATGTCTTACAATCCTTTCTGTGAAAATAAATGTTTCCTAATATCCAATCCAAACCTCCCCACTTCTCACAGCCTCAGGTTGCTCCACATGAAGCTCGCTTTGCATGACAGAAAGCAACATCACCACATGGCACCGTGACAATTTCCAGCCTGAGCTGTCTTGTGCTGAGTAGATTTGTCCTCCAGAAACTCTGAGAGACATCAACTGACTGCACTGTGCAACCTTTCAAAGCAGTGATGGCTTGTGGTGGCTGCTGAGCTGCCCCTTCACATTATTGTGATACACAGCAGGGATCCTCTAAGGCAGAGAGAGATCTGAAGAATCCCAGAATCCCAGAATGGTTTGGGCTGGAAGGGACCTTAAAACTCATCTCATTCTGCTCCCCTGCCACGGGCAGGGACACCTTCCACTAAAAGAACCTACCCGTATAATACAGATGACCATTGCGACCGCTGACATGGTGAACATGATGGCAGGGAACAGCATGAACACAGCAGCTGCCACGTTCTTTCCAAAGAAGGTGATGGCTGCCAACCATCCACTGGAAGAAACAGAAAAAGAGACACAATATCATTATAATCTGCTTTTCAAAGTGTCCTTGTTATCAGAAAAACTGTTTACTCACTTATAAAGCCCCATCACAGGTTGCCCAGAGCAGCTGGGACTGCCCCAGGATCCCTGGAAGTGTCCAAGGCCAGGCTGGACACTGGGGCTTGGAGCAGTCTGGGACAGTGGAAGGTGTCCCTGCCCGTGGCAGGGGGGGGGATGGGCTTTAAGGTCCCTTCCAACCCAAACCATTCTCTGTTTCTGTGAGTCGTAACCCAGATATTACAAGGCAGCTTTTCAGCTCTTAAAAATGAAATGAACAATGAAGACAATTGTCAGAATTCGATGCAGGTATTTTCCCAAGATATCAACTTTCACTTGCCAGCATCCCTCACTAATCTAGTCTGAGAGTTTTAAGGGACAGCTGCTGCATGGAGTTTGGGAAGAGAAGAAATATTCCCAAAGTGCATCTGGTTGTGCATCTAGAGACCAGAACTGGGATCAGGGAACACCAGGGTCCTGTGATTTACACTCCATCTCCATTCTTTGCTGGCAAAAGCCAGGTGAGGCATCAGCAATTTGAAACCAGAGTCTTAAATGGAGTGCTAAGACTTTCCATTACTTGTAGTTTCAGCAGGAATTGCTCTCAAGTCTCTACAGACAGGAAGCTAAAATGCCAAACCATTATAACACAACCAGGGACAGACACTAACAAGCTCCCATTTATTTTAGGAGAACTCTCACAGTACTTCTCATAGGCCAGCAATGAGTCACCACACAGCTCACCGTGTGCTGCCAGCACTGAGGGCAAGGCTGAGCCTGACACGGGCTGCTTACACGGCCAAAGAAAGACACTGAGGAAAGAGGCTACAAAGAGAAACCAGGTGAAGATCACAGAATGGTTTGGGTTGGAAGGGACCTTGAAGCCTGGCCAGACCAGATGGGCAGGGTCTAACCTTCCACTAGACCAGGATGCTCCAAGACCCATCCAACTTGGCCTCGATTTCTGCCCAAGACAGCAATGAAACCTGAATGGTGCCCCCCAAGAGCAGATACAGCTCTGCCACTGGGGAAATCAGGAAGCTTCTTCCTCTCCACCATCAGCCCCTCCAAGTCCCTGGAAGCAGGCACAGCCACAGCCCTGGGCCTGCTGGAACATTCCTGCTTACCACGCTCCCCATCCGGAGAAGCCGATCGCCTGCAGGGCCGTGAGGAGGACCTGCGCCCCAAAGATGAAGAAAAAGGCCATGAAATTAAAGGAACTGTCCGACCTGTGGAGGAAGAGAGGAGGTCAGGGGGACACCGGCACCTTGTGCTGCTCCACACCCAAGTCTGACCCCACCACCCCATGGAGACCCTCCCCAGTGGTGACTCCAGAGGGTTCCCTCCGGGCTGTGCGCTGGGAGGCTTCTCCCCCTTCCCTGGCAGTGAGAGCACACAGCTCCATGACTCAGCAGCACAGATTGTCTCCCAATAACCTGGCTCTTGCAGTTGCTCTCCCCAAGGAATTGCACGTATGATGACACAAAAGGAGAGGCTGAGGGACACGAGTCTCCTACACAGAGTCTGAATCATTCTCTGACACCTGCCCAGCTCCACCCCTGGCAAGGAGGCACGCAGGGGCCTGATGCTGGCAGGCTGAGCTTGTCCATACACTAAAAATTATCACTGAGCACGAGAATTCCAGCTGGGAATGTCTCAGTGGGTGCTTGTCATCATGTTCCCACGCCCGTGGTAAATAATCCAGCACAGGGACATCATAGGAGGGAAAAAAACCGTGAGAGAGGTGGGTGGTACCTGAAAGCAGAGGCACCCTTCCCATATTTGCAGGCTCCCCATCCTCAGGACGTACAGGTGAGGTCCTTGAGTTTATGCAGGTACAATAATTAGCAGAAAATGACCCCAAGCAAGATGCTGACCAAGGACATTCACAATCTCTCTCATGGGTGCACTCGGGACCTGCCACTGCCCTGCCCAACTCTGGGCTCTGCCACAGCACCTCTTCATCCCATCAAACCATCAGGCACATCTGAAGTTCCTCAAATTATAATTTTTAATGATACAAATCATTCCCATACTCTAAGGAAATCAAAGGGACAATGATTTATCTACATATCTACAAAAAACACTTCAGGTATTTGAAAGGCAGTTTGGTGTAAAGGGGAATTAAGAAAAGAATTCAAATCACTGCCAGCTCCTGCTTAAACCCTGAAAATATTGAAATGCTTATTATTTTAATTATTTTTATTAGGCTAATGTTCTTTAGTTTTATAATTTTAGCCCCTGATGCCTGGGGAGGAGTTGAGGGAGGTGAGGCACGTTGGGAAGCCTCCAGCCAGACCCACACTCCCCGATGCTGCCCATGTTGGTCTGAGTGTCTGTCACAGATGGTGGCTCTGGAAGATTTGTCAACCTTGAGTAGCCTCACAATCCCACCCTTCAAATACCACCTCAGAGTACAGCAGTGTGAAAGAAATACTTTAGGCAGGGCCTGCTGACAGTGGTGCCTGTCAGAATCCAATTAACAAGGATTAGGCTCGAGGCTGAGCCTTCAAACAGACTCTTGCAACGCCGACCTGAAGGGGCTGGAGGAGTCTTCATTTGAAAGGATCTGCTGGAATTAGTGGGGATACAGAGAAAAGGTGATTTCTCATCCAGCTTTCTGGTGCAGATTTGCTACAGCTTTGCCCTAGCACCAAAGCTCTGCAGCTAATTTAATTTGGGATGCAGCGGGATGACGAAGGTTTTAGAGAAACATCCTCACAGGACGGGGCCAGCACTGAAGGGTGGCCTCCTCCAGGACAAGCAGGGCTGATTTTGCCTCTGGAATCGCCACCTGTGATCCCAACTGTGCTGCCCCTCTGCAGTGATTTCCATGCCTCTTCCCAACTGCTGTCCCAGGGGATGATCCCTGGGCTCCCCACGCTGTCCCTGGGGCTGAGTCTTTTTTTAACTGCAAGTCTCTGCACACAGTAACCTCAGGGACCTCTCAGCGTTCACTTGCATAAACACATCCAAACAACATTCAAGGAATAATGAGAAACGGCCCTTGTGGAGCCCGGGGGAGGTCAAAAGGGAGGAGTAATATTTCCCATACTTTAGGATGGAAATTCTTCTTTGAACAGAGCTCCAGCACTTGGAGGCCCTGGGGCTTCTGAGCTCGGGATGGGGACAAACTCTGGCCTCAGAGAGCAAGAGTTCAGAGCTAGGGTTTTCATGTTATTTGGAACAACCATCCTCTTTGCACCACAAATGACCTTCCCTTGTATTCCACGATGCCCCTGGTGATTTAACAGCACCTTCCCAGTGCTGTGGGCACACAAAGCATCAGTTCAGAAGCGCATTTAAACAATTAATTTATCATGTGCCAGACAGGACCCACCTGCCACCTCCCATTTCCATCAGCTGCTTTTGCCATTATCCAAACCAGCTCACCACAGAGTCTGGTGAATAATCAAAATCCAGAGTATCCTACCAGGAAGAGTTTCACCCTCGGAGGGCAAAGCTCTGACTGGTGTGTGGGGTGTGGTGGTGGCACTGGACAGGGCCCTCCTTTCCCTGTGTCAGGCAGAGAATTGCTCAGGACCCTCCCAGCTCTGCCAGGCTTTACACATTAATGTTTGAGTGATGCCTCGTGGTCCACAGCAAATGCAAATGATTATTAATTAAAGCAAAAATGTAGGATGGCTTTAAATATTTGTGGAGTTTCAGTAGGACTGACTCCAGGGAACTGCTTTTATCTAAAAAGCTAAGCAGACAAGCTCTCAAGTAGCTGGAGACAAAAATTAGAAGAGTTCTCAAAAACTAATAATAGTCTTCCATCAAAATAAGCCTCAATGAAGCTTTACCAAATTAGTACCTATTTTAATGCTGCACTGAGATGAGAGTGCTGCTAAGTTTGAGATATTTGAGTAAAATACGAATTTAACCCTCTTAGAAGTGGCAAACTGCTCACCTCCAATCTTATATGACCCTCAGTCCTGTATCTAGTATTCAAATGTAGCCACATTCTTCTTCATTTTGAAAGTAAACAAGACATTCAGACACCAGCTGCTGAACCTTCAACCCAGCCTGAGAGATCTCCCCCAGCAGCACTCCCCACTAACAACCAGGGAAAATTCCAGAGGAAAACTGGCCCAGAAGCACCTCCTGGGCTGGTACTCACCGAAAGGCTTTGTAGGCAGGTCGGAACCAGCAGACGTAACCACAGGGGCTGAAGAGGATCAGCCAGAGGATGGCCAGGCCAAAGTTGACCCCCGAGTCTCCCCCGATCCACCAGGCCAGGCAGGCGATGAGGTTCACGGCCAGCGTGATGCAGTAAACTGGGGAGAGGGAGAGGAGAGAACATGGGGTGGGGCATTTCAGGACTTGGTGAGAAAAGGAAACAAAAGATAAGGGCTGGAGCTGTGTCAGGGCTTGGGATGGAGCTCAGGGAAAGGTTCTTCCCCCCTCCCAAGGGTGCTGGCACTGCCCAGGCTCCCCAGGGAATGGTCCCGGCCCCGAGGCTGCCAGAGCTGCAGGAGCGTTTGGACAGCGCTGCCAGGGATGCTCAGGGTGGGAGTGCTGGGGCTCCTGGTTAATGCCAGGGCTGCACTGATGGTCCTTGTGGATCCCTGCTACCTCAGGACAGCCCAGGACTCTACGAGGCCGCAGGGTTGCAGTGGGGAGGGTCCCTGGGGCAGCAGTGCAGCTGCTCTGAGCGAGTCGCAGGCTCGCAGCTGGGAGCAGAACATCCAGCTCCAGAGGGATCCTGCAGCACAGGGATGAGGGAACTCTTTTGTGACCTGTCAAAGCATGGAGAGCTTAAGTAGCAACTGATGTGACCAACACAAGACTCAGACAAGTGTTATTAATTATGAGCAAGATCTAATTTCCATTTATAGCAAAACTCCTTTGTGAGAGGACAGGGGAGTGACCCTAGCCCTGCCCCAGCCTCTGAATGCCTCTGTGCTTGCTGGGGCTGCCTCAGGAGCTACCTCTGAGCCAGCTCAGTGCCTTGCAGGCTCTCTCTGGGCCTCTGAGGAAGCCTGGATATCAGCTTGGGGGCTTGGCAGTGCTGCCTTGAGCAAGGGGATAAACAAACTCCAATCAGGCTGAGAATATGGAACCACAGGGGTGGCTTAGAGGCCTTTTCACATCCCTGTTCCTGTCACTTGGATAAAAAGGAACAGCTGACAAAGGCCCCCAGAGCACAGCAGTGCTGCACTAAGTAGTAGTATATGAAGGGATGCTGCTCCCCCATTTTCTGGAGCTCACGTCCCTGGAAAGGAGGTTTCAGCCCCAAGCCAGGGGCCCCCCCACAGCTGTTCCTGCATCCCCCCAGGCTCAAAGAGGCCAATTTACAAGCTCCTGTTTTGGAAAACTGGTGGTGACTCTTAAAACCCTTTGTGATAACCTGTATCAACAAACACAGGGAAAGGAGAAAGTGGAAGGTCCAAACACCAAAGACCCTCCAGCACAGCCTGGTGATGAGTTCACGGTAACACTCTGCCCCTTGGCCTCAGTTGTTCATGCCAAATTAAATCCCTGAATTTCTCTTCACCTGTGCTCAGGGAACGTGACCTGCCCATTCCCCACTTCACTCCCTGCCATGGTCTGCAGCTCATCTGCACATCACTGCCCTGCTCCTTCTGACTCTTCCCTCTCCCCTGAGCACTCACCCACCTGCCTTCACACAGCCTGGGGGTCCTAAACAACTGCAAGGTTTTATGGCTACAACATAATATCGACAACGGGGTCAGGGGAAGAAAACCTATACCCAACTGCTACTTCTGACTTACACATGGCCTGAGAGTAAAATGAAACATTGTTTTACGGCAAAGAAAATATCTTCTGAGTAGCCAAGAAAGCTTTCTACACAATGGTTTGGATGAGTCTTGATGAAGAATATAAATTATTAAAATTAATTAACTCTAGGTATTTAAACTAACAGTTTGTAGATTCCCCTGCATTCCTGGAAGTGTCCAAGGCCAGCCTGGACAGGGCTTGGAGCACTCTGGGAAGTTGTCCCTGCCCATGGCAGGGGGTGGCACCGGATGGGCTTTAAGGTCCTTCCAACCCAAAGTATTCTGGGAATCCATGACTCTGTGGTACCTCATTTACACACCAATGTGCTGTACTTCTCCAAATATTCATTTTCGGAAGCTATTTATTCTCCAAAAGTTACTTATTTTAAAACACCCAACAAAACAACACCAAGCCAAGGACATCTACAATAATTTTAGGGAACTTTTGGCTCTCCCAGTGCCTCAGGTCAGAGTTTGTTCTCCAGCAGTGGGAGCTCTGGTACAACCTTCCCCAAACTCCCTCCACCTTAATCCAGCACTCACATCCAATTAAAGTAATGAGCAATCACCCTTCCAGCAACGACTTATGTGCTTCTGTTTTGCAAAACTGGCCTTTTCTTGTTTATCTTCTTCCCTTTAAACATCTCTCTCCAACCCACGCCAAAAAATCAGGGAGACCCCCCCGAAGGAAGCGCGCTGCAGATGGAAACGCGAAACTCCTGAGTGCAGGAGGTGGAAACGTGAAACTCCTGGTGCAGATGGCAGCTCTCCTGGCCATGCCCAAATCCCTGGCTCGCCTCCAGCCTGCCATGAACTCCACTGAGGGACTCTTTGTTTTGGGAGAGGGGAGGACAAAGGCGGCTTTACAGCTTCGACATCGCACCAGTGAGTCTGGAGGGACAGGCAGCTTCTTCAGGCAAGAAAATTACAGAGCTCATTGCAGCAGCTCCACATAACCAAAGAACAATGGAGCCATGGATTATGCCATTATTTATGCACACAAATCTCTCTCCTACACACATCCCGTGCATCTGGAATAAAAGCCACGCCACCAAGTGCAGAGCTGGCAGAAAACAAGCTTTCCTTCAGTGAGAAGGGTAAAGAGGATGACAAGCATTTGGGGAAAAAAAGATAAGCAAGGCAAAAAGATTCTTAATCTTCCAAAGCGTTCCCTGTGGTTTCCTAGGCCTGCCACACCGATTTTACTCCTTGGAGAAGAATGGTCAATTTTCATTTCTGGTTTCTGAATGAGGCAAACAACAGGAGTCCAGGGCCAGGAGCTCTGTTCACACGGAGTATCAGCACATCACCAGCTGTGAGGGGATCAGCTCCCAACTCCAGCGGGATGGGGAATGTTTGGGGGGCTCTGGAAAGCTAAGGAAGAGCCAGCACGCAGCTACAGGACACTGCTTCCATTGGGAAGGGAAATGTGGGGATAAGAGGGAATTTTGGCCTTTCTAGAGTGAGGTGGGGAGCCAGGTAGCAGCAAATGGGCCACAGTTATTTTGTCTAAAATTCTCCTATTCCTCTTGCTTTAGGGGAAATGGGAAATTCCTTAAGGTAAATATTTTGGGGGAGTTAAATAGGGCTTACAAAAAGATTGGAGAGGGAGGGACTTTGGGCAAAGGATGGAGAGACAGGAGCCAGGGAATGGCTCCCAGTGCCAGAGGGCAGGGCTGGGTGGGATCTTGGGATCCAGGAATTGTTCCCTGGCAGGGTGGGCAGGCCCTGGCCCAGGGGGCCCAGAGCAGCTGGGGCTGCCCCCGGATCACTGCCCGTGCCCAAGGCCAGGCTGGACACTGGGGCTGGAGCAGCCTGGGACAGTGGGAGGGTCCCTGCCATGGCAGGGAGTGGAACGGGATGATCCTTCAGGTTCCTTCCCACCCAAACCAGTCTGGGATTCTATGATCATTTGACATTAGTAAAGGTATCAAAGGTGGTCTACTAATAGACATTTCCAGCACTGACACCCTCCTTTCTTCAAGATCCTTCAAGGATTCAAGGCACAGAAGCTTAAAATTCAGGCATAAAGTTATATTAGAGTATTTTAAGGGGGATCATTGCTCCTCATCAAAACTTTAAAGCACATTAGTCATTGATATCTATATGGTTTTACTACACAAATACCCTTTTCCAGCATTTTTTTTTAAATTCAACTTACAGATCCAGACATGATAGATTCTCTTCACCAGGAACTGGTAATCGATGGGAATTTCATCAGCAAAATTCTGGTAGAAACATGGTTTCAGAGGGATGAACTTGGGGAGCGGTGGGAAGTTATTCACCTTTTCTGGAACACAGAACAGAGATTTCAGCTGGGAGCAGAAATGTGTCATATCCTCCACACCTTCCCAACAGTGCTGCATGTTTGTCCTCTCCCTGGACCACAAATAAATTGCTTTTCTTCCTCAGCAGTGAACAGGACATTTATTCTGCTACACACAAAGCTGAGAGAGGGGACTAGGAACAAGCTAATAAACATCACATGGATTCAACACCTTTACACATCAGCGTGAAGCTGTGTGAAAGGTGCTGCAAGAAAAAAAAACCCTTCAAATAAGCTCCAGGATGAGCTTCCTCAGGAAGGGGGAGGTGCCAGTAACATCTGGGGGAAACAGCTGCGCAGAGGTGTTCAGTTACAACCTTTCAGAAATCCACAGCAAGAGGCAAGAAAGGCTGGGGAGTGTCCAGAGAAGCAGATTTTCCTTCAGCCACCAGCTCTGGGTAGGCAGGAGCATGTCCTGGCCAGGGGTCAGGGCTTAGGACCTGCTGCAGCCTGGGACAATAAGGAAGAGTGTCTGAAGGCATCCCCAAACTGGAATTCTGTACCCAGGTCTCATCCAGTGCAGGGAAATAATTCAGATGTTGGGAAGGAATTTCTGCTGTGAGGGTGGGCAGGAATTCCTGGCACAGGGTGCCCAGAGCAGCTGGGGCTGCCCCTGGATCCCTGGCAGTGCCCAAGGCCAGGCTGGAGAGGTTTGGAGTACCTGGGACAGTGGAAGGTGCCCCTGCCCATGGCAAGGGTTTGGAACTGGGTGAGCCCTTCCAACCCAAACTATTTTCTGATTCCATGATTCTATGTCAGGGATGATCTTGTCTTGAAAACACACAAGATTTTTAATGGAAAAAGAGTATATTCAAGTTTTTCCTGCAAGGTTAAGTACTAGGAAAAAAAATTTAAAATTGAAAAGAAAAAGCTTTGCATTCAGAGACAATAAATCAACAAATGCTGCCAAAAGCTATATGGTGAAGAAAACCCTACCTTGGGAAGAATTTCTGTTTTAAAATCAAGTCATTAAATGCCTAAACCCTCTGCTGCTGTCAGCTCCCGGATTTGTCTGTGTGTGCCTGCATGTGTGCTCCTACATGTTTGGGAATGTTTGCTCTTGCCTTCCAGAGCTGATTAAAGTTTGATTCCAGGGCATTGTGACTAATTGTCTCTAGCCTCCTTCAGCCCCAGTAAACAGAATTAAAAACAACCAGAGGAAGAGATGAAGAATGTCCTGGGAAAACCTCCAAATGGCACAGGAGACAAGAGGAAATGTCTGAACAAGAACTGTCAGCACAAGAGTTCCCCTTCTCTTCCCATTATCTCCGGCTGAGGAGACATTTTGCAGGAGCAGCTCCTCAGCTCCGTTTGAAGGTTGGCAGGGAAGAGCCTAGAGCTGCAGCCAGGCTTTAGGAAGGAAAAAGGCTTTCCCTCATGCATATTTTCACACAGAAAATATGGTGAGAACGCCCACTGGGAATACATCAGAAGTAGCTATGGAATAATGTCTGAAGTCACCAGCCCAATTTGACTTCTCCTGATAAAAACAAACATCAAGTCTTCTGCCCCTCCTCACCCATCTCCCTTAAACCCATTTTATATGAATTCAGATGCCCCCCGAGCTGCTTTGAGTTACTGGTTAACACCACTGCTGACTCCATCCCATGGAGAGCTGATGGCTCATGGATGCTTTCAAAGTCCACAGGAATTTGGACTCCTTTGCATTAATTTTTTGTTTGCTGTAAACACCTAATGGGATTTCTCCTGCACAGTGTGTCCCTGCAGCCTAGAAAGGGATTTAACAATGCTGGATCAAGGGAAAGGGAGGGGACACAGCTTTTAAAGCTTAAAGAACAGGTCTCTAGGGAAGCCAGTAAGACTAAAATTAATCAAACACAGTAAAAGCAGATTTTTTTTTTGTTTGTTTGTTTCTGAGGGATGAGGAAACTTTTATTCTGTCCCTCTTCAACCACTGAAGCTGCAGATTTTTTCTTTGGTTCTGTTCTCTCCCGTTTTCTGTCACGGAGAGCAGAGCTGCTGCCAGCTCCCAATGCAGAGCTCCCACGTGGTGGGGCCAAAACCAAGCAGCCACTGCAGTTTGTCATTTTTCAGGGTCATAAAATGGTCCAAACACCTCCATGACTATTTGCTAGGTACACAAAGCTGGGGATGACACCTCTTCTCTGCTGCTGCCTAGCTGCTTCCCACCTCCTCCCACCCAGAGACCCTGCAGTTCCCAGCTGTTCTGGGTTACTTCTGAGATTAGACAAAATAAACTACATGAAAATATCCCCTTTCATGTCTGACTGCAGAGCTTGGAGTGCTACAGTTCTCCCATCAAGGCTGGGATCAACACATCAGCAAATGCACCCCATGCTTTCAAAAACCAAACTGCATCGCCCATGAGCAGCAGCTGGAGGCAAATTCCAGACTTCCTCTTATTTGAAAGAGTTAGAATTTTGTTACTAGTTTCATTGCAACTAAAATTCAGATGGATTAATGTCAATAGAACAGCTAGGAACACTGTGGAAAGCCTCTGGAAAGAAGGGATTACTCTCATGTACTTTTTTTCTGAATAAATTCCACCCTCACAAAGCTTTCAAGCAAGTCGCACCTGAACTTTATCACTTGAGCAGAAACCTCAGGTGACAGCTCAGGACACAGCAGGAAAGTGAATGTGACCAAGGTAAGAGAAGTAGCTGAAGAGCTTTAGGGATCACCAAGGTCTCGGGAAGGGACACAGGTCACATTCCTGACACGTTACAGCCAGCACAGCATCCTGAACAAGACTCTCTGAAACCACTCTCCCTCCCTGCCATGGCTGAGGTGCTCTTACCTGCCATTTCTAATACTTGTGTTCCAGGTAAGGCTTCACACAGAGCAACTGATCTGCTGGAGAAAGAAAATCAGGTCAGCACATGTAACTAACCAGTACCCAGAGAACCTCCTGGAACTGGGAATGTTCCCAGGGTGTGACAAACAAGAGCCAGGGGCTCCCACTACAAACTACTCCTGTCAATCACCCAAAGGAAGAAGGCTGGAGCCTCCCAGAAAGGATCCTGAATTCTCCTTGTGCAGAGGAAGCTCTGGCAGCATCTCATTCAGCCACTTGGAAGGTTTGTATAATCCAGCAGCAAACAAATGTGGGCCTGGCACTCCCTGGCAAAGGCTGAGGATGCTCAGGGAGCCCCTGCCAGAACATCTCCCAGCCACACAGGTCAGGGTGGGACCCAGCAGAGCTCATACTCTGAAGAGAAATGTGTAGAGCTCACCAGACTTAATGCCTCATTTAGGTGTTGAGATGATTTGTCAGCTCCTGGCTCTCTGTGGTGCTTCCCAACTCCTGGAACAAACAGATAATCCCCATTAGCTGGACACTAAACTCCTGCTTAACAAAAAAATAATCAGCTGGAACCAAACCAAACACCCCTCATTATTTCAGAAATTCTGCAGAAATGCAGATTCATTCTTCCAGTTACCACCACTGAGCATGGCTGAAACTCCGGCAGAAGCAAATCCCAGGAAGTTTACCCAGCATCAGCTGTGTTGCTGATTTTGGCAGAGCTGATCCCACAGATGAAATACACAGAGAGGTCTTTTGCTGAGCTTTAATTCCATCTCCTCTTCCTTAAGGATAAAAACACCATGTGTCCTTACCTGCAAATCCCAGAATGGAAACACAGAACACAAGAACCAACCCTGCAAACCAGCACTGTGGAGTCTGACAGAAATGAAGACTAAAATCTGCCCCTAAAAACACGGACAGCAGCCACAGCAGTGGGGTCACAACAGCCACGCCGTATCCAAATCCCTGAGGATTCACAGCAGCTGGCTCCCTCCTGCTGCACGGGGTTCTGTCCTCCCAAGTGCCCCGGGTAAGGCCTGGAGGGTGCAGAGTTTTGCTCTAGCACGGCTGTTTTGTTGGGCTGCTTTTGCTTTTCTTTTCATTTGTGCTACTCTAACCCAGCCTGTGGAGACAACAGCACCCGGGACTGTACCTGCTCTCCCTCTGCAGAGATGTACAAGCTTAAATACATCTGCACAGAGGAGAACATATTATTTTCCTGGAGCAGCCTCCAGGAAGCCGCAGAGTGTGGACAGGAGGCTCTGTCCCCTGGGAGCTGCTCAGGGATCCATCCCTGCCACAGCTGAGGCCTCAGAACTGTCCATCAACACCAACACTGCCCAGTGCCTGACAGAGCTTTGACACCGATGCTTTGGAAATGGGAGCCTTTTGCTCTGCATTTTTCAAATGTGTGAAAACAAAGAAAACAAAGGATGAAGGGAATTAAGAACACCATTAAAACTGCACCCCACCCTTCTGCAGCTGAGATCTGGGAATTTCAGGGGGAAGAACAAATGGCCCAGGAACACCAGCTACACTAAAGTATCAAGAAAGAGGAATCATTTACTGAAGAATGTGCCTGCCAATAAGGTCCTTCTTCAGAAGAGGATTATTTAGCTACTGCACCTCAGTGTTGGTGTCCCACAGCTGCAGAGAGGTGTCTGTCCACTGGAAAAGGGATCAGAAGGAAAGACTGAGGGGGACATTGCTGGCTTGACAGAGCCAGACAATGGATTTCCTGCAATGGCCAAACAATGGTTTTCCTGTGCCCTCCCTCTCAAGGAGACCTGTGGTGCTGTGGAGGAGGCTTGGACTCAAATAAATAAATAAAACCCCCACACAAAGCAGAATTCTGGTGATGCACTCACTTCCAGAGAAAGATGTGGTTTGGATCCACAAAGCAGCGCTAAGAACACTTCTTTCAGCAGGGATAAACTGAAATGGCCATGCTTTACACTGAATAATCTTCCCAGCTGACCTTCCCAGCTCCTAGTAAAAGGACAGGGAGCTTTTTCCCAAGCATTTCTTCCCAATATCCAATCTAACCCTGCCGTCTGCCAGTTTGAAGCCATTCCTCCTTGCCCCATCACTACACCCTCTTATAAAGAGTCCCTCTCCAAGATGTAAAACAGATCTCTATTCACCTGGATATTTTCAGTTTAATTTGGAATAGGTGAAACCCAGCACCCTGCACCCACTGCAGAGACTTTCTTCATCTAAAACCCACTGCTTGTGGAAGGAGGAAAATCCCACACATGCTAAGGAAACTCTGGTGTGAAGTGAACTTCCTTTTTCCACTGTGCTGATCCATGGTCAATGAATAACTCTGAAGTTCACAGTCCAATGCACATGACTCAGGAATCTACTGGAGACAGTCAGAGCTTTTCTTCACCAGGATCTCGCAGACAAAATGCCCTGTGTCAGTTCCAGGGACACCACTTCCCTCTCAAACCAAGACATGAACACAAGCAATGCTGTTTTTCCAGGCAAACAACACGATTCCTTTAAATGTGACTGCAGTGGGAAACACTGAACCATCTCAGTTTAGGAAAAAAATTGTGAATGAATACCTGTGGGAATCTGCTTTGAGGCACACTTTCAGTATCACAGAATCCTGGAATATTCTGAGCTGGAAGGGACCCCCAGGGATCATCATCCCAGCCCCTGTCCCTGCACAGAGCCCCAGCACTCCCACCCTGAGCATCCCTGGCAGCGCTGTCCAAACGCTCCTGCAGCTCTGGCAGCCTCGGGGCCGGGACCATTCCCTGGGGAGCCTGGGCAGTGCCAGCAGCCTCGGGAGGGGGGAANTTGCCACCAACCAGGCCCCCCAGGTCCCTTCCCATGGTGCTGCTCCCCAGCCTCTCATTCCCAGTCTGTCCCTGCATCCAGGGCTGCCCCGTCCCAGGGCAGGGTCCAACACTTGCCCTTGTCACTTGTCACACGGTTGGGGGTTGCTCAGCCCCAGCATTTGTCAGGGACTCTCTGTGGGGTTTCTCTGCCTTCCAGGGGGTCAGCAGCTCCTCCCAACTTAGTATCATCAGCAAACTGAGCATCCCCTACATTCCTGCTACTGCAAACCCTACTCCTTAGTCCCCTGCTTTACTGTGCCCATATCAAATAATTTTAAAAGTTTGTTATTTCTCCCCACTGTTTTCTCCGCTACCACAGAAAGGTGGCAGAGCACAATCAAAGGCCAGCCCAAAAGAGGAGAGAGACAGGGAGATGGCAGAGCTGAATTCATTCCTGCTTTGCCATAAACACACCAAGTGACGTGGAGCATGTCCTCAGCACCAGATTCACGGGACACGGGCTCCTCTTGTGCCCTGCAGATTTCCCAGCCAATCTCAAAAGAGCCCAATATCCCAAGCTTTTCATCCAACAAATCCCCCAGTTTCTGAGTCCTTGCAGGATATTTTCTATACCGTATATTTTCATTCTGATTTGATGACTCTGCTCCCAGGGAACAAATGACAGGACAAGAGGAAATGGCCTCAAGCTGTGCCAGGGGAGGTTCAGGCTGGACATGAGGAGGAATTTCTCCATGGAAAGGGTGGTCAGGCCCTGGCAGGGGCTGTGCAGGGAGTGCCCATCCCTGAAGGTGTCCAAGGAAGGCCTAGATGTGCTCTGGGCTGGGGACAAGGTGGGCATTGGCCACAGGATGGACTCAATGACCCTGGAGGTATTTTCCAACTTTAGGGACTCCGTGACTCCACAATGCAGCAAGGCCAAGAGCTCCCACACAATGCTTTACTCTGGGGTTTCATCCAGAGGACTTTGCCAGTCTTTGCTGCGGGATCGCAGCACAGAGCAGAGCTGTCCACACTCCCTCATCAGCAGGGATTTACCGACGGGAACACAGGCGGAAGGAGAAACCTGGGCACAGCACACATCTCCTGACGGTGCTTCAAGCTGAGCCCCTGGGGAGGACCATCAGACTTCCAGGCTCCCAGAACCCACCCCGAAACAGAAGACCCCTTTCAGAAGAGCCCAAAAGGAACGAGACACCCACAGGGATCTGCGAGATCCGGATTTGGAATCACGCGGCTCGGCAGGAACCGGCACAGCCTCTGGTGCTCCCAACACAAGCAAATGCCTTTCTCAGAATCTCTCCAGTTGAATTTAAAGAGAACGCAGTGGCTCTGCATGGCTCTCAGGAAAACAGGCTGGGTTTGGTCCTCTTTCAGAGCCCAGCTCTTACCAGGAACTTCCCGGAGAGCCCAAGGCAGCAGCAGCCACTCCAAAACAAATCAGCTCAGCACTACAAACCCAGAGCTGACCCAGCTTGGCCTTGCTGGTGTTTCCTCTCCCTGACGCACCACCAGCCCTCACAGCACGGGACACTGGCTCTGCAGTGACACATCCAGCCAAAAAATAACTCCAAAAGCCACCCAGCACAACCAGGGAGAATGGGGAAACTGTATGGGAGCAGTGCCGAGAAAAAGAGCAGGGAAGAGTGGTTATCCCCCTCCCACGTCATTCCAAGATCAGCTCCAGATTCCAGGATTCCAGGAGCTTTGTGGGGATTCCTGGATATATACATATATATATCTCCCATCTCCCCCCATCCTGGAGCTGAGGAGACAGAATTAGAAGCTCTTCCCCTCAGGGTTTCCCCCAGCCTGTTTACACAGCCCTGTACCTGCTGCCTCAGCAGGTAGGCAGGAGCCTTAATTTGCCTATGCAAAACCCACAGCAGAGAGATATTGATTTTGGTACAACCACATTTTCATCCAGAAATGAAGTGTGGCTGCTCAGGAACAGAAACTCAGACGGCTCAAGAAGACAGAAAGCACATAAAACACCCCTGCTTAGGACACAAGCCTGTTCTACCCCTTGTCACCTGCTCAGTCTGGTCTCACACAGAAGAACTGGACTGCAGACAGCAGCAAAGATATTAATTAGCCCAGAATTACACTGAAATGCAGATGAATCAATCCAACAATTGCTTAATTTCTAGCCCACTGCTCTCTTGATCACAGACTCCAAAAAGAGTTTCTTGAAAGAGTTACAAAACGCTGAGACCAGAAATTAGAAGGGGAAGTCCAACTCCAACATCCAGGCTCTGTCTGTGGAGGGCAGCGCACACACCTGGAGCGTGCAGCGAGGGCAGCGCAGACCGGAGCAGGCAGGACCCGGTCGCGAACTCCCCGGCGGGAGCGGGGCCGTGCCCGTGCCCCCGGAGCGCTGCCAGCCGGGCAGAGCCGCGGCCGAGCCGGGCAGGAGCCGCGGAGCCGTCCCGAGCGCCGCTCGGC
>VWZN01005961.1:146019-157255 GCA_013396955.1 Regulus satrapa | reverse complement strand
CCGGGGAGGGCTGAGCCCGCGGCCCCTTCTCTCTGCAGGGACGCTCGATCGACAGCAGCTCCCGAAGGTTTGTCCGTGTGGCAGCGGGCCCGGCCGGGATCCCCGAGGGATCCACCGCTACCGGGGCTGCCCTGGCTGCGAGTGCCCGAGGAGAGGCCGGTTCGGGCCGGGAGGATCCCGGTGCGGCGATGGGAGCGCTGGTCTGAGCTCTGCGAGGGACCCCCGGGTGCGGAGGCGAAACCCGCATCCCCCAGCTGAGGACGAGGAGGGAGAAACCAGAGGTGATCCGGTTCCGTCCCACGGGAGTGGTCCTGGCAGGGTAATGATTTCGTGTTCGCCTTGTTTATTCCCTCGGTGAAGCAAGTTTTGTAGGAACGGGAAGGGAAGCGGCAGAGCTGGCTGGGAGGTTGTGGGTACTTCGTGGGTCCCACAAAGGCAGCACTGCTAGGAGCTCCTGGTACCAACACCGTGGCTTTGTGCCCGAGTTGGAGCCACCCGCACCCACCATGGTCCTGCGCACATCCTCTCCCCTTGTTCTGTGTCAGAGCTGGACTGGCTGCAGCCACGTTGTCCACACGCATTGGAATTGTGTGTGGTTTTTGTTTGTGCCTCATGGTTCTCATTTGGAGCACTGCGGTGGGTTTGACCCTGTAAATGCTACACCATGTGTGGCTGGAAGGGGCCAGTTCCTAGGGTTGGAGGTAACTTCATGTGATCCAGAGAGAAATTATTGAGATAAAATTTAAAATCAGGTTTCACCGTGTCAGTTGTTTTCCCTGAGAAGGTGTTCTGGAATCGCATCTTACTGCTGGAAAGAAAACCTTATCCCTATTTCCAGCCTAACCATGCTAATGTTCCCCTTACCCACGTATGTCAGAACAGAGCGTCAGTGGGTTCATTTTGTATCGCTTGCGTCATCTTCCTGAGAATTAAAAAACTAAACTAGGCTCGAAATGAAAACCAAAATGTGACTGACTGGGCCTGCACTGGGAGTTGGAGGTGTGGGTGTTCACAGGGGCCATCAGTAGTGCTGTGGGGGCACATTTCGTAGCGGTGCAGAGCGGATTGTTCGGGTCTGATGTGCTCGTGTGCCACCGGGAGTTTAGGGAGCCTCGTGGTGCAGGAGGGAGAGCTGGGAGCCAGTTCCTGTTGGCTTTCCAGTCTGGCTCTGGGCAGCTCCTGGCTGCCAAGCTGTGGGTGGCTTAGGGCCCCAGGACAGGGATTTTAGGAGCCCCCAGTGCTCGAGGGCCTGGGGTTGTGTTGTTGTGCACGTGCAGGAACCGAGCTCTCTTGAGATCCTTTGTGCTCCTTCCTGATCAGCTGCAGCACACAATGGCCAAGCGCTCTGGCCCTCACAGCTGTCCCGGGTTTATTTTTGATTCCTGGTTGTAGCTCGGTGCCTCGGAGGGGCAAGGATGGCTCAGGAGACGAACCAGACGCAGGTGCCTCTGCTGTGTACCACGGGCTGCGGGTTCTATGGCAGCCCCCGGACCAACGGCATGTGCTCCGTGTGCTATAAGGAGTTCCTGCAGAGGCAGCAGAGCAGTGACCGAATAAGCCCTCCAGGTACCGGATTTTTTTTTCTGGAAATCTGTCTTAAATGGGTGTCTCGATACAAGCTGTGTTCAGCAACTGTGAGAGAGCATGTCGCTGTTACCTGGCCACGAGATTTGCCCCCTCCTAGAAAAATCATCTTTCCCTTTCCATGGATACCCAAGGCTCTAAGTCAAGGACCCAAGTCCTCGAGCACTTCTGTTCCCCGTCAGGAAGGCCACTTGTTTTCTTCCCAGTCTCACCAGTTTTTGAAGGCCCATCCCAGCCAGCGCCTTCCAGTAAACTGTAAAATTTCATATGTGTTAATGGTGATCCCAGCCTTTAGCTATTTCCTGCTCCCTGATTAGGTGTGGACTGCTGGGAACCATGACAAAGCCTCACAATGAAATTTTATTTGGGCTGTATTGTATAATATTCTTATCTTAAAAGTGTGATATCTAAAAGTCATGAATTACAAGGTTTGTTTCCTGCACTTGGGATGGGAGCAGGGGAAGGATGCTCTCTGCAACATGAGCAGGGATTTCTTTTGCTGGGGATTTGTGCACATACCCATGCACAGAGTGAGAAATACCTCTGAGAATTCTTCCATGGTTTATTCCTGAGGGTAATCCTGGCTTCCTTTGAGTCACCCACACAAAATATGCTCAGGAACATGACTTTTCCTGACAAAGGCTTTTCCTAAGACCCCAGCTTAGATCCTCAGCTGACACAAACCCACATGTCTGTTGAAGCCGATTCCTTTCAGCAGATGAGGATCTGGTTTTCACACCTTGGAGAAGTTACAAAGTGCCATTGGGTTCAAAACCCAGACAGCCCTGGTGTCCCAGACAGTCCCACACACAAATTTGGAGAGGAGAGTGTAGGAATAGGGATATGGGAGTGATCCCAAGAGGGGTGCACCCTCCCAGCTCCAGTAGGGAACGGGTGTGTAAAGCCTGCTGGAAGTGCTCGTTGTGCTTTCTCCTTGGCTGTCAAGAACCTGAGGAATTTGCTGATACTTCTGAAAGACTTGACCAAGCCTGCTCTTGTCTCGTAGCCCCCAGTGGTCCCAGCAGCAGCCCCATGGCTTCCGAGGCGATCGCAGGACAGCACGCGGAGGGAGACTCCACACCTGAGGATGCAAAAGCCAGGTAGGGGCAGAGTCTGGGGGGGGGAGGGATCTAAACCCTGCTAAAATCCAGCTCTGGACACAAGGCTGTCCTCCTTTACATGGCCAGTCTGTAAATGAGCTGGATCCAACTCTGCACTGTGACTCTGATTTATCTGTAATATTGAGATGTCCCTGCTGCTGCTGTTGTCTGACATGTGGAGTGAGGTTACCAGAGGGTTGGTAGTAAATTCAGTGGCATCTTGGCTCTCCTGGAGCCAGTGCACCTTGTCTGTCCCTGGCTCTGTTCGACTGTTCCATTTCTGCTCAGTCAGAAGCAGTGGGATTTTTGGGGTTTTCCTGTGCAGGGTCAAGAGTTTGACTTGGAAAGATCACGAGGATCATCAGCTCAGAATGATTGTAAGTGAAAGCACCTGCTGATGACCCAGTCTGGAAGCTGTTGCAGCAGGATTAGAGGCCTTGGGCCTGTTTGATGGGAAGGAGGACAGAGCTGCACTGAGCTCTACCATCACATTACAGCCCTGACTCATAACTGTGTTTGCCTGCCCCTAGACTTGTTTGGATGGGCTCTTTCCTTGGCTTTGAGATATAATTGGGTGGAAAAGGAAGCTGAGATCATCACAGATTCATTCCATTTATGTCTATAAAGAACTTTGATCCCAGATCTCAAGGGGAATTGACCTGCTGTGCTCCTGACCTACTTTTGGATATAAGGAAATAAACTTTATGGGCTGAAGGTCTCTCCCACATAACTGTCCATCAAGTGAAAATACTTGTGTTTTCTCTTTTTGTTTGTCTGCTGCACACGCTCCCAGCGCTCAGACTCCGGTGACCCATCAGATGACGGCCATGAGCATATCCAGAGAGGAAACCAGTAACGAGACAGAGGAATTCAGCAAGACAGATGAAGCCTCATCAGCTTCTTCCTCATCAGGTAGGGTGGTTGGTTTGTCCTTTGCACAGATCTGAGTGACACTGAGTGACACTGAGCTTAGGAGTCCATTGGAGCAGCAGGGAACAGCTGCTGGCCCCAGGGTGTGTCCCTTCCCAGCAGCAGAGGCACACCTGAGAGCCGAAGAGGAAACTCTTGTTTTGGTGACAGGGAAGAGAGTGCAAATGCTGTGCTCGAGGGCAGGCCGATAGAGATTGCTCTGTGGGCTGAGGGCTGAGTGGCTGCCAGCCCTGGAGTGGCTGGCAGGAGGATAATCTTCCATGACGCCTCTCCCAGCGAATGGCAGCGAGCCCGGAGCGTCCCACAGGCTGACGCGGCCGCTGCTGGCGGCACTCCCCTGCCAGCTCCCGAGGGGGAGGGAGGGAGGGAGACAGATCCATCCCAGCCTTGGAGAGAGGAGACCCATTTGTGACAGTGCCTGGGGGTAGTGGAGGCCTGTTGTTGTCACCCCGTGTGATGGGGGCACCTGTCCCTCAGGGGGGCGTTACACAGTGGGTGCCCTGACACGACAGGAGCAGCAGAGTCATTGCCCATCCTCCAGCTGATGCCATAAGCAGGTGATCTGCATGCAGACACCCTCCTTTGCTCAGCTGACAGCTTGCTTGCATTGAAAGCTAAAATAACCCAGGAGCTGTTGGTTTCTAAAAAGCCAGGCTCTAGTCACCACACGTAGCTGGGCATTTTGGGTTGGGCAATCCCGTGCCTGCGAGCCCAGGAGACAATTTGCAACAGGGAGGTGAGAGACTTGAAAAGAGGCTTGGGAGAGCCTGTCCCTTTTATCTGCCTGTGTAGTTTTTAGGAGGCTGTTCAGAGTCAGCTCCACAAAGCTCTCTCTGTTTTGTCTCCTCAGAGCAGCCTGCACCACAGGTGCTCCAACGAGCAGTTGGAGCTCCTCCCTCCTGTTGACTTCTCTAACCTGCTTAGGTGCTGGAGGAAATCCTGCTAAGCATCAGTGACCTTTAACAATCTGGCTTTGAGAGCTCAGTTTTCCCTTTGGTAGATTAGAGGCAGTGATGGATATCTGTGTAAAGCATTCTAAGACCTACATATGGGGAACACTTACATAAGAGTCAGCAAAAATAATTAGTAGTACTTACAAGGGGTTAACTTTTTTCTCCCTGCAAAGATTAACTGTGGGCTCAGCTGACAGCTGTGTTGCTGTGCAGCAGCTGAGCTGTAGTGACTATCCAGTCACTGTCCAGTGGCCACTCCAGCTTTGGATTTAAGGCATTTGAAACAGCTTGAAAAGCTGTGAGGTGGAGATCTCCGTGGAATAAGAATAAAATCTCAGATTGGGTTATGTCAGCCAGCACAGTGTGGACACAGAGGGTCATTGGAGCCTCAAGCAGCTCCTGTAATAAAATGAACGTTTGGTTTATCAAGAAGGGCAGCAAAAATCTTGCCTCTGTTTCAGGTACCCTGCTTGAGATATCCCAGAACACGGCTGAGGGCAAGACGGCTTCGGAAAAACCGAAACCGAAGAAGAATCGCTGCTTCACCTGCCGGAAGAAGATTGGGCTGACTGGTAAGTGCCTGGCTCTGGGAAAACTTCCTGTGCCCTAAGGAATCCAGAGGGAGAGCCCTGTGAGCATAATTAATGCTGTGGTGCTGCTGGGTTTGGAGCATCAGAGGCTGGAGCTTCCCCCCAAATCCATCCTGGAGCCGTGGTGCTGCAGGAGAGAAGGGAGGGGAGCTCAGACCTGCAATGGAGCTGGCTGAGGCAGCAGCCTGGGGAGCATCCCACTCCCTGCCAGGGTCCTGGCAGCCCCGGGAGCAGGATTGGATGCCGCAGCACCTCTTGGTTGTTTCTGCTTCTTGGCAGAAGCTGCTGTAGAGGAAGGCAGAGCTCACTGTGGATGGGAATCTGCTCCCGGTCAGGTGTGGGTAAAGCTTTCATAACAGTGACATGAACTGAGCTAGACCCAAATGGAAAATCTCTCTCCAAGACTCATCCCATTTGTTAATGCTGCCTGATTTCCACTGTTAGCTTCCTGAGAGCAGGATGGCTCTCAGCATGCAGCCTGTAAAGCTGGAGAGAGAAGTGCTGGGATGGTGTCAGGGTACTGCTATCAATGGGAAAACGGCTCCTGGAAAGTGAAGCAATTAATTTGGCTGTGGTTTGTTAATAAAAACATTATTCCCCTAAATTGTCTCTGGCATTTAGTGCTTCCCTGGGAAAAAAGTTAACTCTGGAGCTATGCAGATCATGCTGTTGTGGCAGAGCACTTGCTTCTGTAGCATGCCTGGTGTATCCAGCAGCCTGCTTGGACTGGCTGTTTTCTTGGATATAAGAGGCTTTGGCAAAGTCCAGACTGGCAAGTTTGAACCTGAGCTTGCCTAGAAATCCATGGACACTGTCCTAGAACAGGGGTGGGTACTCTATACCCATGTTGCATTGTTCTCCTGGATGAGAATTTCCTTAAGAGCTTTAAACTGTGAGAAGTTCTCATTTTTTTTAGGTTTTAGCTTACAGAGAACTTCTGTGAATGCAGGACATTTAGGCTAAAATGAATTTTCTCAACCAGGAGTGAACTGGCACCTTAGAGAAAGGTGTTTGTGGGCTTTACAAAGCCTGTAGTTGGAAAAATGTGAAGGGACAGAGCATGATTCCCTGCCAGTGAGATTGCCAGCTGTCCTGCATTCCCTGCTTGCTCCCTGTGTTGCTTTCTCAGTGTGCTGTTTTAATGGTAGCACCCTGAACGCTGTCCCTGAGTGAAGTGACTAAACTGGGAATTCTGAAGCCCAAGTAGCTCAAACATGATCCTAACGTGGTGACAGCTCTGCTGGTCAGTCCAGCTGCTGCTGTGTGACCCTGGACTGGCTCAGAGGGCTCAGCTCCAGCTTGGGCTGCCTGGGGAGCCTGGTCTGGATTAGCAATCTGGCACTCTGCAGTGCCTGGCACGTCCCTTGTCCCTGGGGAACGTGGACAGCAGCTGCTCTGGGAGCGTTTCCCACCATGTGACAGCTGGGGCTGCCCAAAGCACGCAGAGCTCCCGGGCCAGAGGAAAGCAAAGAGCCACCCATAGTCTTCCCCAAATGAGGAGTGCCTCTGGCCTGTGGGGGACAGCAGGCCCCCCTGCCTTGCTCCTGTCCCTGCATTGGTGGCATTTCCTGGCAGGGCAGGAAGGAGCCAGGCCCTGCTGCCTTCCTGCCCGGCTGGATGGGGCCTGATGTGGCTTTGTCCCTGCTCTTCCTCCCCTCAGGCTTCGACTGCCGCTGCGGGAACCTGTTCTGTGCCATTCACCGGTACTCTGACATGCACGCCTGCCCCTACGACTACAAGGCAGAAGCTGCCGAGAAGATCCGCAAGGAAAACCCCATCGTTATCGCCGAGAAGATCCAGAAGTTGTGAAGGGATCTGAGCAGCTCGAACTGCAGCCAGGCTGCCTGGTGCTCCTCCCCTTCCTCCCAGCCTTCCTCCTCCTCCTCCTCCTCCCAGCCCCTGGGGCAGTGCGAGGGTGACTCCGGCAGCGCACACAAACCGGCACCTGGACATGGGGACTCCTCGCACCCCTGGCAGTCAGTTGCTGTTCCTCCTCTCCCTTCCCGCCTGTCCGACAGCCACAGCTCAGCCGTGTGTTCTCAGCCAGCTTCCCAAAGGAGAAGGGACCGTCCTGCCCCGCTGCTCCAGCGCTAAGACCTTCCGAGTTGCTCCTTGCCGGGCGGTTTGCACGGCGTGAGCGGCCGGGCTCTGCTGGGCGGCCTTTCCCTTCCCGGCGGCTCCGAGTCTTGCAAACCACCCAGACTTGTGGCTGCAGTCCCTGAGCAGCCGCTGGACTCTGTTCCCTTTGCCTGTAATCCCGGGAGCTGGGGGATCCTGGCAGCCAGGCTGCCGTCTGCTCCCCGGGAGGTGTTTGCTCTCAGATGCAGAAAAGTTGATTCTGTAGTTCCAGCACCCCAGACCCCTCTCCCCACCCTCTGTGACGCTGTTGGAGAAGCACCAAGGGGGTTGAGCAGTGATGCTGGCACAGGGAAGTTATTTTGTGGCTTGAAGTGATGTGGGCAGGGCAGGACCTTCCAGGAGCTTCTCCTCGCTGCCTTGTGCCTCTCTCCACAGGGAGGGAGTCAGGGACACCCCTGCTCCAGCCTCCTGCTTCAGCACCCCTGGATAACCCCGGCTGCTTTCCCAGCAAGGTGTGTGTCCCTCAGCGCTGCCTGTGCCTGCTCTCCTCTCTCCTCTCTTTCCCCTTTCCCCTCTCCCTTCTCTCCTCTCTCCCTGCCTTCTGCCTTACACGAGTCGCTCTCATCAGGGTTGTGCACAAAGCTCAGGTCCCCACACCTCTGCTTCTGGACCTGTCCCTGCATCCAGGTGACACTGGGGTCTCCTCCTCCTCCCATGTGGGCCATGCTGGTATTGGGGAGAGCTTGAGGAGCCCCCCCAAGTGCCCTCCTCTGCTTCCTCCCTCCTGGTGGAATGAGAGGTGGGGCCATGTCCCTGGGAGATGCTCTGCAAGCCAGACAGAGGGAACCGGGGCACAAGGAGAGTCACGAGGGTCCCAAGGGTCTCAGAAGTCCAGGTGGGGGCTCAGAAACACCCATGGAGAGACCCAGGGAGCAGGGAGAGGTGCTTGGAGGGCTCTGGGCTCTTTGAGAGACTCATAGAATTCCCTGACGTGCTGGAAGGCCCAGGGAGGGCACTGGGGTGCAAGGGAAGGCAGAAGGAGAACTTTGGGGTACAGTGAAATGCCCAGAAGCCTCAAGCACCCCAAAAGGCACTTGGAAAGGTCTGGGGGTGCACACACTCACACCCACAGCAAGGGAGGTGTAGGAAAAGCCAAACGCCATCTCAGCACCACTCCAGAAAAGCACCCAGAGGGCTCTGCTGGGAGGACCTGGGGCTCAGGGATGCAGCACAAGGCAGGCAGAGGCTCCTGGGGCACAGCCGCAGCCGCTTCCATGCCCGGGAGATTCCTGGGAACACCCGCAGCAGGGCTGTGGCCACAGGGCTCTGGCTCTCACAAGCAGAGAAACCCGGATGTGTCCCGGGGGACAAGCAGCAGCCTCTGTCCCACTGCTGCCATCCCATGCTCTGGAAGCTTTTCCCTCAGTGTTGGACAGAGCTGCAGGGCCCAGCCGGGGATCACAGGAGCTCCTTCCTTGCAGGGGCTGTTTTCCTGTCTTGCTTGGGGCAGTTCTGCCTAGGTGCTGGGATCCTTCTGAGTGTTTGATTTGTCCAGTCTGCTCCAGCCCAAGCAGTGTGTGCTTTGTGCCAGCTGCCATCCTGTGGTGGTACCGGTAGCATCGGAACCTCCCAAAGTGATGCAAACCCCCCCTCCAGCACAGAGAGGAGCGAGGCTGCCTCTCGACAGCCTTTTCCTCAGGTTTTTCCTTCTGGATAGCATTGACATTATGTCTGGAGCACGCAAGTGGCTGCACGTGCTACCCCTGGACACAGCTGGGCCGTCAGCGTGGAGCTGGGGCATGGCCAGGCTGGGTTTGCCACTGATCTTGTGGCTGAGGATGATCCCTCGCTCTCAGGGGAAGCAGGAATTGCAGCCACCAGCCCTGAGGAGTGCAGCAGCTCCCATGGATCCGTTGGGAAAGCCCACAGCCACCTGCTTCTCCAGCACCTCCCTTTTCCCTGTTCTTCCTCCCTGTCCATGAGTGTAAATACAACACAGTCTAGTTTGCTTGGATGCTGTGGGTGCTCTGTTTCAGGCAGGGGTGTGTGCGGGGGCACCACTTGGCTCTTTCGGGGTGGCCAGGGTGGGGGCTCTGTGCCTCAGTTTCCCTGTGGATGATCATCCTCCGTACCTGGTGCTGGCCAGGGATCAGGGTACCCTGGGCCCTCACCCCGGGATCTCAAATCCACCAGGGGTTGGACTGGATGATCTCCAGAGGTCACTTCAACCCTGACAAGTCTGGGATTTTGCCTTCTGGCTGAGTAGGAAGCTCTGGGGTTTGAGGGGCTCTGAGGTTCTCCTGGATTCCCTCTTGTCTGCTGTCACCTCTGTGGGGCAGGAAAGGGAGTTTGGAACAGGCCCCCAAAGCCTGCCCCCCTCTCCATCCCCCCCTGGGGGCAGTTGGGCAGTGTTTGGCACCAGGACTGACTTCAGCAAGGCTCTGGCCACTCTCCCGTGACATCTTCGTAGGTGGACACAGGAAATGTGGGAGAATTCACTGGGGGAGGGCCAGGCTGAACGCAGAGCTCAGAGGGGCCTGAGAAGCACAGCGGAGCCCAGCCGTGTCAGCACTGTCCCCAGGATCAGTACTTCATCCAGCCTTGTTCCCTCTGTACCAAGGAGCTGCTGGAAGGATCCTGAGCAGGTTTCAGGCGGGGGGAAGTGACTGATTCCGTGAGGCTGTGCTGCCATTCAGAGGGGCCTGGAGGGAGGGGCTGGGTGAGAGGAAATCTAAGGTTCCCCCAGGGCAGTGTAGGGTCCTGCAGCTGGGGAGGAACAGCCCGAGGGCCAGCACAGGCTGGGGGTGACCCATTGGGGAGCAGCTCTGCAGAGAAGCACCCGGGGGCCCTGCTGGATGGCAAACTGTCCCTGAGCCAGCAGAGTGTCCTGGGGCCGGGGGACAATGGCACCCTGGGGGACGTGGGGAAGAGTGTCCAGGCCAGCAGGGCAGGGGGGATCCCGCCCCTCTACTCAGCCGTAGTGAGGCACATCTGGGCTGCTGTGTCCAGGTCTGGGACAAGAAGGACAAGGAGCGACTGGAGAGGGTCCAGTGGAGACCCAAAGATGATTTGGGGTCTGGAGCATCTCTGACGAGGAGAGACCGTGGGAGCTGGGCTTGGCTAGTCCAGAGAAGAGCGAGAGTTGGATGTTTGGTTTTCTGAAAAGAAGACTATAAAATAAGGCAGTATAAGGTCACAAAAGCTCAGAAGTTACATCCAACAATATGGAGAAGAGACAGATGTACATGGCAACCCTGCTGGATACATCCCAAACAGCTCCGGCTCCAGAGCCGTGACAAGCGGCGCGGTCATTTCATCCAGCTGGCTTTGGGAACGCTGTGGGGCTCAGGCAGAGACCCCAAGTGCCTGTTGGACTCCTCCGCGTGCTGCTTGTGGGGTTTGGACACTTTCCTCAGGACCCGCTCCCCTTGCTGCTCCTCCTGCACCCTCTCGAAGGCCGCCCGCGCCGCGGCTCGTCCAGCCCGCGCTGCTCCCGCTCCTTGCTGCTGGGGATGTGCTCCGGGAGCTGGGGCTGGGCTTTCACCACCTCCTTCTGCCGCTTGGCGGCCCCCAGGGTGCCCCCGCTGCCCCTCAGCCACAGGGGTGGTACCAGCACCGCCACCTCTTTCGCTCCACGCTTTTTCTCAAGCTGCTAGATTTGTCTCAAACTTCATTAGAGAGACCAACACCCGTGCAAACCCACGGCCTAACGTTCATCGGTCCCGAGTCGTGCAGTTGTATTTGGTTTCCTATGACGCTCACTCGTGGTTTGCCAATGGCCGTTAGCTCTCGTGTCTCGCTTGTGCTGCTCTCAGCCTGCTGAGACGCCGAACTCATCATCAACAAAGCTTTGGAAAGAAGCTTCAGTTCCCTTCCCCCGGGGCAAAGACGAACAAACGTGACTAAAGCCAGAAAATAAAAAAAAATCAACTTGGTGTATTTTCCAACAAGAGGGGACCTCACCAAGCCACAGAAATATCTCCAACGTGAGTGCCAGACT
>VWZN01005961.1:112801-129880 GCA_013396955.1 Regulus satrapa | reverse complement strand
TGTGCTCCCGGGGCGCGGAGCTGTCAGCCCGGATCGCGGAGCCGCCCCAGCCCCGCGCCCTTCGGGAGGGAGGCAGAGCCCGCACTGCGGCCCCGGGGGGCTCTGCTCAGCCACCCCCCCTCCGAGGGCTCCGTGGGGCACAGAGCACTGCCCGCCTGCTCAAAGGCACAAAAAACGCCATAAAATTCACGGGCACAAAAAGCCCAGTGAATCACCCAGACACCCTGAGTTGGAAGGGACCCACGAGGATCAATAGGGAGCTATTGTTGTCCCTTCTTCCAGCAACTCTCGTCATTTTATTTATACACATTATTTGCTGTTCTGCTGATTTATTGGGAGAAAAAAGCCTTCATTCTTCTCTCTAGAAGAGCCCTGCTGGCTTTCTTTTTGTCAAACCTTCGTTATTTTTGTTAGGTATAATGGGATAATCGTGCTGGTGTGGACAGTCTCTAATAATCTGAAGCAGAAATTGTCAAAGCAAAGCCCAGCTTGTGTTTTTTTGGTTTTTTTTTGTGTGCTTACTTAACTTTGGGTTGCTCTCAAGTTTGGAAGATGATTAATTATTGATGTCTCCTGGTTATCAGGCCAGCTTACCACCCCTACTAGTTTAGTTTAAAATAAAAGAAGCATTCTCAGGGCTGTCACAGACAGACAAGACAGAAAGACAAAATTTTTTGCCAATTTCAGTGTTCTTTTGAATTTTAAAAGCTCCCTAGAACGCCTGAGGATGGTTCTTTAGATGATGTTATAATTATCTTTCGGTGTGCTCTTCCTGCATGTATTTCAATGTCTGTGGAGTGTCAGTTTTGGAACAGGAATTGCTCTTTTTGGCTTGCATCAGGTGCTGCTGTGCTTGATGACAGCTGGGGCTGGGTTTGGAGTTAAAAGTGGGGAAGGGAAAACCTCTCAGTGCCCCTGGAAGGTGTGTGAGGCTCCCAGAGCTGGCTGGAAGTGTTGGTGTGAGCTGAGTGTGAAGGGCAAGAAAAACACCCCAGTGCCTTGCTAGGCTTGGCCTGGGCGTGTCAGACAGAGGAGAAGCAGCCCGAGTTTTGGGGAATAAGTGTTTCTTACAGTCATGGGATTGCTGAGGTTGGGAAAGCCCTCCAAGTTCATCCAACCCAACCTGCAGCCGTTGTGGTCAGCACTGAGCCATGTCCTCAAGAGCCACATCCACACATTGTTTGGACACTTCCAGGGATGGGGACTCCACCCCTGCCCCGGGCAGCCTCTTCCAGTGCTTGACAACTTGTTCTATGAAAGAATTTTTCTAACATCCAACCTAATCTACGGCACTTAGAGAAGAGTTGTTTTTTTTGGTTTTTTTTTTTTTGCAAATACAACCCAGAGTGTGAGCCTGGTTTCCCGAGGGAAGTTTCTGCCACTTGTGAAAGAAGCAGGATCACGAGGCTGAACTGCAGGCACTGCCTCCCGCTCCCTGCAGCCGGCTCAGAGCCTGTTCCTTCTCCTTTCCCAAACTCTTGGCATCCAACACATGGCATGGCTGTCATAACAGGGACCTGTGAGCTCTGTCTCAGCTCAGGATTCGCCTCCAGACATTTTTTAAAGTTGATTCTGTTGACTTCCACCTGCAGAGCTGCCTCCAGGTCTGGGACCTTGAAGGATGTNAGGCCAGGCTGGACACTGGGGCTGGAGCAGCCTGGGACAGTGGGAGTGTCCCTGCCATGGCAGGGGTGGCACTGGATGGGCTCTGAGGTTCCTTCCAACACAAACCAGTCTGGGATTCTGTGATTCCCATTAAGCAGTGGGAGATGAGCGATCAATCTGCTGCAATCTCAGGCTTTTAGAACAGACTCCAGCAGATCACTAAATGTTCCTGATTCCTGTAGGAACAGGAGACACTTTTGCAGTTATTTTGCAATGCTTGGCTCAGCTTCCTGGGAAGGATTCTGGTTGAAGTGCTCCTGTCATTCCCTGCTTGCCTGAGGCTCCTGTCACCTGGAAGGATCTGTAGGATTTACACTAGAGGGTGTAGTAGCTCAGCCAGAACAGGCAACCATCTTCTGGGAGCAGGTTCTCCATCCCCCAGGACTTGCTCCCTGCCAGGGGAGCTGCCTTGTTTTGAAGTAGCCTCCTAACCATGCACGTGGGCAGATCTGACCTATTTAATCACATCACTCGATAGAGAAGATTTAAAAGTGTCATTTCTTTTTTGCCAAGGCAGGTGGGTTTCTACACCAAGAGCTACAGCACAGATTGGTGTTTTCTGGGATGGTGCCTAAAAAAAAAGGATAACATCTAAAGGAGCAGCCTGCTAAGCATATTGATTTGAGGCTGGGGCTGGCTTTGATCTTTGAGGATCACCAGAGGATTGGCAGGAACCCCAAAACTCTTGGTGCAATTTCGTAGCTTTGAAAGGAGCTTTTGAAAACTGAGTGGAGCTGGCCCTGGCAGGCTGGGGGGGAGGGGGGCGTGGACACGTGCCAGATGGAGCAGAGAGGATGTGAAAAGAGGAATTAGTGGGATGTAACACTGTTTCCCCCTTTTTCGCCCACCCTCGCTGCTTCTGACTTCCCAAGTTCAGGGACTCATAGCAGGATCCCTGTTTTTCATACACAGTGCTCGTGTATGCACAGGCACTGGGGGACAGTGGTGCAGAGCCCTCCGTGTCCCTTGGAGCTCTGCAGGAGCAGGACTGAGTTTTTCCCTGACTGCTGCTGTCTGGATGTGTCAGACATTCCCTTTCCTTCCTGTCTGAAAGCAGGTCCATACATACCAACATGTTGAACTGGGGTCTGAAACATGGAATGCTTGGTGTGGGAAATCTGTTCCCGTGCTTTATTGCAGGGATCTGCCCATGTGGTAACAGAATTTGGCTGCCTTGGAGGTTTGTGGAAATTCTGTGCTGAGCACGGCTGATGGGGTTTTCTGTCCAGGACTGGGAATCTGGAGATTGCAAATTCTCATCCTGACTTGGCTGAAGTGCTTTTTCCATCTCTGAGATGACTAAAACCCACCTGCTTCAGAGCAGGATGAAAAGATTATTGAATGTGTGTGAAGTGCTTTGAAAGCGTGCGCTGTAAGGAGGAGGGAAGAGCTGCCTTCAGTCCTAAAAGCATCTTTTCAAGAGCTGTAGAGGGGAAAAATAGGTCTCTCTTTAAAGTCGAGGTCCTGAGTATGCTGAAAGACATAAAAGAGGCATAATACAGCTCTTCATAAATATCTTAAGGTAGGCAGCCCTGGTTTGCTGGTTTGATGCTGTCAGGGGATGTTTCGGAGGTGGATGTTTTTGAACCCAGAGCAGAAAGCTTCTTCCAGGTCTGGAGCTCTGAGCCCTTTTGTCTGCACTGATCACAGAATCCTGGAATGTCCAGAGCTGGAATTGACCCCCCAAGGGATCATCATCCCAGCCCTGTCCCTGCACAGAGCCCCAGCACTCCCACCCTGAGCATCCCTGGCAGCGCTGTCCAAACGCTCCTGCAGCTCTGGCAGCCTCGGGGCCGGGACCATTCCCTGGGGAGCCTGGGCAGTGCCAGCAGCCTCGGGAGGGGGGAAGAACCTTTCCCTGAGCTCCATCCCCAGCCCTGACACAGCTCCAGCCATTCCCTCAGATCCTGATCCTTGTGTTCTTGTGGGATGGGAAGAGCCAGCCAGGTTTTCAGCACCCCGCCTGAAGTATTTTGTTTTGCAGTGGAGTGTA
This sequence comes from Regulus satrapa, assembly GCA_013396955.1. Classification (NCBI taxonomy): domain Eukaryota; kingdom Metazoa; phylum Chordata; class Aves; order Passeriformes; family Regulidae; genus Regulus; species Regulus satrapa. The sequence continues at coordinate 126,222 of VWZN01005961.1, read as the reverse complement.
CTGAGCTGCTCAGCAGTTTTCTGATGTGGTCCAAAGCTTGTGGAGGAGTTTTCTTGCTGTGAGGATTTTCTGTCTGGGTGTACAAAGCTTTGCAGGTTAGATTTGGATGAGATCTGTGGAAGGTGTCAGGGACAGAGTTCTGCTGCTCTGTGTCATTGACAGACAGTGAGCTGCTGCAGTACTGTTGGGCTCAGGTCAAGTGCGGAGAAATCCTTGGGCTCATCTCCGCAGCTTGAACCCTGGATCCTATCACTGGTGCAGGGAGGCACTTCTCCCTTCTTGTGCCCAAAAGCAGCCACAAAGGATGGCTGTGACCAGGATGAGCCCCCCGAGGGTGCTGGCACTGCCCAGGCTCCCCAGGGAATGGTCCCAGCCCCGAGGAGCGTTTGGACAGCGCTGCCAGGGATGCTCAGGGTGGGAGTGCTGGGGCTCTGTGCAGGGACAGGGGCTGGGCTGGGTGATCTCTGTGGTTCCCTTCCAGCTCAGGACATTCCATGGTTCTGTGATATTTGGTAAAACCTAAAGAGGCTCTTTCAAATTCCAGCTCCAGCTTTAATCACCTCCATGTCAGCACAGGGTGGCCCCATGTCAGGGCCATTGTCGGGTTCCTTACACAGCACTTTGCTGAGGGGCTGTGCCTGTTTGGTGGGAGCAGCCTCAGCCCGGGCTGGGATTTAGAGCCTTGGTGTGACTCACATTGCAGCTCATGTTCAATCCGTGTGTAGAAGGGATGAGAAAATGGTCTTTCCTAGTGCATTTTCCTTCCTGGAATTGATGTCGTGCAAGATCATCTCACCACAGAGCTTTTATTACTGTATTTGCTACAGCAGAAGTGGAAACCCATGAAGTGTTTTCAGTATCATTTCACTGACAGAGCAAAGCAGGTGTTCGTTCAGTTTTGGGCGCTCCAGTCCATGAACTGGGAGGCGGCATCAATTCTGCTTTTTTCCCCACACGTTTGTGTTTAGGAGAATAATTACCAAAAAGCTACCAGTGGATTTTATTTTTAAGCAAGTTTTGAAATGGAGAGTGAAGAAATCACTGGGTGGTGGGATGTATCTTTCAGCAGTGTGGGATTTGTGGTGATTTCCCTGCAGGGTCGCTTGGGGCAGTTTCCTGTGGGTGGGCAGGTGCAGGCGCCCTTTGTGCTGGGATATTTCAGTGCGGACTCAAGGGACACTTCCCAATTTTGGTCTTGCTGTGACTGTGGGGAGATTCCACCCTGAATCTGAGCCTCCCCATGTGGGGCAGTTCCAGATGTGTGAAAAGCAGGAGGTGGGAGCACTGACGTGGTCCAAAGCTTGTGGACCACAAAATCCAAATCCATCAAGGCAGCAGGATTTTGGTTTTGGCACCGCTGGAGTCGCCTCAGTGCTGGTGGGTCCCCGGCTCCTCTCCGCCCGCTCTCCCGGGAGCTCCCTCCACTGTGGGATATCTTCCCTGACATTTGAACACTTCCTCTAATTTATGTTTTTAATCTCCAGCCAAGCCCCGCCGCACTTTTCACTAATCCAGGTCTTCCCGGAGCGTGTTCCCTGCGCTGGGCGAGGCCTTGGCGCCGGGTGCCTCATGAGGGCTTGGGCAGGCCACGGCAGGCAGGGCCGGGCTGTGTCCCAGCCCTGTCCCGGCCCTATCCCGGCTCTGTCCCGGCTCTGTCCCAGCCCTATCCCGGCTCTGTCCCGGCTCTGTCCCAGCCCTATCCCGGCTCTGTCCCGGCTCTGTCCCAGCCCTATCCCGGCTCTGTCCCGGCTCTGTCCCAGCCCTATCCCGGCTCTGTCCCGGCTCTGTCCCAGCCCTATCCCGGCTCTGTCCCGGCTCTGTCCCAGCCCTATCCCGGCTCTGTCCCGGCCCTGCCACAGCGGGCAGCCTCGGGTCGGGCTGAGGGCACAGCGCGGCCGGGGATGGATGCGCGGGGAAGCACCGCGCACAGCGCTGTGTGGAGCAAGGACCAAGCCGAAAGCAGCTGCAGGTGGGGAGAGCAGGAGGTCAGAAACTGCCCCGCGGTGAGGCGGCAGCGCTAGGGAGGAGGAGCGGGGTGCTGAGGGCCTCGCCGGGCCCCGCCGGAGCGCAGGGGGTGAAGGCGGGACTCGGGCGGGTCCGGCCCCGCTTCGCTGTGTCAGCGCCCGGCACCGCGTGTTGCCTCCAGCCCCTGCCGGGTGTCTCGGCAGCACCGGGCGGCTCCAGCATGAACAAATATCTGCAGTCTTTATTGAGCCCGGGCAGCTCAGGTAACTCTTTTTGAAGTTTTTGGCTTCCTGCGTGGTGAGGTCGAGGTTTGGGGAGGTGCGGCTGGGAAGGAGCAGCTGGAGAGAAGCGACTGCTCCGGAGAGGCTTTCACGTGCTCGCCATTCATTGAGCAGGAGAGCCGGGTCCTGGGACATCTGCCTCTGCAATATGTGGGCTGTGCCAGAAGCCCACATTGGCTTTGAAGGGTTTGCTTTACAAGGGTTTTCATTTCGCTGTGGATTTGGGGTTTTTACTGAAGGGAGGATTGTGCAGGGGGTGTTGGCTTCTGAGGTTAAAAGTGGCCGTGGAGCTGCAGGTGTCCGAGACCTAAAGGAGCTGCATAGTTTTAATTCCAGCTTTTGAATTGTTTTAAAGCTAGACAGGTTTCAAAAACAGCTTAAGTTTTGCTTTTAGCCTTTGATACGTCACAGCTGAAGTGTTTTAATGTAATACAACTTCAAAGGTGCTTTTATTTAGCTTTTAACTTTGTTTCCCAAGTGTCCGGTTGTGACTAAGTTAAAATAGTTGGGTTTTGCTTGGTTTTGTTTTCTTTTTTCTTGTCTTAAGTGGGAATTTTTCACCCACACTAGTTAAAGAATAAGACAGGTGTTGAGAAGATAACTTATCTGGAGCATGCCAGAGAAAGGCTGGAAAATTAAAGGACTGGTGGGTGTTGCTGCGTGTGATAGTGCTGATTGGAGTAAGTTTTCAAGGTGAAGCTGAATAGAGAGAAGTCATCAGAATTCTTGAAATATTTAAGTACTTTTCTTCTTTGAAAAGGAGACTTGCTCTGCTAATTGCATTTTTGAGTAGATCTTTAGTTTTATCCAGCATTTTACAAAGGAGATGTGGAAATGGTTTCTGGGCTTTTTCGCAAAGGAAAAAAACCAAGTCCCTGTTAAGTTTGTTTGGTTTTTTTTTTTTTTCCCCAAACAGAATTTCAACTTTTCTTGTATTTTGGGGAATAACTTTATAGCTAAAATGAGAGGGCAGTGGAAACATTTCCAATGAACCCAAACACTGAATATCCAGATTTTCAAAGGGTGAGACTCCTTGCAGCCTGTGCATGACAGGCTCTGGGGTCAGGGTGTATTTTGGGTGCCAGTCTTTGTCCTCTGCCTGTCCTGGCCAATCCAACCAGTTGGTATTCTCACATTCTTTCCTAAGTTGTGGGAGAAATGTGCCAGTGGGATTTCCTCTTAGGAAAATGTATCCCAGCCCTTGATGCCCTGAGCTGCAGGGCGGGTGGGACTGTCAGTGATTCTGGCCACAGAGGGGTGGAAATGATGGGTTTGTTTTTGCCAGGTCATCCTATCCTGGCTTTTGCATCCCTGGATTTGAGTGGTGCTGCTGTGGGAGGTAGTGACAGCCCCAGGTGTTCTTGGGGACTCCACGTGAGGCCACCAAGACGGTGAAGCTGCCACGTGTAGGCTGGAGGAGCTTTCAGATTCTTGTTTTGCTGCACCGCAGACAGAACTGCCCAAAGCTGTGTTGTCTTGAATATGTTGAGGAGGTGGGATTGCATCCCAGTTCGATTTCTGTCTGAGCTGCTCTGTGGGATGTGCCTGAGGAGTTTCTTACCAAGTGAGTTCCATGATAACGCTCCCAGCTCTGGAGGGACATTCTGGAGCTGCTCCTGCTGGAATGAACCCACTTGGGCAGGGCCCTGTCTCAGGAGATCAGGGCTTTGGAGAAGGGCTGGAGGGCCAGGAGCCAGGGAATGGCTGCCAGTGCCAGAGGGCAGGGCTGGGTGGGATCTTGGGATCCAGGAATTGTTCCCTGGCAGGGTGGGCAGGCCCTGGCCCAGGGTGCCCAGAGGATCCCTGGATCTGCCCCTGGATCCCTGGCAGTGCCCCAGGCCAGGCTGGACACTGGGGCTGGAGCAGCCTGGGACAGTGGGAGGGGTCCAGGAGCCAGGTGGGCTTTAAGGTCCCTATGAACCAAAACCATTCCATGATTTCTGCCTGGGCACTGCCTGCCCCCAGTCTGGGATGGCTGAGCTGAGGAAGCAGCCCAGAGTACAGTACAGAGATGGGCTCTGGCTGCTCTTGTCCCTCCATGTGAGCCCTTCCCTGTGCTGTCACCCCTGGGCTTCAGCCCTTGGGGACAGGTGGCCACATTGGCCACAGCCCCTGGAGAAACCAGCGCTGCCCCGGCTGGGTCCCTGCAGGGCTAAGAATACACCAGACTGAGAGATGACTGTTCAGACTTTTTTTCAGCCTTGCTAATATCAGACTTTCTTTTCTCATATTTGCATCCTTTTTTTTCCATTACAGAAATGACTGTAGAGGTTCATCACGTACTTTGAGGCTGTGGCATTAAATACTTTCCCTGGAGGAACAAATCCAAGGAGTGGGGTGCATGCACAGGGGTTCTTCTGCCTCTAGTATGTCTCAGACCTTGCTTTCTAGTGTTCCTTGACCAGCACAAGGTTATCTCTGCTTTTAACACTTAATTTTATCATTAGAATGACTTTTCAAAAAAAGAAAAAAAAGAAGCAAAACAAATCCTTGGGCTAGGGTTGAATTTAAGCTTGAAGAAACATTTCTCTTAGCTCCCCTTTCCTGCCCTCCTAACCCATTTCTGCTGGATGATTATTTGAAATGTACTAATTTAAATCTCAGTGTTAATTATTTCCAAGTGGTTGCATATTATTGTTAAATTAATTGTTGGAAATTTGCTTTGGGTCCCGGCAAATGAGCTCTGTGCCAAAACCTGCCATTTCTTGTGTGCTCTTTAATTCTGAAGAGTAGCAGAACTCAGGCTGCTGGTAAAGCCTCTCTGAAACATTTTGTTCTTGAGGAGCTGTCCCTTCTGTGAAGTGTTAAATGAAAAGCTCAGAATGATTTTAGGTGGTGGTAATTGTTCTGCAATCACAGAGGTTGTCCCTTTGCTGAGTGCTGGCACTGTAAACACCGCGAGCTCTTAAGCCAACAAAGCTGTTCTGATGATGTGAAATAAAAATGCCTTTATTTTGTCCTTTTACCAAAGAGTCTCCAAACAGCTTTCACCTTCTCCAGCTCCCCATGAAGGCACCTTTTGTTATAAGCTGCAGGTGACCCAGGGGTGACTTCAACAGCAGCAGGACTTGAAAATCAAAGAGCTGTAAGATCATTGTGTCCAACCATCAGCCCCGGTCACCACTAAACCACGTGCCCAGGTGCCTCATGCACACGATTTTTGAACACTTGCAGGGACAGCGACTCCATCAGTGTCCTGGCAGCTGTGCCAACACCTGACAACCCCTTCTGTGAAGGGATTTTACCAATATCCAAAATCCTCTGCCTGAGGCCGTTCCCCGGAGCACAGCCCGACCCCCCCGGCTGTCCCCTCCTGTCAGGAGCTGTGCAGAGCCAGAAATTCCCCCTGAGCCTCCTCTGCTCCAGGCTGAGCCCCCCCAGCTCCCTCAGCCCCTCCTGGTGCTCCAGACCCTTCCCAGCTCCATTCCCTTCTCTGGACACTCTCCAGTGTCCTCCTTGTGGGTTCACTACAAGAAATATTCAGTTTCTTTTGATTGTGCTGGTCCCTCTGCAGCTTGGCCAGCAAAGCCTTTAGTTTTGAATTCTTAATTGCTGTAAATTTGAAAGTTTCTAATTTTTGCAGCCTTTTGTCTGGCAGCAGCAGCAGCTGAGTAGCTCTGTTGGATCTGGAAGAAGCAGTTGTCATCCAGTTGTCCAGAGCAGCTGTGGCTGCTGCATCCCTGGAAGTGTCCAAGGTTGGACAGGGCTTGGAGCACCCTGGGATAGTGGAAGGTGTCCCTGCCCATGGCAGGAGTGGGACTGGATGAGCTTTTAGGTCCCTTCCCACCCAGACCATCCAGGGATTCTGTCCCCCACATACATCCCAGAGCTGGACTCCTTTTCCAAAACCTGCAGGTTTGCATTGACCAGCCCCTGTCACACATTTGGGCTTTCCTGTATTTAAAGCATCTCAGGTATGTGCTGCGGTAGGGCTGGACAAAAAAAAAAAAAGACTTTTCTCTGGAATGATTCACTGTAAAATAAGTTTTACCTTCACACAGGTAACCTTGTCCTCCCACTCTTCTTTAATGTCAGCTCTGTTTACTGCCCTTGCCTGTTGCCCAAACTGGAAGGACCAGTGAGGAGTCTGGCTCAGGGAAGCTTTGTAATAATCTGGCTCCACCTTGGAGCTGAGACCTCGTGTCCCTCAGCTAATATGACAGTAACCAGGAAAAAAAGTCATCAGCCTGGGTTTTTTTTAGGTAGAATCTTGTTTTATGCCTTCATGTTTTCTGTGCTGCACTGGCTGATTTAAGCACAGCTCAGTTAGGTGTGTTTTAAAGCTGGGTTAAATAAAATGTTCGCTAATATTAATAAAATATTAATAACTTGTTTTCTATAATATTGATGGTAGCCTCACCGTCTGTTTCTCAGGAGGGTTATTTAATATGTCTGAGACACATTAATTTATTAAAATAGTTTGTACTTTCAAAAGTGTTTAGTTCACAATCCTGAAGGATTTGGCATCTCAAGTCTCATTATCTCATGATTCCCGAGGGTCAGAGCAGACTCTGCTTTCCTCCCCTCCAAAAAGAGTTATTTCACTGGGAGTGCCTGTCAGTCCTGCTGCAGGACAGCAACCCCAGAGCAGCTCGTCCTGTACACCCTGAGTGTCCAGGTGAGTGAAAGGAAGAGGAAAAAAGGAAGACATAGCAGGGTCCTCTGAGTGTCAGATCCCAGGGCAGGAAGATCCTTCCCTTTCCTGGCTGCTGGGAGTGGAGTTTGGCAGCTGAAAAGCTGCTCTGATTTCAAATAGCAGGTTGAACATCTCTGGTTTGCAGACTTGTGTGTTTATGCTTCATCATATATATATGTGTATATATTTGAGTGTGTTTTCATATAAGTACAATCCCCTCCTGCCATGTTTCTGCTGCATTATCTGCAGAGGCCTCGTGGCCAGAGGAGATGGTGCTGCTGGACATCACTGTGGAGCCATTTGCACGAGTCTTTCATGGCCAGGCTGTCTTTGATCAGCAGGGCTGCAGAATCCATCAGGCCTCCCCCACACTTCCACCAGAGCTCTTTCCCTGTGGCATGTCCTGAGGTTATAATGTGTGTTTTCATCTGGCTAGTTCCAGCCACAGAAAATGTGCCAGGAGTTTTGTGCTGGAGATGAACAGCAGACACCGTGTCTGTGCTGGAGTTGCCCTCTGCTTTCCCTATCTTGATATATTCAAAATAGTTTGGTTTTCTGCACGGACAAGATGGCTTTTGTTTGGTATGAGTTTGTTGCTTTATTTTGGCAAGTCTCTAGATCTGTGTTCTCTGTTTGCAGGCCATCTGATATTTAGCCCTGCATGAATTATCAGTCTTTCAGCTGCTCCATTAAAATATTTGTGCTGAATTTTAGGTTTCAGCCCTGATTTAGAGAGTAGTAGCTGACTCCTCCAGGCTCCAGTGCCCTGTTCCTTTCTGCCAGTGTGGAGCTGATGTTTTACAGGGTCAGAGATGAGCTGGTGGGCATGGAGAGCTGTCTGCTCCTTATCACTTCTTGGGCTGGTGTTATCCCTAACAATTCTGATAATCTGTACATATCCTTGCCTTGATGCTGCTGCTGTTTGCATATGGGTTTGTGTAGGAACCCCAGGTTTGTTCAGGTGTTTTTCCTTGTTACCTGCTTTTCTTCAAGGTATCTGACCAGGAGTTGGTCTGTCCAGTGCCCACTGCCCTGGTTTGTCACCTGCTCCCTCCCTCTGTCCCCAGCTGTGCTGGATGTCCAAGGGAGGAGCACAGGTGGGTTTGGAAATGCTCTTTGTGTCATCATTACAGCTCTCTGCAATAGCTGGAGGGGAGCTGCTCATAGAAATAGCTCCTCGTTCCTCTTTCCCCACGTTTCTGGCTCTGGGCAGGGCTCAGACAGGCCTGGGGAAGGTGGAGACATCACGCTGCCATTGCCCAGAGTCCCTGTTCAATCAGGAGCTAATTGGTTTGCAAAGAAACTTCACCAACCCAAAGGGATAAAAAGTATTTTCTGAAACGGCTGCCTTTATTTTAACCCAGCCTCTTTAATTCTGCTTCCTTGGGGGCCAGTTCTGCCAACTGCTAGACAGATCCTTTTCCTGTTGCCAAAGGAAGCTGTGCATTCACACATCCTTTCTAAAAAACCCCAAACCTACCCCTGCCCCCCTAAAAAACCCAAATGCCTCAGTCCTATGAGAGTGGTAGAAACGGCTCTTTTGACACTATTTCTGACTGTTACAGAAATTCTCTCATCCCTCTTAGACCTGAGAGGTTTTTAATTTTCTGTTTTCTCTCTTTGCTTATTGTTTGGTTCTTCTGCATATCCATGTTGGAGAGTCAGTTTTAGTACTGTCCTTTAGCAGAGAACAAAAAGCTCCTCTGGAATGTCAGCATCCAGAGATGCTGTAATAAAACAAGGATTGAAAACAGTTTGGAGTCAAAAAGCAGCTGTTTAATGTTCCTGTAGTTTCTGTCAGTTTGCTGAATGCAGCTGTTATTTTGGGGTCCTGGAATGGTTTGGGTTGGGAGAGACTTTAAAAATCATCCAGTGCCACTCCCCACCCTGGGCAGGGACCCCTCCCACTGTCCCAGGCTGCTCCAGCCCCAGGGTCCAGCCTGGCCTTGGGCACTGCCAGGGATCCAGGGGCAGCCCCAGCTGCTCTGGGCGCCCTGGGCCAGGGCCTGCCCACCCTGCCAGGGAACAATTCCTGGATCCCAAGATCCCACCCAGCCCTGCCCTCTGGCACTGGGAGCCATTCCCTGGCTCCTGGCCCTCCAGCCCTTGTCCCCAGTCCCCCTCCAGCTTTCCTCGAGCCCCTTCAGGCCCTGCAAGGGGCCCTAAGGTTTCTCTGGTGCCTTCTCTTCTTGAGGCTGGACATGGAGGAGAGGCCACTGAAGGGACTTTCTGCAAAGGGGAAAGTGGCAGAGGGAAATATTTTGCGTGTTCATTGTTCTTGGTGGTTGCTCTGAGTGGTTGCAGTTTTTCCTTCCTGCCAGCAGCTCTCAGTTTGTCAGCCAGATCAGAGTGGTTTTCCTGCAGCTGCCATGAGAAACACTGAGCCTTGAGGAATGTTGGAGGCTTTTGATGGGCTTTAGGTGTTGGCATTGGGAAGTGAGAACCTAATCCACATTTTCTTGCTGGAATCCTCTTTCCAGCTTGAGTTAAGCAGTAGTTCTGTGCACAGTCAGCTCCCCTTGGGCCTAATGCAGTGATTATTCTTTGCTGCCCTGAAGAATATTTAATTTATAGAGCTTTTCCATGAGTATTAAAAGCATTCTGTTAACAGATAATTAGTCCTGGGAGTAGTTAGTACAATCTGGTCTAGTCTAGGCCAGAGAACATCACTGGTGGCTTTTGGTATCTAACATTTATTTATTCTGTGGTGCAAGAGTGTGGCTTTTGGTTGTGTCAGTATTAGGGTTTGATCAGAGCAGACCTTAAAAAGACCTCTTTTAAATTTTACTTGAATTGCTGGCAGTAAATGATTTTTTTTTTCTCTTTCCAGAGCGAGGCTATGATCCCTACAACCCTGAGCTTCCCAGGGCCTCTCTGGAGGTGGAGGATGGCTCTCTGGGTGACATTACGGATGTCACACCCGGAATTCTGGAGCTTGAGCTGGTCAACAAGGCCATTGAGGCAGTGAAGAACGAAGTGGAGAGGGAGCAGAAGAAGTACGAGGAGCTGCTGGAAACCACAAAGGAGTTTGGTGCTTCAGAGGGCTCCTCACTCATTTCAAACCCGTCTGTGTCGGCTGCTGGGCCTCAGAATGATTCCTTTGCTTCCTTGGAGTATAATCCAGGGAGCTACAACTTCAATAATAACTCGGACTACAACCCCACTCCTCTGGCTGCTGCTGGCCGGTCCAGTAAATACACTTTGGATTCCTCCCGCTCCAAAGGGAGCTCACTGGAATATGTCCCCAAGGCTGTAGTGCAGAATAAAAAATACAGCAGCACTGTCACTAACAATAAATATGTGATTGATGACTCCAAGCCTTCCACAGACTTGGAATACGACCCCCTTTCCAATTACTCTGCCAGGCTGTTGGGCAAAGCCACATCCAAGGGGTCCAAGAGGGAAAGGGCCTCTGATTATGAGGACTCTTACTCTCCATCAAGGAAGAAGCTCTGCGAAGATCCCGATGATGATGAGGTGTTGGCCAGGTTCTCCTCCTCTGAAGATGAGGCTGAAGTAGAATATAAACCAGCTTCTGGTAGTTCACCCTCAAAAGCTGCTTCTGAGAGTAAGTCAAACAATGAGTTCTCCAGCAAAGAGCGGAGCACAAAAGTGGACAGCTCTGCTTCCCAGGAGAGCAAAGAAGCAGCACAGCACAGGGAGGACCTTTCAAATTCACAGAAAAGCCTTGCCAAGAACTCATCAGACAAGAACTCAAAAGCAGGGAAGTTGTGTTCTGCTAAGAACAACAAGGAAATTGAAAATAAAAACAAAGACTCCAAAGACAAAACAAAAAAGAAGAAAACAGATGTTAATAAAACGCCAGGCCTCAGTGAGGCTGGGAAGAAAGAGAAAAATAAAAATGCAGACAAAGACAAAGTGCTCAAAGAAGAAAAATTAAAAACGAAGAATGAAGAGAAAAACTGCAAAGACAAAAGCGTCAAAGTCAAAACAGATGGGAGCTTGAAGAAACCTGAAAAACAGAAGTCAGAAAAAGTGGATGGGTGTAAGAAAGAAAAATCCAAGTCCACCAGCAGCAGTTCAGGGAAAAGCAAGAGTGAGGGTGTCACCAAGGGCACAGAGAAAGTGGGGAGCAGCAAGAAGGACTCACAGAGCAAAACCCCTGATGTGAAAAATGGCAAGGAAAGTTCTGGTCGTAAAAACAAGGAGAAAGGGACCAAGACCTCAGTGGAGCGGAAGAAAGACAAGGTCAGCTCTGCAGGACATGGAGACCCGAAGGAGGGTCGGAAGCAGCGGAGTTTGAGTCACGTGGACCTGTTTGGAGATGAGAGTGGAGATGAGGATGACAAAGGCCGGCCTTTGTCCTCCTCCTTACTTGACATGAGCTCGGACTTGGACGAGGCTGACTCCGGCTCAGCCTCTGAGAGTGACAAGGACAGGACGAAGAAAGTGAAGCGCTCAAAGTTGTCCAAGTCATCATCATCTTCCTCAACATCTGATGACATCGATTATTCCATCCTCGAGAAAGATGTGGACTTCGAGTCAGATCCCATGGAGGAGTGCCTCAGGATCTTCAATGAATCTAAAGATGTGAAAACTGAAGACAAGGGAAGGCTGGGGAAACAGGTAATGCTGGCTTGGGGTTGTTGGTTCTCTCCCCTCCAAAGGCAGAAGGACTCTGGTTTGGTTTAGTGGTGTTGCTTATCTCACGTAGCTGAAGAGGGAGACTCCATGTGTTGGAAATCTCTTCCTTGTTGTGACTGAGTGCTTGGAAGTGTTTGCACCTGAGTTTACCAGCTGGACTGAAAGTTGCTGTGAAATGTGAGGGTTCTGTTTCCTTTTGCATGGAGGGCTTTCAGGCTTATCAATTACTTCTGTCTCCATCTGGCCTGAGAACCTTGGGGGTGTGGGTGGCTGGAGAAAAGGCTGCAGAGAGTGAGCTTTGGGCATTTCAAAGCCATCTAAGGTTGCCAGTCACTGCCTTCTTGTTGCAGCAGAGTTTAGGGAACATTGGGGCAGGTAGAACCTGGACAGGGTGTTGGTGCAAGTAAGTCCAGTATTGGTCAGACACTTTGGAGACTCCCCAAATTCATCTTTCCTATTCTAAATGCATACTACAGAGCTCCACGGGATCTCTGGATACCTTGTGGGTGGTGCAAGCAAGAAATGTGAGGGTACCAGGGGTTTCAGATGGAGAAGGTAAAAAGACAGTATTTACATAAAAGGAAAATGGTTGGAGGGCGCATAATCTGTAGCAGGAATTACTGATCACTGGATTCAGGGAGTGCTGAACCGGGGGCTGCCACTCACAGCAAACAGTTAATTGTGGCCTGGAGTGACAAAGCTCAGCTGCCAGCAGCCACCTGGGGCTCCTTTGCCTCCCTGCACTGAGGTTTGGCTTCCTCTCCTGGGGAGGAGGCTCACTGCAGCGCAGGGATCCTTCTGTGGGAGATGGGTGTCTGTGGGTAGGCATCTCCTGGGTGGGATGGGTCATGGGGCTTTTTTTGTTTTGTTTATGGAGTAATTTCCTAGACGGACCTGTCACGGTTTGACACTGGCCAAACACCAGGCACCCATGAAAGTCACTCACTTGCCCTCCCCTGCTACAGCTGCGCAGAGGAGAGAAAAAATTCAAACAAAGGGCTCATGAGTTGAGATAAGGACCGGGAGAGAACATTCCAAGGGCAAAGCAGGCTCAGCTTAGAGGTACAAAGTGAGTTTATTGCTAACAAAGTCAGAGGAGGATAATGAGAAGTAAAAGCAACTCTTAAAGCACCCCTTCCCTCCCTCCTTCCCACTGACAGTGCAGGGCCACAGGGTGTGGGGGTCTTGGTCAGTTCATCACTCAGATTTTCCTCTGCTGCTCTGGGAGAGAAATTCTTCCCTGTGAGACCGTGGGGTCCATCCCACGGGAGACAGTTCTGCATGAACTGCCCTGGCGTGGGTCCACTCTCACCAGCAGCAGCCCTGCCACACCTGCTGCAGTGTGGGTCCCTCCCACGGGCACACAGTCCCACCAAACTGCTGCAGAGTGGGTCTCTCTTCCACGGGGTGCAGTCCTCCAAGGACAGGCTGCTCCTGGAGCAGGGAGCCTGGGAGCAGGGCCCCCTGTCTCCACCAGATCTCCCACTGGACCACAGCCTCCTCCAGGCATCCACCCACTCCGTTGTGGGCACCTCTGCCACGGGCTAAGGATGGATCTCTGCATCCCCATGGATCCCCACAGGCTGTGTTTGGATCTCTGCATCCCCGTGGATCCCCACAGGCTGTGTTTGGATCTCTGCATCCCCGTGGTTCCCTGTGGGCTGCAGGGGCACAGCTGCTTCACCATGGTCATCACCAGAGCCTGCAGAGGAACCTCAGCTCTGGTGCCTGGAGCACCTCCTGCCCCTCTGTCTGCACTGCCCTTGGTGTCTCTGTGTCATTTCCCTCACATGTTCTCACCTCCTCCTTTTCTCTAGCTGGAATTAAAACTTACATCTTTATTTACATCTTAAAAACCCCACTTTATTTTGATTTTCTTCTTAAATCTGTTATCACAGAGGCATTACCATCTCTTCTAATGGGCCCAGCCTTGA
>VWZN01005961.1:82234-112697 GCA_013396955.1 Regulus satrapa | reverse complement strand
TCATTTCCCTCACATGTTCTCACCTCCTCCTTTTCTCTAGCTGGAATTAAAACTTACATCTTTATTTACATCTTAAAAACCCCACTTTATTTTGATTTTCTTCTTAAATCTGTTATCACAGAGGCATTACCATCTCTTCTAATGGGCCCAGCCTTGACCAGCAGCATGTCCATCTTCAGACCATCAGGGATTGCCTCTGCTGGACATGGTGGGAGCTTTGAGCAGCTTCTCACAGAAGCCACCTCTGTGCCTCCCCCTGCTACCAAGCACCAGGCCATGCAAAACCAGCACAACCCCGTGTTTGGTCTCAGTGATGTGTCAGGGCTGGGCATGGAGCTCAGGGAAAGGTTCTTCCCCCCTCCCGAGGCTGCTGGCACTGCCCAGGCTCCCCAGGGAATGGTCCCGGCCCCGAGGCTGCCAGAGCTGCAGGAGCGTTTGGACAGCGCTGCCAGGGATGCTCAGGGTGGGAGTGCTGGGGCTCTGTGCAGGGACGGGGCTGGGCTGGATGATCCCTGAGGGTCCCTCCCAGCTCTGGGTATTCCAGGACTCTGCGATTCCAGGAAGCTGCATGTGAGCAGTGTGGTGCTTTCCTGCCTGGGAGAATTGCATTGGGAAAGAGTTTATTAGGGATGTAAGTTAATTAACAGAGTCTGGAGTTCCTAGGGAGCCAAGTGATCTGGGGTGAAGCGTTCATCCAGAGTGCCCCTGGGGTGAAGAACACAGGCTTATCCCAAGTGGTGCCCGAGCTCATCCCTGAGTCTAGTCCTGGGCTCTGTTCCTGAATTTCAGAGATTGTCAGGCTCATCTCAGAGTTTTGCCAGGAGTTGTTTTGAAAAACTGAAAACAAGATTGTCAGGAGAGCAGCTGGAGTTTTGAAAAACAAACTTGTGAAGTGTTTTGTATCAATTAACAACTGATTCGAATTTCAAGCAGATTTCCAAGTGGTTCTCCTTGTCCAGGAGCAGGTCTGAGGTGTGAGCTTGGAGTAGCTTTGGCTGGAGAGGTGCTGCTGCCTCCTGAGTTTCTGGATGTGACCTGGGCTGTGTCACCAGAGTCTTCCTGCAGTGACAGGCATGGATGAACCTGCAGAAAATGTTTCCCTAAATGTGGGGTGATGACACTGTGGTTTGGTGTTTGAGCAGGTGTCAGCACCTGACCAGGGCAGAAATGAGTCAGTTCCCAACTTCTTAAAACACCAAACCTCCCCAAACCCCCTGGACTCTAAAAATGCCATGCGAGGTGAGGCGTGTGAGTGGCTGGCAGGGGAGGGCTGTTCAAGGCTCCTGTGGCAGGTAAGGCTGATCCTGCCCCAACTCATGGAGCTGCTGCTGGGGTGGGAATGTCCTGCTGCTGTTTCCTGGTGACTCCTGAGCTCACAACAAGGTTCTTGTCAGTGGCCCAGCAGCTGGCCATGTGTTCTCATCTGCCCCTTGCAAGGTTAACTGAAAAGGAGACTTTCCACATCTCTTCTTATGAGGAATCTTCAAGTCTGTTCTCCTTTTGTTTTCTTTTCCAGCCATCCAAAGAAGAAGCAAGTGAAGAAAAGACAGAAGATAATTTAACTACCTTGTTTCCTGGCCAAAAAAGAAGGATCTCTCATCTTGTCAAACAAGGAAATGTAAGTGCAGATTTGAAGCAGATGTTTAGGTTGTTTCAAGTAAGGATTTTCTGTCCTGACCCTGGAAAAGGCTGCACTCCCAGGGCCAGGCAGCAGTGTGGGAGTTGTTTGTGCTATCAGGTGTTTGTGGAATCAGTCTATGGCAGTTTTATTCCCTCTCTAATTTCTAAAAAAACTCCCATGTTTAGGCTCTGTTAAAAGTAGCAGCAAAACTCTAATAAGCCTATCCAAAACCCAGGGTAGGCTGGATGGATGATAGTGAATGGATTGTGCTCTTGGTAACCCTTTGGTATTGGTTGGGGAGTTCATTTTTCTCTAGTATAGCTGCATTCAGTCATTTCAATAAAAATTAACTAGACACAAGGTCACTCTGTGTCTGCTAGTATTTTTCTGTGCTTTGTGAACTAAAAGATACTGCAGGAATTCGGTCAGATGTTTAAAACCGTTACCTTACATCTATTCTGAATCAGCCAAGATCTCAGCAGTATTTGTTTGGATACTCTTCTTTCCCAGTTGTGCAAATACAGAGGAGAAGAATTAAAACAAAAAATAAAGCAAGGAAGACATCCTGATTTTTTTAAATTCCCTTCTCTCTGGGATTTTAATTCATGTTTTCTCTGAGGGTTTAATGTGCTTCCCTCCAGGTGCTGAGCACAGATTAGTTTTATGTTGCAGCAGGATAAGAGTGGAGGCTTGTGCAGTGATTTGAGCTGGGTAGTCCAAATTAATTGTTCTGCCTTTCCTCTCTGCCTAGGAAAGGTTTTTTTGCCTTTAATAATTTGAAGCCCTGGGGTCAATACAATGGGTTTTATTTAACTACATATCTCCAGCCCGTTCATGTGGTTTGATAAGGGCCCTTTCTTCCCAAGTGAAGAGATAAGAGACTGAAGCAAATGGCTTGGAAATTCATTAACTCAAATATTTATTGTAAAGAGGCGCCTTTTAGACATGTACAAATCTTTAAATATATTTTCTTAATGTGACAGCTGATCCCAAAATGCTTTCCAAAGATGGGAGCCCCAGCAGAGCCTTTGCTTGGGCAAACAGAGCCGATCTGGTGTGCTCAGCTGCCAGGGCAGCTCCAGGACCTGCATTCCCTGGAGTATCTCAGTTAGAGCAGCTCCCAGCTCTGTCCAGGAGGTGCTGTAACACCTCAACTGCCACTTTTCACCTCAGAATTGAGGCCTGTGCTTTGCTCTGTTCTTCCAAGTGGAATATTTGCTCACTCTTGCTCATGATTAAATCTCAAGGACTGAGCAAGGGCCGGGGGGAGCTGATTTTGGGGTTGGTTGCTGGGGGAAATGGGGGCCAAAGGAATTGCAGGTGAGGCAGAAAATGAGTGGCCTGTCCTGCTTGGAAGTCTGTAATTATAATTTAATGTCTGACTGCACTCAGTTTGGTATCCAGAAGCTGCTGTCAGCATCAGAAGCTGGGAATGCAGGAGGTGTCAGCTTGCCCCCAGGTGTTACACTGGGCCACCTCCTCCAAGGAGATTTCAGGAGGGAAGGCCTGGTCCTCACATTTCAAAGGCTGTTAAGTACATGGAGAAGTTTGTACTACTGCTGCTTCTCTTGCACTTCTGCTGCTAGGAAACTTCTCTCTTTGCTGACATAATTTCTGGCACTTTTCCTGCAAACCTAAATTTGGCCATCAAAGGAAACTCGTGTAGAACTTGTTTGTGCTGTAATGGCCTAGGCAGTGAGGTGCCTCCAGAAGTGGGCAGGGACAGAGCCTGTTTGAAATTCAGAGCTCAGTTTATGTAATGCTCTGATCCTATAAATACATATCTGTGAGGCTTTTAAGCAGTTCCAGGGCTGCAGAGAGGTGGGAGCTGCAGTGGTGCAGAGGTGGAGGCAGGGGGTCCTCAGGGAGAGAGCAGTGGAGCTCAGTGTCATGTGGCAAAGGGGAGTGGAGAATTGTCACCTTTTTCTTGCAGTAGAAAGCAAAGTAGGCAGCACAGAGCTACGTTTGTGTGCTGGGGCAAGGCTGAGTGTGTTGACAGAGTCCAGGATTGGGCTGGGCACAGCCATGTGGAACATCATGCCACTAAAAGCAGTTCATTAACACCACCTGCTAATTGAGGAACGTGCCAGTGAGCTGGGAGGCCTTCCCGGAGCGTGAATCATTAATGCCATGTTTGTTGAAGGATGACTCTAAATTATTTTGTTGTGGAAGACAGTTGGGATCTCGTCCTCTCAAAACCCTGTGCTTGCTAACGGCGGGGTTGAGGAGCAGGGACCTTTCTGGGGTGAGTGGAAGGCAGGGGTGTGGACGGAGCAGGGGAGCTGCTGGCCCTAAATGCTGTTTGTCTGTGCAGGCAGAGGCCCCGAGCAAGCCGGTAGTGCGGCCGTACCGTCCCCCCACGGCCCAGGAGGTGTGTTACCAGAGGATCCAGCTGGCTCAGCAGCAGGCAGCACAGCTGGCTGGGGCCGTTCAAAAGACCTCTCTCTGTTTGCCAGGAGAAAAGAGGAGGATTGCTCACGTGCCAAATGCAGCCCTCACCGCAGCAGCCAAGCAAAGTAAGCCAGCGGCGGGATTTGGGATGGCTGTCCTGTGGTCCCCCGGTCAAAGGCACTGCCGTGTGTTTGCATTTCTCCTGAGCACGTGTGGAGTTGTCGGGATGCGTAGGGCTGGCCGTGACTTGAATCTTTGCTGACAGTGGAAAGGTCTTTCCCTGAGAAATTCCACCCTGTTCTGAAAAGCAACAGGTCAGACAAGTACCTTGAGCCTCATTTGTCTCACCTGGCCTCCCTCACTTCAGCCTTTTCTTTTTCTGTTTCTTCTTTGGTCTGTGTTTGCTCTTCATTCCCTCTTCCACTTAAACCTTCTGAGGTGGCAGGAGCAGGAGGGAAGTACTAATTAATGCTCATTGCTGTCCCTCTGTAGTGGAAGGACTCAGAGCTGACCTGTGGGGTTGTCAGTGCCTCGCAGCTGAGTTACCTCTTCAAACTCTGCTGACTCAGTCACCCCAAAACAAACCCAAATGAGACACATTTCCTGGCAGAAGATTTCTTCATCCTTGCCTGCAAGGTGGTCAAATTGCCCAATTTGTATCCCTTTGGAGACCCGGATTTGAGAAAATCACAGCTTGCAGCACTGGCCTTTGATAGTGAGTTCGTCCTGGCAGCCTGAAGCCCAGTGGCAGGATTTGCTCCTGAGTGTTTTGTATTCCCTGCAGGCCTCGGGAGCAGTAAGGCAACTGTTGGTGGCAGGAGTGTCACACCTTCCAATGACTCTGAAGCCCCCACCCTTCCTCTGAAGCCTTGCACCTTGGCTGGGATGGCTTCCAAGACCACCAGCACCATCGTGCCCAAAAGGGTAGCACATGTTCCCTCCTTACAGGTAAGGAGAATTTGAATTCTTTCCTGGCATTCCCCGGGGAGGGTGGAATGTTTGATGCTGCTGTTCCAAACTTAGCACTCCCTGAAAGTGGTGTTTTGATTATGTTGATTAAGTGGGTTTGTTTCTTCCTGTGGTTTTCCTAGATAGCATTGTATAAAAAATTAAACACTCAAGGGGTAGGAGCTTAAAAAGGTAGAAATACTTAAATGCTGCTTAGATCTTTGAATATTGATCACTTGTCTCCAGTTTGAGCCTTCTCTTGTGCCGACTGGCCTGGGTATGTTTGGGTCAGGGGCTTGGAACCTCCTGTGCTCAAAAGCCAGGGATGGATTCATGACCTTCCCAGGCTCTGTGGGCCACGCTGAGGCAGGTGGTTATGAATAATGTCCCTCTGTGACCTAGATAGTAAAATGTGAGCACTGAACTTCATGCAGCTGCTGGTGTTTAAAGAAAATACTATTTTGTCTTTGTTAGTTGTTTTTGTTTTGTTAGTCAATCCCCTGGGATCTCTGGCTGCCTTTGTGGTGAGTTCCTTAGCAAATTGACAGGACCCAGGGAATGGCTCCCAGTGCCAGAGGGCAGGGCTGGGTGGGATCTTGGGATCCAGGAATTGTTCCCTGGCAGGGTGGGCAGGCCCTGGCCCAGGGTGCCCAGAGCAGCTGGGGCTGCCCCTGGATCCCTGGCAGTGCCCAAGGCCAGGCTGGACACTGGGGCTGGAGCAGCCTGGGACAGTGGGAGAGGGCCCTGCCATGGCAGGGGTGGGAGTTGGATGATTTTAAAAGCCCCTTCCCACTCAAACCATTCCATGATTCTGTTAAGTCCCTCGTTTCCACGAGCACTGGGGAGCTGTTACTTGCTAAGACAATTCAGAGCAGAATTCCTCCTGGAGCAGCCTGGGGATGGCATAAGGAGCTGTTTGCTGGAGTGGATGGCAGAACTCGGTTAGTTCCAGGACTTGATTGAAAATCCCTTTATTGATTTTTTTTTTTTTTTTTTGTGTCAAGATCTGTCATAACTTGCTCTGATTATTTCTAGAAGAGTGAAAAATAATATTTTTCCTTTCCCACCCAAACTGCCACCATAGTAACATAGAACTTGAATTGGATTAAAAATAAGAGAAATAACTGAAAGGATAAAATATTTAGCAGAATTACAGAGGTGGTTAAAGGTATAAGAGATTGAGGATTTATATATTTAATGAAAAGGACCAAATCCCCTTGAAACAGGGCATCAAAGTGAGAGTCTCCTGAGGAAAATAAGATTAGGACCATTGAGACAGGACCAGTTGCTCCCCTTGGAAAAGCTCACATCTTCCACAGAGCTGTTTTTATTCCAGATTGCAGCAGATGGTTGGTTTATGGATATCTCTTGGGTGGGATGGAGAACAACTGACAAAACAATTGGGTGTTTTAGAGATGAATGTACATTTTCCTCTTTGAAAAAGAGGAAGGTGTGCTGTGATGTGGGGAATAAACTGATGTGAAGTGGAAAACAGCGGTGGTGGGTCACAGCCCAGTCCAACATGCAGGTTTTGAAGAACATGCCATTAAACTGAAGGGGTAAATCCTTCTAGGAACATCGTGATGGGCATTAAAAAAGGAAGAAAACCCCCAATGCAGTCAATTTGCAGTCATGACCCAGGAAGTGGGATGGGTTAAGTGACTGCCAGCCTGGCAGGAGGGAGCTCCTGTTCTTTCTTCACAGCCAGAGAACCAAAGCTGTCTGTGGTGCCCAGAACTGGGGCTGTGTGTTCATGGCTCCAGTTCAGCCTGTGGTGCTTGGTGCCATCCTGACTTTGGATCTCTCACTGGAAGTGTCAGCATTCCCTGCTCTGGAATGCCTGTGTGTGACTAATGCCGCTGCAGTCCTTGGCTCCTGGCTGACTTCAGAGTGAAATACAGCTGTTTCCTAAAGGAGTTAAAGCACTGAAGGTGGTGAAGCCTCAAGTGGTATTTTTAGCACCAAAAGTGCTACGTGTTAAATTTGGCTTTGGGCAGATTTTCAAAAAGGAAATCACCCCATGAAGTGGGAGAGCCTCAGAGCAACCTCCTAGAGCCTGACCAGCCTCTTTCTCTCTCTGTCTCACCTCCAGAGCACCACTTTACAGAGGCCTGTTATTCCCACAGAATTTGGTGCTAAAGTCCCAACCAACATTCGTCAGAGGTATCTCAATCTCTTCATTGATGAGTGCCTGAAATTCTGCTCCTCCTCCCAGGAAGCCTTCGACAAGGTCTGTACAGATCCCTGCTTCTCAGGAATAAAGTTTACAGCAGGGAATGACATCCTCTGCCTTGGCCAAGACCTTCTAAGATGGTAGAAAATCCAGAAAAATTTATTGGATTTATGCTTGCAGAAACTTAGGGGTGGGAACTAGATGATCTTTAAGGTCCCTTCCAAGCCAAACCGTTCCCTGATTCCATGAAAACTCCCCTATCCACAAACAGTTCAGTTGAGGAAACTGGCATTAAATATTACCAGACTGTGCAACAGAAAGTGTCATTCCAGTGAGGGCTTCCAGTAGGAAATCCCATCCTTCCCTTCATTTGGAAAGCTTGCCTGATCCCTTTAATAGCCCCAGGAAAGGAACAGAGAGGAATGTGCATTGTGGTCAGAGAGCTTCGGGGTGCAGCCAGAAACACCTCGTGGAATCCAAGTGTTGAGCACAGGGAAGTGTTTGGGATAGATGTCATTCGTTGGGAATTGGTTCCTTACTGCTTTTAAGGAGACTCTTATGGAGCCTTCTAGCAGCAGGGACAGTATAGCAGGCTCTCCAAAAGCAGAGTTGAGAGAGTAATACATTTTATTGGAAAAGCTTGGCCATTAGTTGGGTAATGTGGGCACTGTGTGGACTTTGTTCCGAAACAAAGCAGACACCATGAGCATTTCTTCTGTGGGTTTCCACCTTCCCAACAACCTTCCTGTTGCATCCAAGGAGGCACCATTTACCAAACTCCCTTTTCTTACCACTTAAGATCTTGCACTGCACCAAAGTGGGTGGAAAAGGCTGGAAAGGAGCCTTTCCCAGGCAGTTCTGAGAATCACAATCAGGAATTACTTGATGAAAACATGGCAAGGTTAGATCTTCCTGGTAGCAAGAGCAGCTCTGGAATACTTAAGCCAAGGTGGCAGCAGACTTTATATTGGGAAAAAGAGAAGGGATTATAACAGTTTAAAATACGTTGAAGTTTGAAGAAAATAATTAGTTGCTAATTAGGAAATTTTTATTAATCTCTTTGGGAAAGTTTCACATGAAAGTGATTTTTCCAGCACTTTGTTTAAAATAAAATTACTTTTCTTTCTTTCACTTACCGAGCAGGACCCCAGTACATATTGGTGCTATGTTCCACTTTATTACTCAATTCCTTGTGAGGCAATTTTTTTTTGTTTTGAGTCTGTATTTTAAGAGCCAAACAGTTCTTTTCTCCAAAAGCAATAGAATAGCCTGGAAGCGTTCAAGGCTAGGTTGGATGGGGCTTGGAAAAACCTGGGACAGCGGAGGGTGGAAAAAAATGATCTTTGGTTTGGGAGGAACCTCATTCTGGGTGTCTGTGAGCAGTGGGAAGAGCGTGTGTGCTGATGACTCGTGCTGTTGGCAGGCCCTGGCAGAGGAGAAGGTGGCCTATGAGCGCAGCACCAGTCGCAACATCTACCTGAACGTGGCTGTGAACACCCTGAAGAAGCTCCGCAGCCTCGTGCCCAACTCCCCAGCCAGCACCAACAGTAGGTACCTTGCAGTTTAACAGCTGGAGCCCTGCTGGGATTACAAACCACAGAGAGAAACTTGTTTGAAAAGCCAGAACCCATTTCTCAGCAGCATTATGCTGACAGGCAAACAGCTCCAGTTTAGCTTTTTATAGCCTGGCAAGCTTTAATGGGCCTTCAAGAGGCAGGTCCTGCAATGCTTTGTTGGCTTTCTTAGCCTAAATGGAGATAATGCCATATGGGTGGGTTGTTTTTTTTTGGTTTTTTTTTTTTTTTGTTTGCACAAGTTCTTTCAAATGAAAAGCCCTGCTAATGGAGTAACTTTCACATGATGCCTTCAAAGTGATAGACTCGTCCATCACCACAGAAATCTGTTACACACATTAAGCTTCAAGAGAGAAACGAAGAGGGTTAAGACATTTCATTATTGGCTCTCGAGAGGGTACATTAAACAATCAATTTGTGCTGTTCTTGTGAATTTTTTTTTTCCTCTGGTCTCTTCCCTTTTCTCTCCTCCGTCTTCATTACGTTCCCGGCCATTAGGCAGAGCAGCTGAACTTGGAGGCTGGCCTTTAGGAGAGGGCTGCCAGTTAATGATTAGTAAAAAGCCCCTCTGTGCCATTATCTAATGTGCTGAGTGTATTCTAGAGCTCTGAAGCTCCTTTCTGAAAGAAGCTGAAAGATCCTGTGTGGGAGGTTGGTCTGCAGAGCCCCAGAATCAAAGCTGCTTTCTGGGGATGGGTGATGCCCTCACACAGCACATGAAGGGGTCAAGTTGTTTCTGTGCTGGCTCCTCTCTTGCTGTTCATCATTTGGAGGGCTTGCTTGCAGACTGAGCAGGGAGAGCTACAAGTTTCTAGAAGAATTGTAAAAGTGTCCTTGCTGCCCTTAAAATTGCTGTGGGTTGACAGTGTGAAGGGAAGACTCTCTCTGGAATGGAAATGCTGGGCCAGCATGTGGCACCAATAATCCATTTCTGGAGTCAAACAAGGATTCAAGAGGATAAATGCAGTCCTCCTCTTGCCCAAGTGTAGTATCCCGAACTAGGACTGAAGTCACCCACCGGGTACCTGATCTGTGTCTCCCTGTGCTCTTCCCTTCTCCTTGCAGAGACAAGTAACAAGAAGGTGGTGTCCCACGAAGCTGTGCTGGGAGGGAAGCTTGCTGCCAAGACCAGCTTTACTCTGAACCGCTCAGGGAGCCTGAGAGCCGAGGATCTGACAGGTTAGACCCTGCTCCTGCTGGGCTGTCACTTGTAAGGGTGGAGCTCAGGTGTGACACGAACTGGGGGGAGCAGAGTCAGGCTGGTGCATTCACCTCCAGTGCTGGGGGCACTTTGGTTACCACACAGAAGGATCCAAAGCTGCTATCCTTGGAGAGTGTCCAAGGAGGGACACGGAGCTGGGGAAGGGTCTGAGGAGCAGCTGAGGGCACTTGGCTCATTCAGCTGGAGCACAGGAGACTGAGGGGAGGCTCCTCGGGGGCTGCAGCTCCTCCCGAGGGGAGGCCCAGGGGCAGGGGCTGAGCTCTGCTCTGGCCCAGGGACAGGAGCCCAGGAAGGGCTGGAGCTGTGTCAGGGCTGGGCATGGAGCTCAGGGAAAGGTTCTTCCCCCCTCCCGAGGCTGCTGGCACTGCCCAGGCTCCCCAGGGAATGGTCCCGGCCCCGAGGCTGCCAGAGCTGCAGGAGCGTTTGGACAGCGCTGCCAGGGATGCTCAGGGTGGGAGTGCTGGGGCTCTGTGCAGGGACAGGGGCTGGGATGATGATCTCTGAGGGTCCCTTCCACCTCAGACTATTCCAGGATTTTATGACCTGGAGTGCTGGGATTTCTCTCTTAAGAGTTATTAACTGGCTGCATCACGGAGCTGCAGAGTCCCGTGGGGAATGGTGACACCACTGACCAGTGCCCTCCTTCTGTCCTCGCTGGGGCTGTGAGGTCACTGCTGCAGCCTTGGCTGGCTTTGATGGAGCATCAATAACCATTCAGAGATGCCTCTTGTGCTTTCGGCGTTATTTTACTTCAGCTTTCTTGCCCTGGAGCAGTTCTTTACAATGTGCCTGTCAGATTAAAAGGCAAACTTTAAAATCTCCATCTCTGCAGGGCTCAGTTTCACTTTCACTAAAGTCACAGTAAGGTCATATTGTAGCCAAAGGGTTGTGCCACGAGCATTTTTCATGTGAGCTCAAATCAGTTATGGGTATTTTGGTTGCCAAGAGATGTAGGGAAATTGTGGAGGAGATCAGAGCGGAGCCAGGGAGGCCATGGAGCAGAAGGAATTGACATTGAGAAAGCTTAAAAGGGCCAGTATAGCTCAGCTAAGCAACATCAAAGGGCACCCAGCAATATTGGAAGGGTTTAACGCAGCAGCCAAAGGAGATATTGAGCAGAGTGCAAGAAGTTATAATTATTCTGTGAAATGAAACGAGCATCCTGAAATCAGTAGCAGGAAGAGACTTCTGATAATGAAGTTTTTAGGGAGCTGTGGGTGGCCTTTGAGGGGTGTTTGAGCGCTGTGTTACCAATTACCAGCTGTTGCATTTAAACATTAAAATGGGAGAAGTCTCACATTTAGTGACAGGACGAGGGGGAATTGCTTTCCACTGCCAGAGGGCAGGGATAGGGATAGATGGGATATTGGGGAAGAATTACTGGCTGTGAGGTGGGCAGGCCCTGGCCCAGGGTGCCCAGAGGAGCTGGGGCTGCCCCTGGATCCCTGGCAGTGCCCCAGGCCAGGCTGGACACTGGGGCTGGAGCAGCCTGGGACCGTGGGAGGGGTCCCTGCCATGGCAGGGGTGGAATGGGAGGATCTCCAGGATTCCTTGCAATCCAAACTGGATTGTTTCTATTAGTAACAGCAAGGCTGAAGATGGGCCTTTTGAAGGTATTCTGTTCCAGCTGTGCTTTCCAGACTTAATGCTTCTTGCTCAAGGAGTTTAAAAACCACCTTGTGCACTAATGACCAGATTTAAAAAATGACCATCTGACACCCTGTCCATCCTGAGCTGAGGCAGTGGAAGCAAGTTCGGAATAGAGGGGGCAGTTTCTCAAGGCAGGAGGCTTGGTGAAGACAAGGGAGCAGGCAGTGCTTTAGTGACAAAGCTCAGCACTGTGCTTGTGTGCAGGAGCTGCCCTGTACCGGCGCCTCAAGGAGTACCTGATGACCGAGGAGCAGCTCAAGGAGAACGGGTACCCAATGCCCCACCCTGAGAAGGCTGGACGTGCTGTGCTCTTCACTGCAGAGGAGAAGAAAGTCATTGACTGTAAGCTCTGCTGGCTCTTTCCTTCTGCAGGGTTTGCTGCATACAGCTGGAGCTGTCCCTCCTGGTTTTATAAAGGTCTCAGTGTGGAGCCTTTGGTCCTGTTGTGACAGGGAGTGTAGCTGCAGAATTCTGCTGCATTCCTGCGTGGAGACTTTCTTCAGCTTTCACATCCTGAGGATGCTATTTTTGACCCAGAGTCTGTGGGGTTGTGAGGCTGAGGGAGGTTTCTAATTGTTAATTCCCAGGTAACAAGTGACAGGATGAAAGGAAATGGCCTCAAGTCACGCCAGGGGAGGTTTAGATTGGATATAAGGGAAAATTTCTTCATGAAAAAGGTTGTGAAGCATCGAACAGGCTGCCCAGGGCAGTGGTGGAGTCATCAACCCCCCCATCCATGTTCAAAAAATGCATGGATGTGGCACCACCATATGTGGGACATGGTTTGGTGGTGACCATGCTGGTGGTGCTGCTGGTTGGGCTTAAAGGTCTTTTCCAATCCCTGCAGTTCCATGATTCTGTGCTGCCAAAGAACAGCAACTGAGCAGGTTGGAAAGAGACTCCTGTTCTGCACTTGGTGCCCCTCCCCTCTCCCAGGGGAAGGATTTTTTTCTGTCTCTGTGAGCTGCTGTTATACTGGGATGAGGACTGACACTGGGCCAGACTGGCTTTGCAGTGGGTCCTGCTGAGCTGCTCCAGGTCGCAGAGTTTTCTGTTTGATCTTGTGGCACTGCTGGGCCAAATAGTTCCCCAGAGCCCTTTTTGCAGCTGGGCAAAATGATCATAAAATCACAAAACAGTTTGTATTGGAAGAGACTTGAAAGCCCCTCTCTTTCTACCTCCTGGAACACCTTCCACCAGACTAGGTTGCTCCAAGCCATGTCCAACCTGGCCTTGATCCCACAGGTTTCCTCAGGACAGGATGGGGTCCTCTTCTGAATTTTCTGAACTCATGGCAAGATTTCTGCTCCTCAGCCCCTGCCTAAAGCAGCAGCAGGGATCAAACCCAGACCAGGGATTTCTTTTGAGGTGCTTTGCCACGCTCCCCTGAGCATCTGTGTGGAGAGACCTCACTGAAGTGTGTTAAGTGCTCATCCATGTTAACACCTTGTGTCTACATTTGTCCTGTGGTTGCTGAAGCAACCTGGGCAAAAGCTCTCTTGCATTAACACTGTCAAGTGCTGTATTTGTGAGAGCCCTTTTTTCCAGGGAACCAGCCAGCTCCTTTATATGATCCTGAGCTCACGTTCCTGGTTTTGTTCCTGTAGTTTCCTGCAGATGTTGCAGGATCTTTGAATTTCTCCTTGTTTAACTAAAGCTGTTGCTGCCACTGGGACCAGTGGGGCTGGTGTTGGGCAGAACTGGGAATGTGCTAACAGCTTTAATGCTCACACCAAAATGCACAGAATTGCATGGAGATCACAAGAATTATAGCTCTTTCACAGTGGCTTTTTGCATCTCCCTTCCCCAGATTTTGGGCAGTAAAAGCAGAGGTGGTAGGAGGGAGGAGTTGCAGACTGTCCCCATGCTGGGCCAGGCCCTGCCCTCAGTGCTCCTGGTTTAGCTGCTGGAAAGTCCTGACAGAAAAGCTGTGCCCTGGAGGAGCTAAAATGTCATTTGGAAGTGACAAGGCACAGATCCCCTGGAAAACCAGGCTTCATTAGCTCTGGTGTCCAAAGAATGACTTATTTATCCTGTTTCTTAAAATAACTGCGTTAGACTCCAATGTAATTTGCTGTGCATGGAGAAACAATGCAGCAAACCTTGATGGAACTGGGGGGCAGCTGATGTGGACCAAAGCCACTGGAGAGTCTGTGTTTGCCTCTGGGAAGTGTTTGGGGGGCAGATTTCACAGGAATTGCTGTGCCTTTATAGGAGTTCGGAACAGCATTTTTAAGAGAAAACATCATTTAACAACATTTGAGACTTAAGTGTTTGTGATTTACTTTGCTTTGGCCAGCTTAAGCAGGTGAGGGGTTTCCAGTGACCTGGCTGTTGTTTCTCTCCTGTCCCCAAGCCTCGTGCAGGATCTGCTGTCGCTGTGGCACCGAGTACATGGTGTCAGCCTCGGGGAGCTGCATCCGCAAGGAGGAGTGCGTCCATCACTGGGGGCGGCTGCGCAAGCAGAGAGGTACAGCCCTGCCAGGGGGATGGCCCCTGCTGCCTCTGCTCCAGCTCCAAACACAGAGTCTGCCTCAGCTCTGAGCTTGATTCTGGGGCTTGGTGCTGGCAGTTCCCCTGCCTGTCACTGAAATGGGCTCGCAAAGAGCTGTGGGGCTTGGTGAGCCCCGAAATGTGACACTGGGGCTGCAGCAGAGGTGCTTCATCTTTGTTCAGAAAAGTAAAAAAAAAACCTTCCTGTGCTTTTTGAAAAAGATCAGCCTTTTAAAGGCTGACTGGGAGCACTAGAGGTCTCTCACTCCCAGGAGAGTTCACTGGTCTTGGTTGAATTCATTTGCAGCAAGGGCACTAACCTAGTTTGAGCTCTGCTCTGGTTTTCCATCAGGGCATCTGAATGGTTTCTGGAGTTTGTCTGGCTGAGTGCCAGAGACTTAAACTCTTTAGATTGCTGCCTGTGAATCCACAGTTATTTTCCCCCTGTGATTGACACATTATTGTTGTGCTCATCCAGGGGATCTGCACGTGAAAGCTGAAGTTCAGGTCTCTTGTTAACAAGATTCTTCTCCTTGACCCTTCATCTCTTGCTCTTGCAGTGCCAGGTGGGTGGGAAACTCACTACAGCTGCTGCTCCGGAGCTGTGGGGTCACCAGGCTGCCAGGTTGCTAAAGTAAGTGATGGAACAACACCTTTTTATTCTCAGTGACATTTGTGCTCCGCTCACAGTGGCAGTGACTGGGAAATCCTTGCTTAAGCCTTTAGAGGAACAGTGGCTTCCCTTAAGGGGATAAAACAAGTGCAACTGAAATTCTTTTGCTCTGCAATGGTAAGGAAATCCAGTATATGTCTGGGGTTTGCTGGGTTCATTTATCCTGAGCTGCCCAGCTCATCTACTTGAGGGACATAGAAAAGCTCATGTTCTTTAGTGAATCACAGAAGAAATGAGAAAGAAGGGATTTCCTTTTAAGAAGCAGTCTCAGAGCCTTGGCAACAATGTGCCAAACCCCTTTTCCCATCTTTTCCTTTCCAGATTCCCATGCAAAGGTAGCTTTCTCCTGATGGACAAATATTTTCTGACAAGTTTTCTGTTTGTTGCCTGTCCTTACTTGTAACGAGGGGAGGAACCTTTCCAGGAAGCCTCTTGTAACTCCAAAATACCACAAAACTTCTTTTGAAGCAGCACTAGAAAAAAAGAATCAAGAATCTGCTCAGATATGGAGTTGATAGAGCAGATCATTGTTTGGGGTCCCTTTGCACAGGTGCTTTTTCCTTTCCTTAGCAGTAGGGTTGGTGTCCCAGCCCGGCATCCCCAGTCTGTCTTGTGCCTTTCCCCTCAGCTCTCTGGGCACTCTCCTTGTCACTTGCTTTAGTAGCATTTTTATATTTGGCAGCTGCCACACGGGGGAGAACCAAAAGCTAGAGGTAGAACGTGAATTCTGGGCAAAATTCCAGGTTTGTTACCATCACAAGAGTTTTCTGGGCACCATAAAAGCCTGCCCTGCACAGTCGGATTGGATGGGATCAGGTTGATACTTTTCTATCTTTTCCACATGAATTTAGGATTTTTTAAAATCAGCTTCTCTGGGTAACCTGTGCCAGGGCCTCCCCACCCTCACAGGGAACAATTCCTTCCCAATATCCCATCTAACCCTGCCCTCTGGCAGTGGGAATCCATTTCCCCTTGTCCTGTCACTCCATACCGGCATAAAAAGTCCCTCTCCCTCTTTTTTATAAGCCCCCAGTTTTCACAGCACCCTTGGAAGATTTGGATCCACAGGCTGCTCAGCATCAGAATATGCTGTGCAATTTTGGGATCTTGGGGTACTGGGGAGCACAGAATCTTTCTGTTTTGAAGAAGGGCGTTGAAAGCAGAAAATATTTATAAAAAGGCACCATTCTCAATATGTGGACGTGGAGCTGGTTAGAAAAGCCTGGTGTGTGTGTGTGTCCAGGCACAGGGGTGTCCCTGCCTGGCTGTGCTGCAGTTAGGCAGGGAGGCAGGAGATGGCAGGAGGGAGCTGTGCTGCTCCAGGGAGCCTGGAGTGGCTGCTCCTGCTGCTTCCTCAGCTCTCACGAACAGGAGCAACTTCCCTGCCTTCCTCCCAGCCAGGAGGAATCGAGCAGTTTCAGGACAGCAACTGATGGTGAAAAATAACTCTAATAGGGTTGGTTTTGATTTTGTTTTTTTTTTTTTAACTTCGCTGTTCAGTTCTGTTGTATTACACAGGCAGGGAGAGGTGTTTGCTGTCTCCTGGCTGCTGAGCTGCTCTCCCCATCCCCTCAGCAGAGCAGGGTCCATGCCATGGGTGCAGAGTGCAGCCCCTGGGAAGCAATAATCCATCAGGCCTTTGGGCAATGCTGGCTGTGGATACAGGGAGAGATTTGCCTCAGCGTTGGCTCAGCTGCCTCATTAACTTCAAATGATGCAGTTCCTGTGCTCTGGCTGCACCTGCAGTAGTGACCTGTGCAGGAAAATATGCAAACCCTGCTTTGGTTTCCTCTCTGCCCACACATGTCAGCTTTACAAGGGCCTCAGTTCATCGTCTCTCCAGCCTTTAATCCTGAGACAAACCAGAACAGTTTCATTCCTTGTTGGATGAGACCTATGGGAAGTGCTGTACCATGCTGGGCACTGCTGAGGCCCCACCTCACATCCTGGGGTCAGTTTTGGGCCCCTCGTGACAAGAAGGACATTGAAGGGCTGGAGCGTGTCCAGATAAGGGAATGGAGCTGGGAAGGGTCTGGAGGACCAGGAGAAGCTGGGGGGGCTCAGCCTGGAGCAGAGGAGGCTCAGGGGAATTTCTGGCTCTGCACAGCTCCTGACAGGAGGGGACAGCCGGGGGTTCGGGCTCTACTCCAGAGAACAGGGACACCAGGAGAGGGAACAGACTCAGGTTGGGCCAAGGAAGGTTTAGGTTGGATATTAGGGAAAATTCCTTCACAGAAAGGGTTGTAAAACATTGGAAGGGGCTTCCCCAGGGCAGTGGTGGGGTCACCATCCATGGAAGTGTTCAAAAAACACGTGAATGTGGCACTTAGGGACGTGGTTTAGCGGGGACCATAGTGGGGCTGCTGGGTTGGCTCGATGGGCTTGGGAGTCCTTTCCATCCTTAAAGATTCAGTGATTTCATGGTTTGGAGCATGGCAAAGGAGGCCATGCCCAGGCTGCTCTGATTGTGCACAAATACATGGAGATTAAGGGCAGTCAAAACTTAAACACAACAAAAAACCTCACTGAGGAATAAGGGAGGGAGAGCATCACCTCTGGGTGTGGTGCGGGTTGGTTGTTAATTCCCTAGAACCATGTCAGCAGGCAAAAGGGCAGTCCCAGCTCTGCCTTGCCCTCTGTTACCTGTTCCTGCTTCCCCTTTAAACTTCATCCAGCTTAGAACCCCTGCTGCCAGGAAGGTTTCAGGATAACCAGTGGGATCTGTGCTTTGGAGCAGTGTGGGAGTACCTGTGTTGCAACAGCAGCTCAGTCATGCACTGGCTTAAGCCACTTGTGAAATCACTTCCTGAGTTTTCCTGCTGGATCTTGTTGACTCAGGAGCTTTAGCTGGGAACAATGCAGAGTGCTTGAAAATGCCCTCTCTTGCTTCAAGTGCTGGTGGGCTGGAGCTCCTGTTGGTGTGGGCTGGCTGGCTGTGGAATGCAGTGGCTGTGAGTGGATGCTCTGGAGCTGGGTGTCTGCTGTCACCTGCACCTGGTGCTTGTGCTCTCACAGGGATGTCTGGGGTTAGCGTCCTGCTCCCGGGCTTGTTTTGGCCACAGGAACCAGGAGCTGGAGTTACATCAGTGTCAGGCCTCAGTGTGACCCTTCCTAACTAATTCTGCTCCAGATTGAAAGCTCCTTCTCCCCAGACCTGCCATGTCCTGTTCCTCCATGTGCTGTCAGTACGGTGCCACCAGCCCTGATCTGCCACTGCCATGGCTCTGTTTGCTGTGGTTGTGAACTCAGGCTCACTGTGGGCAAAACTTACTCCTCATTAAGGATTATTAAAAACCCGCCGTTGTTGAAGCGGAGGTTTGTTGGAGCGGGCTCTTTGGCTTCTTGTTCTGATCATCACCGGGTGTCCCTGTCTTTTCCTTTCAGCAACATGTGCACGATGGGCGCAAGGAGAGCCTGGATGGCTTTGTGAAGACTTTTGAGAAGCTGCCCACGACTGATGGCTATCCTGGGATCTATGCCTTAGACTGTGAAATGGTGGGTCCAAAGCCAAAACAAAGCTTTTTGGGACTGGCTGAGGTGTGACACAAGTGGCTGAAGGGAAGCTGTTTCCTGACCTCATTCTCTCTGTTCTGAATATTGGTGCTGGAGGTGTAAATGAGCTCTTATTGATTGGTGTGTTTGGCTTGAGGGCTGTGCAGCCCTGGCAGGCTCTGACTGGCCCATGCTGGGCAGTGCTGCTGCCTGGCCTTTCTGCACCACATGTGCTGCATTTTGGGAGCTGCAGCTCTTGGGTGAGTGGCTCCACAGATCCTACACTGCGGTTGGCCTGTGCCTCTCATCACATCTGCCCTGTTCCTTGCAGTGCTACACTAAGCAAGGACTGGAGCTGACAAGAGTAACTGTGATCAACTCGGAGCTGAAAGTGGTGTATGACACCTTTGTCAAGCCGGACTCCAAGGTGGTGGATTACAACACCAGGTAAGGGCTGTAGCACCAGGTGAGGATGGTCTTCCTTGGGACAGAACTTGGTGCTCTCAGGAGCTTGGCGTGGCTGGGAGCACTTGTTGAAACTCCACTGACCACCACTCCCTAAGGGCTGAGGGGCTTTGGGCCTTGAGCTGTTTCTTCGATTGAAGGATCCCCACCTGTGTCCTGTTGCTCTGCAGATTCTCAGGTGTGACAGAAGAGGACCTGGAGAACACGAGCATCACCCTGCGGGATGTCCAAGCCGTCCTACTGAACATGTTCAGTGCAGACACCATATTGATAGGGCACAGCTTGGAAAGCGACTTATTTGCACTAAAGGTACCTCGGGCTCTTGCCTTCACCTTCACATCTCCCCACCCTGCAGGGTGTTAGGTGTCTCCTTCAGATTTAGGAACTGTTTCTTTTCAAGAGTTCACAGTAATGGGGTGGCCTCACCTCACATTCTTTGTGCAGTTTTGGGCACCTCAACATAAAAAAGCCATTGGAGAGTGTCCAGATGAGCTGTGAGGGTGGGGAAGGGTCTGGAGGGGCCTTAGGAGGAGCAGCTCTGGGTACTTGGTTTGTTCAGCCTAGAGGAGACTGAGGGGCGACTCACTGTGGTCTTCAACATCCTCATGGGGGAAGAGGAGGGGCAGGTACCAATCTTTTCGCTCTCATGACCAGGGACAGGAGCCCAGGAAGGGCTGGAGCTGTGTCAGGGCTGGGCATGGAGCTCAGGGAAAGGTTCTTCCCCCCTCCCGAGGCTGCTGGCACTGCCCAGGCTCCCCAGGGAATGGTCCCGGCCCCGAGGCTGCCAGAGCTGCAGGAGCGTTTGGACAGCGCTGCCAGGGATGCTCAGGGTCGGAGTGCTGGGGCTCTGTGCAGGGATGGGGCTGGGATGATGATCCCTGAGGGTCCCTTCCAGCTCAGGATATTCCAGGATTCCGTGGTTTGTGCAGTCTCTGAGCCTGTGCGAAGCTGGTTGTGGTGGAAGTGCAAAGGAGGGGTCGTGTGTGTCACTCATGGTGTCACCTGAACTTTCAGTGGCTGCTGCTGCCCAGGGTGACAGACCTGGACAGGGCTCTGAGCAGCCTGCTCTAGTGGGAGGTGGAACAAAATGGTCTCTTAAAGTCTCTTCCAACCCAACCCATTTCATGATTTTATGACTGGTCCCAAATTATTTGCCTCTCACCCCTCCTAGATCTGTTCTCTGTTCTGTGCCAGCTTTTCTAGGAGTTGTGGTGTTACTTTAATGAAGTTATTTTGATCTCTTACCTGTTCTGTTTCCCACCTGGCCCTCATCAGCCTGGTGTACCCATCCCTCAGCCACTTCTGCTGTTCTGCCAGGGTGTGTGTCCTGCACCAGGCCCCAGGGGTTTGTCCTGGGTCACCAGGAGAGCATGTGGCAGGCAGGAGCCAAATTTTTCTGCTCACATGCCAGAACTTCCCTCAGCCATTCTTTGTCCCCCAGCTCTCCTGCTGAAGCCTCTGTGGCTGCCAACTCCCAGCTTTGGGTTGGAAGCAGGAGCTTTTAATGCCTGTAAAACACTTTACCTCTCTGTGGCACCCTTTATTCCAGCCTTGGAGAGGCTTCATCATCATCAGAAAAACATTATTTCCAGTTAGATCAGCTCAAGATGACTGCCTTGGCCTCTTAGAGGCTTGATTTTATCTTAGCACCACAGCTGCTGCCAAGAGAAGGAGCCCAGAGCAATGCAGCAGAGCCGGGGGGTGTCACAGTGGAATGGCCAAGGGCTGTGGCACTAAAGCCATATCTCACTAATGGCTGTGGCAAGTTCCAAGTGCTGATGGCATTTCAGGTTTTATTTAAAGCTTTATTATCCTGTTTCCTCAGCCTTCCTGATCTACATAAGTAATTACCAGTGTGTCTGGGAGGGTGCCAGAGCTGAGTGCAGTCCAGGGGAGATTATCCATAACGTTGGCAGTTTTATACTCGAGGAGTGCAGCAGGTTGTTCCTGTTCAAGTGCAGCTGTTCCGGGGCACTCGTGGAGCTGCTGCTGATGGAGTTATGGGTTGTCCTGCAACATGAGCTGCTGCCTGGAGGCAGAGAGGAAGAGGGGATTATCGGAGTCCTCTTGGAGCCATCCGTGTTAAAACAGGACACAGGTTTATCTCTTAGGCGTTGCACTTCTCTCCTGTGCTCAGAATGTGGGATTGCCTTCATCCACATTCCTTTATCTCCCACTGAATGCAGTTCATAACAGCAAAGGATTTATCTTGTCTTAGCCTGAGAGGATGGTCTCAGTGTTAAAAAAAGCCAGCTTGCCCTATGTTTATGGATTTTGTCAGGTGGGACCTTCTGGCTGTCCCCAGACTTCTTGGTGCAGGGCAGGGAGCACTTTGACCTGTTCAGCATCCTCAGCTCCTCCAGCGTGGTGACAATTCATAGCTCAGGGGTTGGGTTAGAGGGCAGGAGCCCCTCTGCTCTGGAGCCAGGCTGGGAAAGAAGAGAAGAACTCCAGGAAGAGCTCAGGGCCCCTTGCAGGGCCTGAAGGGGCTCCAGGAGAGCTGGAGAGGGGCTGGGGACAAGGGCTGGAGGGACAGGACCCAGGGAATGGCTCCCAGTGCCAGAGGGCAGGGCTGGGTGGGATCGTGGGATCCAGGAATTGTTCCCTGGCAGGGTGGGCAGGCCCTGGCCCAGGGTGCCCAGAGCAGCTGGGCCTGCCCCTGGATCCCTGGCAGTGCCCAAGGCCAGGCTGGACACGGGGGATAGTGGGAGGTGTCCCTGCCTGTGGCAGGGGGTGGGAGTAGAAGCCCTTTAAAAAGTGCCAACTCAACACTTTCTGACATGATTCAATGATAGAATTCCCTTGTCTCATTCCATCTTTTCTGAGCTGGCGCTGGTTAAAAGCTTCCTGTTGAGTCACTGCTGGTGGATGTGAGGTTTTGGGGTTGGTTTGCACCCTGAAGGCCAGGCCTGCTCTGTAGCAGCAGTGTGATGTCCATCCTGCTTTGTCATGCACATCCTGTCCACTTCTGTCCCCATCTTGGCATCCCAGAATGGCTTGGTTGGAAGGCACTTTACCCAGTGCCAATGCTCTGCCGTGGGCAGGGATGCCACTCACCAGACTGAGCTGCTTCATCTTGAGGAGCAGTTGAAAGAGTGCTGCCATTCACACAGAGGTTGTCGTGCAGTCAGCTGGTTCTGAAGTTTAGTTTTTAATTGTGAAAGACTCCAGAGCTATTCCAGCTTCTCCAGGCTGGGAGATGAAGGATTGGCCTGTCCTGCTTGAGTTACACAAACTGGATCAGCCCCGAATCTCTGCAGCCCTGAGTTTGAGGTTTCAGGGCTCTGGGGGCAGGCGTGTGGCTGGCACAGCAGTGGGAATCCTGTGTGCACACACCCTGCAAGGGGAGTCAGACGGGTTGGGTCGGGAGCTGCCGAGAGCACTGCACGGAGCCCCAGAGGTGACCAGAAGGTTGCTGCAGCGTGGCTAATCCCAAGGAGTGCCTGTCCCTGTGGGAGTGAGGAAATAACCCTGTTCCTCTGCTCCCTGCCTCAGCTGATCCACGGCACTGTAGTGGACACAGCCATCGTGTTCCCCCACCGCCTGGGGCTGCCCTACAAGCGGGCCCTGCGCACGCTGATGGCCGACTACCTCAAACGCATCATCCAGGACAATGGTGAGACCTCTGAGGGACCCCACTTCCTCCTGGCTGTGGTCTCCTCAGCCCTGACTTCCTCTGCTCTCCCCAAGCCCGTCCTCTTGCTCCTGGCGTTTTCTCCCCTGCATGTGTCGTGGCTGGGAATGAGCTGGCTCGCCTCAGCCATGGCTCGTTTCAGTGTGACCTGTTCTGAGGGCAGAGCTCTCCCTGCTTCCCTGCCTGTGCTGAGTGGGACAAAGGAAGTGGTGTGGGAAGGCTGAGGGTGGCTCTGCCAAGGCCAGGTCCTGCCCTCCCTTCTCTCTCTGGCCTCCTGTTAGGAGTGGGGCCTGTTCCCTCCCTTCTTCCCTGAGCACATTGTAAACACTGCAGGGGAAGCTCCCAGCTGTTCCATAGCTGATGGTGTCAGACTAAAGCCCAGTAAAAAGTGTGGGTTAGTTGAAAAAATACATGTTTAAAGCTGGGAGTGTTCAGCCTGGAGAAGAAAAGGCTTTGGGGACTCCTTAAAGCTCCTTGCAGGCCCTAAATTGGCTCCAGGAGAGCTGGAGAGGGACTGGGGACAAGGGCTGGAGGGGCAGGAGCCAGGGAATGGCTCCCAGTGCCAGAGGGCCGGGCTGGGTGGGATCTTGGGATCCAGGAATTGTTCCCTGGCAGGGTGGGCAGGCCCTGGCCCAGGGTGCCCAGAGCAGCTGGGGCTGCCCCTGGATCCCTGGCAGTGCCCCAGGCCAGGCTGGACACTGGGGCTCGAGCAGCCTGGGACAGTGGGAGGGGTCCCTGCCATGGCAGGGGTGGCACTGGATGAGCTTGAACAAACCATAAAACACAAACCATTCAGTGATTCTGTGGAATTCTCTAAATCCCTGGCTGTGGCTCAGGTGCTCCCAAGTGCGGCTGTGGCTGCAGGGGACAGGGAGCACCATGGCAGGCCTGGGGAAACCCACTGTGCTGAGCTGTGCTGAGCAGACAGCCCCGTGCAGCAGAGGGGTCACTGCCACGCCTGTGTCTGTGTCCCCAGTGGAAGGACACGACTCCAGCGAGGACGCCAGAGCCTGCATGGAGCTGATGGTGTGGAAGATCAAAGAGGACGCCAAAGTGAAGCGATGACCTGTGCGCTGTCTCTCTGCTGTTCTCCTGCACCTCTGTGAAGAAGCAGTGCAATAAATGCCCACAACCACTCTGTCCCCCCGTGCCAGCAGCATGTTCCTGCTCCCCAGCCATCCCAGCAGGACTCCTGGACGTACACCTGCAGTCCCCCTGTCCAGGTGGTGGCTCAGACTCCACCTGAGGGATTCTCTGTGGTCCAAGCACTGCCTTGTGGGCCTGGCAAGGTGGTTTTGAGTAGCACAACCAGAACTTCTTGGTTCCTAGGAGAAGCTTGTTAGAGGTAGGTTGGAGATGTGCAGAAGGTTGCTTCTGGTTCAATTAAAGGTAGATCGTTTATTTTCTTTTTCCCCAAATGTAACTTAAGTTGCCTCTGTACTCCAGAGCAGTGTTTGGAGAGGGGGGAGATGGAAGAAGGTTGGGCAGGAAGCTGGGAGTGGATTGTGTAGCTGGTGTGGGAAACAAGAGCTGAGGATCAAAGAGCTGGGAAGAGATGGTGGCACAATCCCACTGTGAAGCTGCGCTGAAGGGAGGCTGGCTCTGAGCAGCTGGAGGGAGAGGAATGAGGTGGGGTCTGGGAATTGCCACCTGCCGTTCCCCAGGTGATCTCCTTGCTGAGGGCTGGCTGGCACCTGGTTCTGCAGTCAGTGCAGAGGGGGAAACCACAAGTGTCACACCTTGCCCAGACCTCAGGGAGACACATGACAGGACAGGGACAAACAGCTCCCTGCATCCCATCACTGCAGGCTAGGATGAGCAGTGCTTCCCTGACCCTCAGCCTCCAGCAAGGCCCCAGGGAGCTTGTGCTCAGGGAACAAGGTTTTTGGGCTGTGCAGGTAAGGTTGCACCTAAGGGTGGCCTCAGAAGTGTGCAGGACTCCCCACCAGCCTGTCCCCCTTGCAGGGACTTGGTACAGGCAAAATCAATAGGGAAAAATCCTTCATTTCAACTCATTTACATGTTGGGAGTTCTGTAGAGAGCAAAGGAGCCAGCTGTGTGCCTGGCACCTGGACAAAAGCAGCTGCTGAGTGTCACTGTCACAGGGCCAGGCAGGCTGGACGGCACTGCTGGGTCCCTCTGCCCAGCCCCTGCTGTCCTTGGACAGCAGAGCTGAGGGGGGCAATCCCCATGGGCGGTGTCAGCTGGGGTCAGGGAGCACCTTCACCCCCTTCCCAGAGCAGTGCCCTCCCTGGCAGCACTGGAATTGTGTCCCTTGGTGGCTGCTGTGTCAGTCTGGGGGCAGTGGGCCGGAGGAGCTGCTGGGGTTTGGTTCCTGTCACAGCCAGGTTCTGCTCTCTCCTTTGTACCCCTGCTGGGCTCATGGTTTGGGGACAGCTGTGTGTCCTGTGCATGTCCTGCTGAGCTGTCCCGGCCTGTGGGCAGCAGCGTGGGCTGGGCTGTGTTCCAGGACGGGGTGTCCTGCTCCAGCCCCGCGCTGGGCCTGGGGAGCTCTCCCCATGCCCCTGCTGCCCTCAGAGGCAGGGAGGTGGCTTCTCCGCCAGGCTCTCTGGGAGCCATCAGAAAAAAGTGGGGCTGTAAAGACGTCTATTACTGCTGAGCCCATCTGTGTTTCCTCTGGCAGCCTGTTCCTTGCACCAGGTTTTGGGGGTCCCTGCTGCTCCCCCAGTCCACGTCCAGCTCTGCTCCTTCCCTGCCTTGGAGCTTCACCCCCAA
Source organism: Regulus satrapa (assembly GCA_013396955.1). Classification (NCBI taxonomy): domain Eukaryota; kingdom Metazoa; phylum Chordata; class Aves; order Passeriformes; family Regulidae; genus Regulus; species Regulus satrapa. Next base: position 87,625 of record VWZN01005961.1, on the reverse strand, counting down.
GCAGCCTTGGGACACCTTGGCCTGTCCCCCTGTCCCTCTGCCTGCAGGAACAGTGCTGTTCCTGCCCAGGCTGTGGGAGAGACAGGGTTCAGTGCTTCCCAGCTAGGGAGGGAAAGTTTGTCCCTGCTTCTGCCTCTTTCCCATGTTTATCATCCCCCATTTAGCGTCACCCCTGGCTGCAGCGATGGAATGTCCCCTGGAGCAGCCCTGTCAGGTCTCAGATCTGACTCTTGCCTGTTCCTCAACAGGCAGCCCCTGCTTCTCGGCCTTCCCACAGCAGCTCCTTCCCTGGAAAAGCCAGGGCATTCTGCCATGGACACGGTGTGCTGGTGTCCTGCTCGTGGAGCTGCTTGGCTCGATCCCATCTCCTGGGACTGGGGCAGGACTTCCCTCCAGGCAGGAATCCTGCCAGGCCATGGACCTCCATGATTTCACCTTCCTTTCCCCATGGTCCAGCCTAAAGTGAGGCTTTTGGGGTGGGGGTCTGGGGGGTTGCCTGTGTCAAGGGATGTCCCTGGGAAAGTGGGACCATATCCAGCAATGCCATTGGTGTGGTCAGATCCAGTCGTGGCCCAGGGCTGCCATCGCCTCCCCAGGCACCAGAGGTTTGGTTGGGTTGTACAGAACGATTGTAACCTGTAACTTTTTGTAATTGTTTTTAATAAAAGAGTGTTGACTAGATGCACATTCCTGAGTCCGGGACTGCTCTGCCTGCGGATGGGCTCTGGAGGGGAGGTGCTGGAACCATCCTGCAACTGGGAGGGGCTGGGCTGGCTTCCCAGGAGAGCCTTCACCAAGCTGGAGGAGTGGGTTCAACACATCCAGGGTGCTGCATCTGGGTCTGGGTGATCCCAGCCCTGAGCACACACTGGGGGATGAACTCATGGAGAGCAGCTCTGGGGAGAAGGGCTTGGGGCTGTGGTGGCTGAGAGGCTCAACCTGCCCCGGCCACGGGCACTGAGCCCAGGAACCCCCCTGTGCTGGGCTGAGCCCCAGTGGGGGCAGCAGGGGAGGGGGGGATTCTGCCCCTCTGCCCCGCTCAGCTGAGACCCCACCTGCAGAGCTGCCCCAGCCCTGGGGAACAGCAGCAGCAGGACGTGGAGCTGCTGGAGCCAGCGCAGAGGAGGCCACGGAGATGCTCCAGGGCTGGAGCCCCTCTGCTCTGGAGCCAGGCTGGCAGAGCTGGGGGTGCTCACCTGGAGAGGAGAAGGCTCCAGGGAGAGCTCAGAGCCCCTGGCAGGGCCTGAAGGGGCTCCAGGAGAGCTGGAGAGGGACTGGGGACAAGGGCTGGAGGGCCAGGAGCCAGGGAATGGCTCCCAGTGCCAGAGGGCAGGGCTGGGTGGGATCTTGGGATCCAGGAATTGTTCCCTGGCAGGGTGGGCAGGCCCTGGCCCAGGGTGCCCAGAGCAGCTGGGGCTGCCCCTGGATCCCTGGCAGTGCCCAAGGCCAGGCTGGACACTGGGGCTGGAGCAGCCTGGGACAGTGGGAGGGGTCCCTGCCATGGCAGGGGTGGCACTGGGTGGGCTGTGAGGTCCTTCCAATCCAAACCATTCCATGATTCTGTAACAGCAGCGGGGACAAGACCCCGTTCTGCTTGGGGCTGGAGGTGGCCCCGTGGGGTCCGGGCGTGGCCCTTTAGGGGTGTCCCCCCCACACCACTGGCACAGGGTGAGGGGTGAGTGGGGTCCCAGCCCCGAGGGCTCCCAGCCCATTCCCCCTCTGTCCCTTCGGACCCCGGGTGCTGCCCAATCCAAACCATTCTGTGATTCCTCCATCCCTTCGGTTTGCAGTTCGTTCACTCCTCTGTGTCCCCATCCTCCCCCAGCGCCGCTCCCGCTCTCGCTGCTCCGTGCCCTTCCAGGACACTCCCTCCCGCCGGGATGAGCTGAAGAGCCCGAGGAAAAGGGATGAAACCGGTGCCACTCCTTTTGGAGAGAAGTCCGATCCCGACACCCTGGCCTGAACGAGGAGGGGGGGCCGTGGCGGGACCCTCGCTCTGTGCAGAGCCCCAGACCCCGAGGGGTACCCGGGCACATCCCGGCTCCTCCTGCCGCATGCCGGAGCTGGGATGGAGCCTCGGCACCCCCAGCCCTGCCCAGGCTCCCCCCGGAGCCCGTATCAATCTCCCAAATGGGGCAGGAATTAAAGTGCCAAGCCAAGGAGCTGATTCAGCACGGAGGAAGAGGTGAAGGTAAAAAGTTCAAATAAAAAAATAATGGGCCATTAGATGACCTCACTGGCAATGTGTTTTATTTAACGTGCGGGTGATGGCTCGGCGATGGCAGCGGCTGCTCCGGAGGCTGTAAAAGTCACACCCGGCGCGTCTTCTCAGCCATCTCCGCGGGGCTTTGTGGCACTGGGTGCTCCGGCAGTGACCTCCTGTCCCACCCCACCCGAGGGTCCCTCTTCCCCCGCCGTGTCCCCCCTCGCAGGGGGGGTCACATCAGGGAAGCCCTGTAGTGACAAGAGCATTTTGCTTTGTTGCTCTTTCGGAGCCTGGGAGCCTTCAAATCTCCTCCAGGTCGAGGGTGGAGGCAGGTGGGATTTTTAGGGTTATAAGAGCCCTGGTCCCAGGGGAGCAGCACTCACCCAGCCCCAGGCATGTGGAGGGACAGGGGGACACAAAACCAGATTGGGCAGGGCTTGGATCACCCTGGGCCAGTGGAAGGTGTCTCTGCCCATGGCAGGGGTGGTACTGGATGGGTTTTAAGGTCCTTCCCAACACAAACCACTTTGGGATTCGACGACACCAAAGCACGTTCAGGATTTGCCCCAGAGGTTTGTCCCTTCTGTTTTTCCCTGGAAGATCTTGTCTCCCAGGGCACTGCCAGAGCTGGGGCATCACCAGCAGAAGGGGGATTCTTGCTCTCTGAAACCTTTGCCCCTTTTGGGTGACTTTGCCTCTGGCTCTGAGTGTGATTCCTGGGCTTGGCACTGCCCAAGTTGGTGTTTGGATACTGCAGCTGAATCAGGGGAAGCAAAGGAGCAGAGAGAAACTCAGAACCCCATTCCTTCCCCTTCCCAAAACCCTCTGGGATGACCTGAAACCTGGGAGATGAAAGGAAGCAGCTTGCTGGGGAAAAGGCTCCGTCCTCACCCCAGCAAGAGGAGAAGGGGGAGCTCAGAGGTGATGGTGGATCATGAATCCTCTCACTTTATCCCCTCTCACTGCAGCCCCTGATTCCACACTGTATCCATAACCATGGAAGCCACCTCCAGCCTGCTCCAGTCTGAGCTCTAGCAGTGAATTCGCGCTGCTGGTCTGGTCCTGAGAGCTCTCAGGGCTCCAGTGCCCCACGGGGTCCCTGACAGCGCTGTCAGAGCGTCCCAGCCAGGGAGGCCCTGCCTGGCTTTCCCTTCCCCCTGACCCACCCCTTTCCTTCCCAAGGACGGAAGGATATTCCAAACCTGAATCAAAGCAGCCTCGGCCCCGAAGCTGGCCCCTCACAGGGGGAGGGAGGTTTTGGGCAGCCCGGGCCTGTCGGGTGCTCAGGCTCATTGCATGTCCCTCCTTCAGCTGAGCCTGGGCAACTCCGCACACACAGCCCACGCTCCAGGATCTGCAACAGGATCTGCCTGTCCTGCAGCATCTCCCCCAGCAAGGGACATCCACGGGTGTCTGTGTGTCACTCCCTGCCCATGAGCCACCTGGTGGAGGTCAGAGGTGACCACCACCATCTTCAAAGATCTCTTTAAAGAGCTTTTTACCACATTCTGTCCAGACCCTCCAGGACAGGGAGTGCTGGGGCTGAGACAGGGGTGTGTGCATCTGTGTCAGGGTCCCACGGCTGGACAGGGATGTGTGTGCAGGCAGGTGACATCAGTGAGCCCCCTCTGCCACAGCCGGTGGGGACAAGGACCTCCCAGCAGCCCGTGCTGCCTGTGCTCTCCTCCTCACTCCAGACTTCTGCCTGGCTGGACCCAGGGACAGTCCTTGGCCATGGTGCTGAGCTTGGACACCTCGGTCACTGCTCTGTGCCCTGGGTTCTCCTGGGTGGCAGCACCACCAGGGATGGATGGCCCTGTGTCCCTGCCATGGCCCCGTGTCCCACCAGGGATGGATGGCCCTGTGTCCCTGCCATGGCCCCGTGTCCCACCAGGGATGGATGGCCCTGTGTCCCAGTGGGGCTGGGATGCTCCCCAGGCACTGGGGTCCCTGTTGCCAGCCCTCGACCTGCTGCAGGGCAAGCTGAGTGACACCTGTGTCACCACAGGGACTGGGGTCCTTCTGCAGCCGCCAGCCACCAGTGAGAGGTGAACTGGCCAGACTGGGGAGCAGGGCAAGAAACAGGGTCAGCAGCAGTGACCCACCTTGTCCCCTGCCTAGAGCAGTCCCCTGGCCTGTGGTGGCTGAGGAGTGGCTGGGGACAGAGGAGGAGGAAGAGGAGGGTGGAAGGAGCAGGAAGGAGGGCAGCAGGCACTGGCTGTGCAGGTTTGGGGAGGGGACCGGGGGAGTTTTGGGGGTTGGAGGCAGGTGCTGGGTGCTGAGGGTATCACTCACTCCGGGCATCACCTCAGACCCAACTTGGGGCAGGAATGGGAGCCCAGGAAGCGTCGGCTGGAGCTTGGGGGATACTCATGGGGCTGCTCCCAGCCTGGGAAACAACCCCTGTCCCGCCAGGAAATGCTCCTAAATTCTTATTTTTATGATTATTATTATTTTCTCCGAACAAATGGGGCTTTGTAGCTGCTCGGAACGGGGCACCTGGAGCTTCTCGGCCCTCGAGGAGAGGAAAAGCCTGGCTCAGAGGTTTAACTCTTCCCTGTGAGCGCAGGGGCTGCCCGGGGCAGCTCCCGAAGAGGGGACACGCCGGGACAGCCACCGCGGCGCCCCAGGGACACCCTCTGCCCCGGCCTCCCGGCGCTCACTTAATTACACGGGAAGGGAGGGGGGGTGTCAGCTAATTGCAGAGGGCGATTGATTGGGAAAATGTCATCCTCGCTGGTCTCTGTTGCCAGGGTGACCTCGGCCGTTCTCGTTCCCAAGTGCCCAAAGCCACTCGCTCCGTGGCCTGCGGGGGGGACGCGGGTGGGATGTGGAATTCCCTTTCCCTCCTCCAAACGCAGCCCCGATGCTCCGGGAGCGGCGAGAGGCAGCGAGACCGGGGCTCGCCGGGCTCTGGGGCCCCGCTGTGCCCGCTGCCCGTCCTGCCGTGCGGGGCCACCCGCGCTGGGCGGATGGACAGGAGGGAAGGGGACAGCGGGTGGGACACGGCAGGTGAAGGCTGAGACGCTGAAATTCCTCGTGGGTGCTGCTCCAGCCCTGCGGGATGGCCGCAGGAGCGACAGGCAGGGGAAGGGAAGGGAAGGGAAGGGAAGGGAAGGGAAGGGAAGGGAAGGGAAGAAATGCTCTGAAAATGGGGGAAAAACTGAGTGAAAGAATTAAAGATC
>VWZN01005961.1:53647-80884 GCA_013396955.1 Regulus satrapa | reverse complement strand
AGGAGCGGGGTGCCAGGGCAGCTCTCGGGCGCTGCTGGACGCGGTGCCGGGCGCGGAGCAGCGTCTGGGGATGGCGGAGCCGCCTTTTCCCCTGAAACCGCATCCGAGCGGCTGGGAAATGGGGCGAGCGGAGGGAAACTCATGGCTCGGGCACGTCCTGGGAGCTGGGGAAATAACCCTGGAGAGGCTGTAATGATCCACCCGGCCGGGGCGCGGGGGCGTTTCCGGCGTGCCGGGGACGGGAGGTGACAGCCGCCCACCCCGGCTCGGGGCGCTGACACGGGCTGGCCCTGGGGCGATGCTGGAGCGGGGCTGGTGATGGGGGTGTCCCCGGGCTGGGGTCCCGCTGGGACACTGGGATCAGGGAAACAAGAGCAGCACCCACGGGAGGGGTTACGGGACCGTGTGCCAGCCCCGGGAAGGCGACAAGAGTCAGGCCGGTCCCGTCCCCGCCGGTTTTTGCGTGGGAAGGAGCAGGAGGGCACGGAGGTGACCAGGAGCCCCCAGCTGTGGGCGCTGCCTGTGCCGGCTCTGCCGGGCGCTCTCACACCGCTCCCTGCACTGAGCCGGAGCTCGGCGCTGAGCCGGTGATTTCAGGAACAAAACCACCACAGAATTCCCGTGGCAGCGCTCGGATCAGGCAGGGACATAAATCTCCGCGTGTTTCCCCGGCCGGGCCAAACCCTCGTGGCGCCGTGCCCGGTCCTCCAACCTGGCTCCGGTTCAGCCGGGCCAACCTCCAACAGCCCAGAACGGCATTTCTGGGGTGAGAAAGCTCAGCTTCGGGGCTTCGGGGCTTCTTAGCACCCGGCAGCCCCGCGGGGATGCTTTCCAGCTGGAGACCCCCGGGATGGGACATTCCCTGCGGGGCCGGCTGCTTCATCCCAGGTGCTGATGTGGGGGAAAATCCCGCGGGCTGAGAACTCACCGCTGGGCTCGCTGAGGTGTGGGGCAGTGGTCGCAGGATGTTCTGTTCCTTTGGCCATCGCCAGCCCTCCCTGGCCCCCCAGGGAGCTCCGGGCTGGGCCAGAGCAGGGTTTGGCTGTCCAGGCTCTCCGCCCGTGTGGCTGGGGCTGGCAGGGAGCCCTGGCACCAACTTCCACCCTGTTCCCACCTCCCCAAAGTGCAGTTTTTATCTCTAATTACTGAGGTGATGAGTGAGGTTTGTCAAGAGCTTTCTTGGAATTGAGGTTTCTTGGATACCACCTTGAAAATATTTTTCCAGTGCTCTGAATCACCTTTTTTCCCCCTTTCCCCCTGCTCCAGGCCCTGGCAAGAGGCAGCATTCCCGGCTGCCTTTGCAGGGCACTCAGCCCCATGGAGTGTCCTGCCTGTGCCAGCTGCAGGTGCTCAACAAGCCGTGCTTTTGTTTGGCACCGCTGGGAACAGGGATGCTTTGGAGCTGCTGAGTGGAGCCTGGTTGGGTGCAGTGGTGATCCTGACTGGGCACAATGGGGCATGGTGGGGACATGAGGGATCAGCAGCTTCAGGCCTGATCCTGAGCACGAGAGGACCAGGATAACCACAGATAAACCCAGGAATTCCAGCGTGTCTTGGTGAGACTCAGGGCAGGGTCCGGCCCCGAGTGGCTGGTCTGGAAGCAGCGAGCCCAGGAAAACACCTTGGCATTTCTCACTGTCAGCCTCACCCGAAATATCGGTGTCCTGGGGTGAGGAGTGAGGGCAGGGAATGCTTTGAGCCACTGCTCAGAGCCCTGAGGGCACAACCAGGGTTACTGGCCCTGAGCACCCCCTGGGACCCCCCACCCATCACCCTGGGCTCAGGAAGCTCAGCCAGGGCTCAGTTCTAGACTGAGCCCCCAAGGTGGGTCTGGCTCCAGCTTGGCGACACTCCTGGGCCTCGCTGTGGACCCTTGGCCTTGGAGCTGTCTTGTCCCAATGGATGGGCCGTGTCTCTCCTTGGTCTCTGTCCGCTTTGCAATCCTGACTCTGCACTTCCAAGCCTGAATCCGGACCTCTGCCTCAAGGGCTTGAAGCTGAGGCTGAGGCCCTGAGCTCATCCCTGCTGCCACCCCTGCCCTGCCCTGGTTCCTGTGGTTGGGACCTTAGGATGGGGTGGGTTGAAGCTCATCCCATTCCACCCCTGCCATGGGCCCTTCCACCATCCCCGGCTGCTCCGAGCCCCATCCAACCTGGCCTGGGACACTTCCACGGATGAGATCAGGGTTTGTGAGCAGGTCACTCAGTTTTCTCCATCCTGGATGCCCTGAGATCCATCTTGTCTCCTGTGGGACTTTCCCTGTGGAGCAGCTGCCTCTGCTGGGCCTGCATCCCTTGCCCTGTTTATGGTCTCTGAGGAGATCCCCCATATCCCTGTCCCGGGGGGCCCATCCCTCTGGTAGGAGGAGAGAGGAGAGAGCAACGTGCTTGCCAGGAGCGGGAAATGGAGGGGTTTTGTGTCCCTCCTTTGACCCCCCCTTTGCCCCTCTGCAATCGGATCCAGCCCTGTCTGTCTGCCCAGCTGGCAGCACTCCTGGGACAAGGACACGAGTGGGGTCACAGCAGGGAGGGAGGTGGAAGATTTGTATTTCTCTGTGTCAAATCCTACTTTGCCTAAACTACGTGGTCACAGCCAGTCTGGGCACTGAGGGCACAGTGGGAGGTGTCCCTGCCCATGGCAGGGGTGGAATGGGATGGGCTTTAAGGTCCCTCCCTACCCAACCCATTCTGGGACTGTCTGAGCTCAGGGGTCATTTAGGATCCAAGGACAGTGACAGCACCAAGTCCTGGCTGGTAAAGAAGGATTTTGCGGATCAAAACTTTTTCTGGCAAGCTCTTGGCTGCCCAGAGGTGCTGTTGGTGTTTGGGTCTCTTTGGCCTGGAATGAGGATGGATGCCCAGCCAGTGGCATCTCTGAGGTGTGTTGGGACAAACCAATACCCACGAGGAGCAAGAGAGAAGGTGAAACTTTGGGTGAAAGAATGGAAAAAGTGATCAAAGGAGTGAGATAAGAAATAACGGCAGGGACTGACTTCTGGTGGGATTATTTAATAATAAGGTAATTAATGCTTTATCCCTCACTGGCTCCTTTCATGTGAGGATCACAAAGCACTTCACAAACATTAATTAACGTTCCCTACCATCCCTGCAGGAAGGTCACGGAGCCACCGAGCGTGAGGGAAATCTTGTCATTGATGGAGGTGGCTGCTGTCCCAGCACCACGGGAGCTGGGGGGATGGCAGGACAGGGAGAGCTCCGATTCCTCACCAATGACTGTAAATGATTTCCCGTAACTTCCCCAGAGGGCAAAAATGTCTTTGAGTTGTCACAGGCAGCTGGGGTGGGCTGCAAGTCCCTGCCACAGGGTGTCCTGCCCTGGAGCCTTGGGAAGCTGGAGCATCCCAGTGGGATCACGCTGTCGTTGCTCAGCGTTTCAAATGTCTGTGGCCGTCCTTGTCCCCAGGTCCTGGCAGTGGTGCCAGCATGGCTGAGCAGGACCCAGCCAGGGGCTGCCCACGCGGGAAGCAGCAGCTGCCAGGTCAGTGTGCAATGGGTGTGGTTTGGGGTTTTCTCCGGTTTCAGACACTTTATGAGGAAGTTGAATGTGGGACACAATTGTGAAACGGGGAAGAAGATTTGGGGTGAGGAGGGGCTGGGGCAGGTGTTGGGAACAGGGCTGGGACATTCCCTGCTTGGCAGGGCCTGCACTGGGATGGCAGAAATGGAACTGGGCCAGACTGGGGGCAGCAAAAACTGGGGGCTCATCCTGCACGTGGCCTGAGCACGCTGTGAACCAAACCCTGAGCCCAAGGGGTGACCCCGAGGCTCGGGGGGATGTGTGGGCAGCACTCCCACAGCTCTGGAATGTTCTGGTCCCCTGCTCTCTCTGTCCCCTGTCACTGACCCTGAGACCCAGCCTCGCCCCAGCCGTGCCTCCAGCTCCCCAGGTGCCCTTGGAAAGCCACCCCAGCAGTGGCCACAGCTGGTCCGTGTGCCCTGGGGGCTGCAGGCTGGTGGCTCCCACCAGAACTGCTGGATGTCCACTTGCTTTTCCAGCTTTCACCTGGGAGGTGAGGGCCAACGACCGCAGCTACCACAGGCAGTTCAAGAAGAAATTTGCCTTCTGTCTGAGCAAGAGGAAATACTCGGTGAGCCAGGATGGCCCTGGGCGTCTCTTCCCCAGCCCCTCATCCCTGAGCCAGTGGGGGACACTGCAGAGGTGCTCCAGAGGGGAACCCAGAGGGGTGGAGAGTCCACACACAGCCCCCAGGGAGGAGAAGTGCTGCTCCCTCCCTGCCTGGTGCCCCCCAGATCTGTCGGAGAAGCAGCAGAGCTGTGTGAAGGAAACTTCGTCTGGTGGTCTAATCAGGAGAAAGATTTTTCAGAACGTTGTGTTGAATGACCAAAACCAGATTTATTTAAATGTTTTTCTTTTTTTAGCTAAATAACATAGAAGTCAGTGAGCTGGGTTTAAATCACAGTCAGAATCACAGAATATTGTGATTGGGGAAGGGACCCACAAGAATCCAAGAGTGCAACCCTTGTTGAATGGCCCACATGTGGAACAAACCCACAAGCAAATTATTTTGCTCTCAATTTTACGTGGCCCGATCTGATAAATCCCTGTTTTCCCTTATGCCTTTGATAATTGTTTAAGGCATCTCTCGTGCTGTGAGAAATCCTGAGAGCACCAGAAGGTTTTGGTGTTGGCAGGGCAGGTCCCTGCTTCCCCCTGGCTGTGACCCCCTCTCCCCGCAGGGCAATGCCATCAGGACAGCCAAGTACAACCCGCTCACCTTCCTGCCCCTGAACCTCTACGAGCAGTTCCACCGCATGGCCAACGTCTACTTTGTCTTTGTCATCCTCCTCCAGGTGGGGTGGGCACCACAGCAGCACCCAGTGTGTGCCCGGGCTCTGCCCAGGGGGCTCTCTGGAGTTCAGAGCAGGGAATCCGGGCTAAAAGGTTTCCTAGGATTTTCTGTGGTGTTTTGGGAACTCTGAGGGGTTTAACTTGTGTTAAGTGTGATTACTTTAAATTAAAGTCTCCCAGCATCAGCAGGACGTGGAGCTGCTGGAGCCAGCGCAGAGGAGGCCACGGAGATGCTCCAGGGCTGGAGCCCCTCTGCTCTGGAGCCAGGCTNGGGAGGGGCCTGGATGGGCTTTAAAGTCTCCCCCAATCCAAACCATTCTGTGATTCTGTAAAATGGGTTTGGTTCACATGGAGATGAAGCTCCCATTGACCACAACAAAATAGAAATTCATCCCTCCAAAGTCAGAGACCCAGGAGTGTTTCATACCTCAAAAAGAAGTGGAAGCCCACCAAAAGAGGTGTCTGTAACAGAAATATTGATTTGATGATTCTGAGGTGGGCTCCTGCCACCCTTGGGCGCTGGCTTGGGAGTGAGGGACTCACTCAGTCACCCCAGGTGTCCCAAGGTGGGACAGCAGTTGTGTCAGTGGTGTAAAATTCTCCTTCCCCAGACTTTCCCTGAGATCGCCACTCTGCCCTGGTACACTCTGCTGTTCCCCCTGAGCTGCCTTCTCATCATCCGGGGGCTGCGGGACCTCATCGATGACATTGTGAGTGAGGGGGTGGCCCTGGGGACACTGCCAGGGAGGGGCCCTTTGCTGTGAGCTGAACTGAGGTGCTCAGGGGGTGCTGCCATCCATCAGTCCTGAGGTATCATCTACTCCACCACGTCCACTTTTGGTTTTTTATTTCCCCTGGGGAAAGATGTGACTCCCTGGCTGCTTTCCTTGGGGTCCAAATCCCCATTTCTTTTACCTTTAATACCTTGGCCACGGACTGTAGTGCCAGGTTGGTTCCCAGAAATACCTGGGAGGAATTCAGCCTCTTTTTTTTCTTCAGAACAATCTTCCCATGGCTCAGAACGAGCTGAGGAGGGGGGTGCTGGCGTCAAGGGGGTTGTTTTTGTGGGACAGGACAGCTCGGCATGGCCCACACCTTCCCCCGGCCTCTCTGTCTCTCCTGTGTGCAGGGCCGTCACCGAAGTGACCGGAGCATCAACAGCAGGCCGTGTGAAATCCTGGCTGGGAAGAGGTGAGGGGCTCAGGGGAGCTGTGCCTGTGTTTTCCACACCCGTGTGGAACAGTGGAGCAGCTGAAGGGCTGAGAATCCTCGAGCAGCTGAGAGAGGGTTTGGAGGGACTGTCCCGGGCTCTGCAAGCTGCCATCACCTCCCAAAATGGGCTGTAGGACTGATCATGTTCCAGTCAGGGGCAGCAGGTTTAGAAAAGCCCCAGTTTGCTGTGGTGTGCTGGGGGAGGCTTTCCTTGGCCAGAGAGTTCCTCCAGGTCATCGTATCCAGCCCACGGAGCTGTGTTCCTGCTCAGCACTGCTCCTGGGAAAGATGAGCTTTTCCCACCTGTGCTCAGGGTGCTGGGAGTCCCCATCTCCTGTAGGTACGGGGACATGGATGTGACACACGGGTCCTGTGCCCCCCTCGGGCTCAGCCCTCCGCAGGTGGCACAAGAATCTGGAGACCAAATCCTCCAGGAATCTGGGGCTCGGGCTGCAGCACCCGGAGCCCCCAGTCCCACTGCCCTGCAGGGACAAAAAGCTGTGCCCTGAATGTCCCCACAGCTTCCGCTGGCAGAAGTGGCGCGACATCTGCGTCGGGGACATCGTCCGGCTGCGCAAGGACAGCGTCGTCCCGGTGAGGGGTGCACGGAGCTGGCGGGGCCCTGCGGGGACGTCGGTGACCCGGGGCTCATCCAGGCTCTGTCCCCGCTGTTTGCTCCTCAAGGCTGACCTGCTCCTGCTGTGCAGCTCCGAGCCCAGCAGCCTGTGCTACGTGGAGACCACTGACATCGATGGGTGAGGACAGGGACAGGGACATGTCCTGCTGGCCATGGGGGGACAGGGACAGAGGCTGGAGACCCCGGTCCTGCGGACCCCCCAGCACTGGGAGGGTTCAGCAGAAACTGCAGCGTATGGGAGATCCTCCAAAACCCAAACCTGCAGACACCCCAGAAATGGGGATTTGAGCCCCTAATTTTGAAAATGGGAGTCCAAAAGCTCTGGTGAGGGTTCCACAGAACACCTGGTGACCTCAGGCCAGTGTCTGCATGTCCCAGCTCCTTCCCAGCCCATTCTCCACCCTCCCTGTGCAGGATGATTTAACGGCAGGGTCCCTGGGCCAGGGCTCTTCCTGCACGAGTGCTCCAAGTGTGGCATGACAGGTCCCTCTCTGGCATTTCACTGCCACCACTTGTGTAATTGCCTGATAATTAACAGCTGTCTCTGTCCCCTGGGCCTAACAGGAGGATGAACAGCTCTGTCACCCCACAGGGTTGTTTTATTTTCCTTTCCCTGGCTCCTGCTCACAGGGAAACAAACCTGAAGTTCAGACAGGCCCTTCTGGTCACCCACCAGGAGCTGGGGAGCGAGGAGAGCATGGCTGCCTTTGATGGTGAGTCTGCTGCTGAGGGTGGGAGAGGATGTGGCCAATCCACCGGGATGGGATGGATCCAGCCTGGGCAGTTCTCTGATCTGTCCCCATCAGCCCAACAAGAGGCTGGCAGCCAAAGGCCTTGTGGGGAGGCACTTCCCATCCCGTCTGCGATGGATCCAGCAGGGTTGTGCACCTTCCCCCTGCCCTGCATCCGGATTTTCCCACTGGAACCAAGCTCTTGGTTCCTAAACCTGAGCTCAGCCCCTGCTGCTGGGGGGCCAGAACTGCCCTCTGCAAAGCCTTGGGGATGAAGGGGGCTGTGCTAGTACCAGCCCGTGAGGTTCCTGCACCGACCAACCTCCCAGCACCTCCATTAGCTTTAATCTGAGCCATCCAAATCCCACCTCGAGCCCTGACAAACCCCGGATCTCCCCGAGAACCCCTCTTCGGGGGGGGCACACGTGGGGCCGAGAGGGGACGAGGGCTCTCTCTGGCCCCTGACCTTCCCTGTGCCAGGGCGAGTGACGTGCGAGGAGCCCAACAGCCGCATGCACACCTTCACGGGCACGCTGCGCTGGCGCGAGCGCACGCACGCCCTGGACGGCGAGCGGATCCTGCTGCGGGGCTGCCGCGTCCGCAACACCGCCCTGTGCTACGGCCTGGTGCTCTACGCAGGCGAGTGTCCCACGGGCCGGCGAGGGCAGGAATCCCCCCCGGCGTCTCGGGGGTTTTAAGCTGCCTCCAGCCCCGCCAGGTGCCGTTCCCAGCTGGCACAAGGTGGAGGAGCTGCCGCGGTGTGTTGGGATGGCCGGTGGGAGGTGAGGGGGTCCCAAACTTCTCCTCGTCCCGGGTTTTCTCCGGCTGCACCTCATCCCAGAGCTCACCCGGCCCGTGCGGCTCAGGGCTGGGCCGTGGGGAGCTGCGGGGAGAGGGAGGGGTGAGAGCTGCTGCGAGCATCACATTTGGGAGTGTGCATGGCCCGGTGGACACTGATGGAGGGAGGGCCTGGTCTGGGCTCTTCAGGGGAGAGGAGGTGTCATTGTGGAGGGAAGCAGCCTCACTGACCTGCAGGTGAACCTTTGGGGGACTTGCATTTTGACTTCAGCAATGTTTCTTGCCCAGGGTTTGATTCCAAAATTATGAGGAACTCTGGAAAGATCAAGCGGAAGAAAACCAAGCTGGATCACCTGATGGACCGGCTGGTGATTGTGGTGGGTGTGGTGCAAACGCCTCTGCCCTGCTCCTGGGGTGGCTCACAGGGCTCCTCATTAGAGGCCTCTTGATTGGGTGGTGCTGCTTTTCTTCATCTTGCAATATTTGGCCCAAAATATCTTGGGTTTAACAAGTTCAGAGAATCAGAGAATCCCAGAATGATTTGGACTGGAAGGGATCTCAAAGCCCATCCAGTGCCCCCCCCTGCCATGCCCAGGGACATCTCCCACTATCCCAGGGTGCTTCAAGCTCTTGAACACTTCCAGGGGCAGCCCCAGCTGCTCTGGGCACCCTGGGCTAGGGCCTGCCCACCCTCCCAAGGAGCAATTCCTGGATCCCAAGATCCCACCCAGCCCTGCCCTCTGGCACTGGGAGCCATTCCCTGTGTCCTGTCCCTCCAGCCCTTGGCCCCAGCCCCCCTCCAGCTCTCCTGGAGCCTCTTTAGGCCCTGGAGCGGCCTCTGAGCTCTCTCTGGAGCCTTCTAGAGAAGAGTCTGGTGGGCTCTGTGGTCTTGGGACTTTCTCATCTTGGGACCTTCTCATGCTGGCTCCCCACCTCAGATCTTCCTGGTGCTGTTGGTGACATCCCTGGGGCTCGCCGTCGCCTCTGGGTTCTGGGCAAGGACGTTCCAGGAGAAGCACAGCTACCTGGCTGCCCTCTACCAGCACACGAGCCCTGCCCAGCAGGCCTTCCTCAACTTCTGGGGCTTCACCATCCTCCTGAGCGTCATCATCCCCATGTCCATGTACATAACGTAAGGACCACGGAGCTTGGCAGGGATTGGGGCTCAGCACCCACCCTCTGCCCTCGCCCCTCACCTGGGTCACGGCCCCAAAGTGAGGCCTCGCTGAAGATTGAGGTGTGGCCCAGGTCATTCCCAGGTGCTCCCTTAGCTGGGAGAGGGGAAGGGTAGATGGGGTGTGTATCCTACAAACACCAAGGATGTGCTTTGGGATCTTCCCGGGGGAAAAACAGAACAGGGATCACAGCCCTGGGAATCGTGGGCAGGCTGAGGATGGCTCTGAGGAAGGTTCAGCTCCCTGGGAGCAGGACCTGAGATGCTCCCGGGCTTCCTATGGACAGCAGCAGGGTGGGGGAGGAGAAGGGCACAGCTGCTCTGTGCAGGCAACAATCACAATTTATGTTGGAAAAAGCTGCTTCTGAACTTTTGGGCCCTTCACTGGACCTCCAGATCTGTGAATTTGGTCAGCAAGGGCCAGAATTCCAGAGGGGACCCAGTGTGTGATGAGCTTCTTGGGAGCCTGGCCATGAGCAATGAAAACCTTCTGGCCTCCCCAAGCCCAGAGCAGTAGGATCAAGGTGGGGACCTCCCCCTGCCTTTCCTTCCTGGGCCAGGTCCCCGGTGCCCCTGGGTTGTGAGGAACCCCATCTCCTTCTCCCCGTTTTCCCCTCCTGAACTCCCTAGGTTTGAATTCATCTACCTGGTGAACAGCTGTTTTATTAACTGGGATCTGGAGATGTATTATGGTGCCAAGGACATTCCAGCCGAAGCCAGGAGCACCAGCCTCAACGACCAGCTGGGCCAGATCGAGTACATCTTCTCAGACAAGACGGGCACGCTGACACAGAACATCATGAGCTTCAAGAAATGCTGCATCAACGGGACCACCTATGGTAACCCAGGCTGGGAGGGGTTTGGAGGGGCTCAGAAGAACCTGGGGTGGTTCTTTCCACCCCTCCCGAGCGCTTGGGATGGGTGGATTGGTGTTGCTGGTGCAGGTGGTGCTGCAGGAATTCTCCTTGTCCTCATCCCCCGTGGTTTTGGGGCTTTGCAGGGCCACCACGCCGGAGTCCCACTGCTCTGGTGTCCCCAGCACACGGAGTCAGGGCACAGTCCTGGGAGAGGTTCCATGGCCCAAACTCAGCTGAGATCAGCAAAGCTTTCCCTGATCAAAGAGGGAGCCTGGGGTGGGAGCCTGGGGCAGCGACACCAACCACAGTGTGGTGAGGGGGATCCTGTGTGGAATGGTGAGCTGAGCCTGTTCCCAGGCAGAGGAGAAACGGGAGAGGGGCCAGGAGAGCCCACAGACCTTTGCTTTTGTTTAGTGTTTTGTAGAGGAAAAGGAGCTGTTGCTTTTCATCTTTGCACCATTTTCTGGGGAATCTGCAGTTTGGTTGCCAAATCTGGGCACTTTGAGGCTTTCAGGTGACCTATGGAAGAGGCAAGGAAATTGTCATTGTCCTTAAGCTGTTTAATTAGAGTGGACATATGTAATTGCTCTTTGCTCTTTTGTTTGCTTTTAATTTGTCTGTTTGAGGCTTTTTTGGCTATAACCTTTCTTTCTTTCTTTTTTTAACATTTAAAAATTTCTTATTTTTAATGATTCTGCTTGGTTTTCCCCATAAAACCTTGAAAATTGCCAAGTCCTTCCTCTCCTTATTGCTGTACTTCAACTCTTGGCTCACTTTAGGAGCTGTCATGATGCTTAATTAGTGAAATTTAATGAGCAGGGCAGGCCCAAGCTTTAGCATGAAGCCCTGTTTTCCTGAGATAAGTATCATGTGCTTGAGACAAATGGGCAGTGAGAAAAGCAGAAAGGAAGGCCAAAAGACCTAGCAAAGCTTTTAGGCAGGAATGAGCCAAATTTCCCCTGCCTGGTGTAGCACATTCCACCTCCGTGGAGCAGCATCTCCCTAATCCCAGCAGTCTTTGCCCAAATGCAGAATCTCCTAGGAAATGCAGCTGAAAGTAGACCTGAATTTTAACATTAAAATCATGGTGAAAATCTGAACAAAAAAGCAAGACCTGGATATCCCAGTGGAGTCTGGCACTGAGCAGATGCTGAACTGGTTCCCTTTGGCTGTTTTTTGGCCAGCAGGAGAGGAGTAACTCCAGAGAAGCTGCTCCAAGCCCCCTGCCAGCCCTCTATTAACTGGATTATTTTTGTTTTGGCAGGTCCAGGCACAGGCCATGAGAGCAAACAGCCACCGGTGCGTAAGTCCCCCCTCCCACTGCCATGGGGCTGTCGCTGGTGAGACTGGTGACACCGGGCACAGCCTGGTGCTGAGGAGCTCAGCTGGCTCCCAACAGGGTCCAGGCTCTCAGAGGGGCATGGCGAGTGTGCCCCTCCTCACTCAGGACAGGGGAACTGGGTTTATAAAACGATGCAGTTCTGATTTTTAGGGTTTTTTCATCCCCAGCTGTTTTACACTCACCCCCTTGGTGTGGGCAGTGCAGAGCTGGGCTCAGCCTCTGGCCTGGGTCCGTGCTACTGTGCCACATCCCCGGTGCTCTGCGGGACACAGAGCCCTGTGCTCAGTCCCACCGGGCTCCTGCATCCTGCCCGTGCCTCCCGCAGGGCTCGGGGCTGGCCTGGGAGCACCCCGGGGAGCAGAAGTTGGATGTTTGCGACGTGACACTGCTGGAAGCCGCCCAGAGGGACGATGACCCGGTGCTGAGGGAGTTCCTGAGGCTGCTGGCCCTCTGCCACACTGTCATGGTGGAGGACAGGGGCGGTGGGTTGAGCTGCCCCTCGGGGCCATGGTGGGGTTTGGCAGCGCCCAGCAGAGCTCGGCTGGGTGTGAGAGCCCGGGGGTGGCACTGTCCCTGTGTCATGGGTTTGTGTTTGGGGGTGTTTTAAAGCTCCTGGGTGGGAATTGAAGCACAGGGGGGGAAATCCTGTCTGGGGCAATGAGCAGAAGAGATCACAGAGTCCCAGAATGGTTTGGGTTGGGAAGGACCTCAAAACTCACCCAGTTCCATCCCTGCCATGGCAGGGACACCTTTGGGTTAAATTGTCTCACTATCCCCGGTCACTCCAAGCCCCAGTGTCCAGCCTGGCCTTGGGCACTGCCAGGGATCCAGGGGCAGCCCCAGCTGCTCTGGGCACCCTGGGCCAGGGCCTGCCCACCCTGCCAGGGAACAATTCCTGGATCCCAAGATCCCACCCAGCCCTGCCCTCTGGCACTGGGAGCCATTCCCTGGGTCCTGGCCCTCCAGCCCTTGTCCCCAGTCCCTCTCCAGATGAGATAAGCAGGACTGGTTTCCCCTGGTAGCTCAGGCTGCAGGGTGTCACAGCTACTGCTGGGCAAGAGCAGGGCATTGCAGCTGTCCCAGAGTGGTTTGCCTGGGAGTCTCTGGGAGTGATCCCTCCTCCTCTCCTGCAGACCAGCTGGTTTACCAGGCAGCTTCCCCGGATGAGGAAGCGCTGGTGTTGGCAGCCAGGAGCTTGGGCTATGTGTTCCTGGCCCGGACACAGGACACCATCACCATCAGGGAGCTGGGCAGGACCAGGACGTACGAGGTGCTGGCCATGCTGGACTTCAACAGCGACCGCAAGAGGATGTCTGTCCTGGGTGAGTGGCATGGGCTGTCCCAGGGGGCCCCTCCGGTGTTCTGTCCATGCTCAGCCCTACAAGGGATGGCACTGGGATGGCTGCAGGTGGCCACAGCTCCACTGGGCTCCTAAGGGTCATCCTGGTCATCCTGTGGCTTTGCTCGCCTTGGTCAAGGCAGCCGAGAAGGGTTTGAGCAGCCAAGAGAGAGGAAGTAAATCCAGGGCCCAGAGGAGTTGTGTGAGGAGGCCTGATTCTGCCCCATGGTGGTGCAGATCTGGGGATATTCCTGTGCTTCCCATGGCCATGGATGGAAGAGTACCAGTGAGCCCTGTGGTGCCTTTTGGGGGCCAGCGCAAGCCAGTGTGGCCACTGTGCAGGGACAGCAGTGAATGGGAGCCATCTCTGAGGGGACCTAAGGTGTCCTTCCCCTGCCTGGCAGTGCGAGACCCCCAGGGCACCATCCGGCTCTACACCAAGGGTGCTGACACCGTCATCCTGGAGAGGCTGCGGGGGCGAGGGCCCAACGAGACCCTCACCGAGAGGGCCCTGGATGTGAGTCCCACGCCAGCCCGGGCTGACAGCACTGCTCTCCCTCCTGCTGGCTTTGGGCTGGGTGTCCTGCAGTCAGTGCCCTGCTGCTGCTCTTCCTCTGCCTTAGGGATTTTGGTTCTGCTTTCTGCTCTAGGAGCCTCACCTGCGTGTGGGACGGGGGGTAAGAGGGCGTGGAATCCACCTTCGGTGTTCTGCATGGACCAGCTGCATCCAAGGATGCTCCTGGGGATGCTGTGGGGCGGGGGCAGGGAGTCAGAGCCCGGAGAGAGATGCCCAGGTCCTGGAGTGTCTCTGGCCCTGCCCATGGCTGGCCTGGGGCGATGCCCTGGTCCTGGGGAGGGAGGGGAGTCCTGATGTCTCGTGCCTGCAGCGCTTTGCAGAGGAGACGCTGAGGACGCTGTGCGTGGCCAGCAGGGAGGTGAGCGAGGCCGAGTTCCGCGCCTGGAGCCGGAGGCACCGCGAGGCCGCGGTGCTGCTGCAGGACCGTGCCCAGGAGCTGGACAGGCTCTACGAGGAGCTGGAGCAGAACCTGCAGGTGGGATGGGGCTGGGCTCAGGAGGAGCTGTCTGTGCCCCAGAGGGCAGGCATGTGGGGTTTGGCTCTCCAGAATGAGGAGGTGAAGTGTCCACCCCTTACCTGGGTGGGAGGACTGGTGGAGGTTTCCCCGAAGGGTGACTTTGTGACACACCAGTGGGCACTAGGGTGACAAGTTGTGGCTGTCAAGTTGTGTCTACCCCCAGCAAGGGCTGCTGGTTGGATCCAGGGGTGGTTCCCACCTCCGTGTCCCGCCCTGCCCCGTGCCATGACACCCAGCCACCCCCTCCAGCTGCTCGGGGCCACGGCCATCGAGGACAAGCTGCAGGATGGAGTCCCCGAGACCATCCAGCTGCTGAAACTGGCCAACATCAAAGTGTGGGTGCTGACGGGAGACAAGCAAGGTCAGTGGAGGCACCCCCAGAGCCCCCAACATTTCAGCTTCTCCCCTCAGCAGGACCAGAGAGGAGAAGGGCCACCAGAGGAGTGGGCAGGAACTGGTCCTGCTGCTCCCTTTACTCTCCGAGAGCAGCACATCCCACCTGCCAGGGGAAACTGAGGCAGGGGAGGGAGCTGCTGCCCACCAAAGGCTCTTGGAGCCGAGGGCTGGGGGCTGCCCTGGGCTGGGGGCAGCACCACGGACCATTGAGAGCCGGGTGTTGCAGAGACCGCAATGAACATCGGCTACGCCTGCAGGCTGCTGACAGACGACATGGAGATCCTGGAGGAGAAGGAGGTCAGGTGAGGAATCGTCACCCCCTGGCTCAGGACGTTGCTGTCCCTGCTGAGGGCACTCCAGGGCAGAGGAACCGGGGCAGCGTGGGCAGAGCTCAGCTCAGCCAGAGGTGCTTCTCCTTCCCTGTGCCAGCCTGGATGTCCATGGTCTTCATCAGATGCTTTTCCAGGCCTCCCCACTTCTTTCTTCTCCCACCCCACGCTCTTCCTTGGCAGGCTTTCACCAGAAAGGGTTTAAGCTTCTCTCCAGCCTCTAAACCAGGCTGATTTCTGAGATCTGTGGGCCTCCTCTTTGTTCCTCCTGTTCCCACCACAGTCCCATCTCTGTAGTTTGAGATGGCCAAGGCCCACCGTAGGTCTCACCAGCATTTCCAGTGTCCCCAGCTCATGTCCAGCTTCCTCCCCCAGTGAGATCCTCCAGGCTTACTGGGAGAGCAACAACAACCTCAGTGGCAGTGGGGATGCCCCGTGCAGCCGCCGCCTCTCCCAGCAGCGCTCAGAGGCTCAGTGCCACAAGAGAGCCATCATCATCAGCGGGGACTTCCTGGTAAGGGGGCACCTGGAGGCTGTTCTCTGCTCCCTGCCCGATGGTCGCTCCTACCCCGATGGCATCAGAGCCCTGGGTGGCACCAGCATGTGTAGGACGTGGTGCTCCTCCTGCCCAAAAGGTGGGAAAAGCCCATTTGGGGGAGAGGAGAATAACCTTGCACTGAGCATTTGGTGTTAGGGGCTTTGGCCAGAGCTGCCCGGTGTTCTGGGGTGATCACAAACTCTCATGGTCATGCTGGGACATACTGGGCTCATGTTCACAGCACCCGCTCTGTGATGAACATGGAGAAAATCAGAGTCACTCCTCTGGGGCATTTAAGAGCATTGCTGAGGAGCTGAGGGCTCCGAGGGCTATGGGTGAGGTCCCAGCCACCCACGTGTGCTCTCCCCAAAAGGACAAAATCCTCCACACGGGAGAGGTGCTGAAGGAGAAGAAGAGGTGGCGGTGGCTGTGCGGTGACGGGGCCGAGGCCTCGCGGGACCAGGGGGGTCTGGTGGAGAAGGCCTTCGTGGAGCTGGCCACCAGCTGCCAGGCCGTGATCTGCTGCAGGGTGACCCCCAAGCAGAAAGCCCTGATGGTGCAGCTGGTGAAGAAGCACAAGAAGGCCGTCACCTTGGCCATTGGGGACGGGGCCAACGATGTCAACATGATCAAAAGTGAGGCTTGGGCAGGGGGAGGTCGGGGTTCTGTGGCTGCGTCCCACTGGTGACGGTGGCGTCCCGTTTGTCATCTCCACCACCTCACCCTCCCCTTTGGGGTGAGGAACTGGAATGGGAAGCTCCAAACCTGTTCCCCACATTGCTGTGCTAGGAAGGGAGCAAGAGACACAGGGCAGGGACCAGCCCATCCCACGTGCTTTTGGCATCTGGGATGAGCCTTGACGAACCTTCAGCCCCCAACGTGGGCAGCTGGCAGAGCCACCCCTGCCCCTCCCAGCAGCCCTGACACGGGGCTGTGCTCTCGGCACGCCACGCCTGAAATAACCAGGACACGGCGTAGAGGGGGCTTGTTCCCTTCGTCGCTCCTGGATTCACATTCCTGGGAACAGCCCACGGGGAAATCAAGCCCCCAGCTGCCCCCAAACCTCCCCACGTGCGTTTGCCCCCCACAGCCGCGGACATCGGGGTGGGCATCAGCGGGCTGGAGGGGCTGCAGGCCGTGCAGTGCAGTGACTACGCCCTGGCCCAGTTCTGCTTCCTGCAGCGCCTGCTGCTCGTCCACGGCCGCTGGAATTACCTGCGCATCTGCAAGTTCCTCCGCTACTTCTTCTACAAGACCTTCGCTGGCCTCCTGGCCCAGGTGTGGTTTGCTTTCCACAGTGGATTCACGGCCCAGGTGAGGGATGCAGGGGTGTCCTGGCTTAGGGAAAATTTGGGAGAAAACCTCCAAAGGGGCCCCTCCAAAAAGCAAACTCAAGCAGCCCCTCCCACAACTGGTTTGGG
This sequence comes from Regulus satrapa, assembly GCA_013396955.1. NCBI lineage: Eukaryota > Metazoa > Chordata > Aves > Passeriformes > Regulidae > Regulus > Regulus satrapa. The sequence goes on along the minus strand of VWZN01005961.1, from coordinate 64,186 downwards.
AAGAGATTTTCCTTGGAGAGAGAATTGGAAAAAACTGTTTGTATAACAGGCAAAGCACTTCCCAGTACAAAACAAACAAACAGCCCCACACAAAAAAAATCTCCCAACAAAAGAACCCACCAAAAAAACCCCACAACCGAAAAAAAAAAACCCAAAAACAAAAAACCCAGCTAAGGAACAAAACCTCTCACTGCTCCAAAGAGATGACAACTTCTGTCCCCTTCCTAGGCTGCAGCTCAGCTCCCTCAGTCTTTATCAGTCCCTCCAGTGCTGGAAAATGCCATGGCCCAGGCATGGCTCAGTGGCCCACAGGTGTGAGCTCGTGGTGCTCCTCTGGATTTTCAGTCCAGAGCAGCTCCAAAGAGTTCCAAGAAAAGAAAAGAAAAACTACAGTCCAGGGAACTTCTCTGCCTCAGCTAGCTAAAAATCTAACTAAAAAGCACTGGTCTTCCCCACTGTCCACTGCAGACAGCCCAATCCAGGAGAAGGATGTGGGAGAGCAAGTGCAGTTGCTGATAACAAACGCTGCACTTCTTCTCTCCCCCCTTCATCCTCAGAACTAGTCTTAAAGGTGCAGAACCTTTTTCTGGGCTACACAGACAATTGGGGATACAAGCATCATAAAGTCACCCCAGGAAAGGGGCCACATCCATCCTGTGGAATTCTCTACACCAGAGTTACAACTCCCTCTGCTCAGGATCCCCTGCAGGGATTGTGCCTGGAACTGCCTGGATGAGGACGTGTCCACATCCCCACCTTGGTCCCCTTTTCTCCCTCGCTGTGTCAAATTTCTTGCAGTTACATGACTGAGACACAATTGGTTCTCTGCACCAGTTATCTGCCTTTCACCTGGCTGGGTTGGGAAAGCACCCTGGGGAAACTTGGGATCTCCTTGTGAACTGCAGTTCAGTCTTGGCCAGATGCAGGATCCCACGTGCATTAAGCTGGTTTCCTCCATCACGGGAGTTTTGATCCCAAGGGCCATTGTCAAGTGTGACTGGGCCAGCAACACGTGGAGCTCCAGCCCCATCTCCATCTGCAGCATGACCCTACAGACAATGTGGGGCTGATGTAGGGGATGGGGCAAGTCCAAGGGGATTTCCGTGCTTGGATCTGAGTGTCCTGGGGCCTGGGTGTCCTTTGTGAGTCTTTCCAAAGCACCTCCAAGCTCACAGTTTCTCCCTGTTCCTTTCTAGCCTCTGTATGAGGGCTGGTTCCTTGCACTCTACAATATTTTCTACACTGCCTACCCCGTGCTGTCCGTGGGCCTTTTGGAGCAGGTACGGCTTCCCTGGGCTCACCCAGCCCCATGTCACCCTCAGAATCAGCCCAGCAGCCACCGCACCCATCTGCACAGCCCTTTGTGCTGGGACATGGCCCTGGCAGCTCGGTGGGCATTTGGAGCTCACCCTCGGTCCTGGGGGGCCTGTCCCCAGCCACCCCAGAGCCACGGGGCAGAGGGACCCACTGCAGCTCTCCCAGAGGGTGTGTGGCATGGGCGGCCCCATCCTGCTCCCCCAATCCCTGCATCCCCTCTGGGATGCTCTCCCAGCAGGACGTGAGTGCCAAGAAGAGCCTGGAGTTCCCTGAGCTCTACATGGTCGGGCAGCAGGATGAGCTCTTCAATTACCGTGTTTTTGGTGTCACCCTCCTGCACGGGGTGGGCACCTCCCTCATCAGCTTCTACGTCACGCTCTGGGCCTTTGAGGACCACGTTGGCACCAAGGTTGTGGGTGACTATGAGTCCTTCTCTGTCGCAGTGGCCCTGTCAGCGTTGCTGTCAGTCCTTGTGGAGGTGAGCACTGATCTGCTCTTCCTCATCCTGCCCCGCAGCAGATCTTTAGGGTCCCTGGACTCTGGCACTATCCCCAGTGGCTTTATGGCTAGGGGATGATCTCCCTGGGATGGAGGAGGAATTTGGACAAAGCAGCTGAATGGAAGAGGCCCTCAGAGACTGTGTGCTCTGCCCGCTCTGTTCTTGCCCCCACAGATTGTCCTGGACACTCAGTACTGGACAGTGTTGTCCTTCCTGATGATCACAGCCAGCCTGCTCCTCTTCTGCCTCTTCTCCTTCCTGACCCAAAGTGTTGATGCCTTCAGGATAGCTCCTGCCATCTTCCGCTTCCCAGGTGAGGTGCTCTGGGTGTCCCCATGGCCCTTCCCTCCCTGGCCTTGGTGCTGGGAGCTGTTTCCCACTCTGCAGATCATCTCCTTGTTGCCACTTCTTGAACTGCTGTCTTGACTTTTAACTCTAGTTTAGGTGCCATCTCTTTAGAGCCCTCAGCACCTTCCTGGCTGGGGGCCTGGCCTCCAGCACTTGTTCCCTCTGCACCTTCCCTACCCAAACAGCACATTTGTGTCCACAGATGCCAGCTGGAATGCCCTGACTGACCCCTATGTCCTGCTGGTGGTCCTGCTGTCCCTGGTGGTCAACACCCTCCCCTCGCTCACTGTCCACGCCCTCCAGGCCGTCCTGGGCAGAGCCACCCCGCAGCAGGTGAGGGCTGGGGGGACTGGCAGGGCAGGCCCTGCCTCCACCGGTGTTGGTGTCTGGGACTGGTGATGGCAAGGGGAGGGTCCCCAGGGAAGCCTGGGCTGTAGTGCCGAGACACGTCACCTCTCCTTGCTGGTCCCACTCGTGGTGGTCCTTCATGACACTGCCACCAGCTCTGACTCCAGGGGCCTCTCCCAAAACTGTTCCGTGGCCCAGCAGGGGGGCTGGGCCAAGAGACCTGCTCCAGCTCTTGGAGAGGGTCTGCTTTTGGTTGCAGTAAGAAGTTGTCCACCAGGACCCCTCAGGAGGGTTTGGGGTCTGGTGCAGGTCCTGGTGCCACCTCAGCCTTGGCAGAGCTCACCCCCGCTGTTGTGGCTGTGGGTTATACCTTCAAAGAAGTCCCAGGTGGAAGCAGGGGTTGAGATTGTGTTCCAGAGCTTTTCAGCCCCCTGGGAGAGTCCCCACATCCCTCATCCCCTCATGGAAAAGGTCGTGGTGGGGCTGGGATCCAATCCCTGTCCTGGTGGAGGTGTGTCTGTGTGTCCCCCCTGGGCTGAGGGCTTGCCTGGGAGGTGTCCACATGGCTCCTGGGAGGTGCCTGTGCGGGAGCAGGGGTGGACACTGTCTTACAGAGCTCCATGAGCTTTGCAGATCCCCAGGAGAATCCCCACGTTCCTCATGCCCAGGGAAAGTCAGGTCACTGCAGAGCTGGGAGCCAAGCCATGCCCCTACGCTCCCTTCACGTCTCCCCTTGGCGTGAGGGCTCTCCCGGGAGATGTCCCCAGCCCTGACCTCCGCGTGTCCTTGCAGAAGATCCACCTGAAGGCCAGGCGGGATCCGGAGCCCTCGGTGGAGCTGCGCTCCCACGTCCCCCGCGGCTCCTTCCACCGCCGCTCCAGCTACGCCTTCTCGCACCAGGAGGGCTACGCGGGGCTCATCACCCGCGGGGACAGCCTGCGGGCCAGGGCCACCCCCGGGGACAGGATGGGAGCCAGGGCCACCCCCGGGGACAGCCTGCGGGCCAGGGCCACCCCCGGGGACGGCATGGGAGCCACCCCCGGGGACAGCCTGCGGGCCAGGGCCACCCCCGGGGACAGCATGGGAGCCAGGGCCACCCCCGGGGACAGCATGGGAGCCAGGGCCACCCCCGGGGACAGCCTGCGGGCCAGGGCCACCCCCGGCAGCGCCCCGGCTGCCCCGCCCGAGCCTCCAGCCTGCAGGGACAGGGCAGCAGCAGCAGGGCGCACACCTGCCTCCTTCCCCCCTTTCACCTGACCCGGTGGTTTTGCAGCCCCTGCGCTTGCAGAGGGGCCGGCCCAACCTGGGGGGCTCCTGCTGCGGGTGCTGAGCCCCGGGCTGAGCCCTGAGGCGGCTCCAGGAGCCCACGCTGGGCGCGCACGGCCTTTGGACGCCGCTGACCGCCAGCCCCTCGCCCTGTGCCCAGCCCCAACCCCCTCCCTGTGCCCAGCCCTCCGAGCAGGGGCTTCCTCTTCTGTGAGGCTCATCCCAGCCGGGCTGGAGCCGCCGAAGCAATGCTGCTGACCCAGGCTCATTAACCCACCTCTGCATTAATTAATGCGCGGTTGGAGAGCAGCGGCGGGGCTGGGTGGGGCTGCAGCCCTCACCCCCGCTCATCCCCACCCACGGGGCGCTGAGCTGCAGGGGCTGCGCGGAGAACCTTGTTTTCTGCTCTCCACCTAGGGCTGCTGTCAGTCCTGTGGCTTTTCTGTCATAGAAAGGTCACAGAATCCTGGGGTTTGGGTGGCACCTTAAAGCTCATCTCATTCCACCCTCTGCCAAGGGGCAGGGTCACCTCCACCAGCCCAGGTGGCTCAGACTCGAGCTGTGAAACTTTAAAACATTCCCTAATTTCTGGAGAGGCAGCCAGGTATGATTGATTGCTGGATTAGCTGATTGATCACCTGCAGGTTTTTCTTCTCCAGCCAGACCAGCCTGGCTCCTGCAGCCCTCCTTGTCCCTCCCCAGCACTCCCAGCTCCTGCCTTTACTGTCCCTGCACAAGGGGCAGTGTCCTCTATGTGCCTTGCCCCATGTCCCCACCACTCCCCCAGGTCTGGTGTCCCCCCCTTTGGGGACAGCTTATGGCCACAGGCTCTGCAAAGTCCCCAGAAGCACTTCTGGGGGGGATGTGGGTAAGTTCTGCCTGGTGGGCACAGGGAACACATCCCACAGAGGCAGGACCACCAACAGTGGCTGCTGGAGAAGTTGTGTGTGAACGAACAACTGAGTGGTGACTGGGTCACCCTTTTATGGGTTTTGTTTTTTAATTAAAAAGACTTTTTAGCTTTTCTCTCCTCTCTTGGAAATCTCTGCTGTGCCACGAAGGGCAAAAGCGGTGCTGAAAGATGGTGTGCCAGCAGTGCTCGTGCCATGGCAAAAGGCACAGCAGGAGAAGAATTTGGGGTAAAAAGATGCACAATTAAATCATCCATGGGGGCTTGGCCCTGCCTGCAGCACGCATGAATTGATGGGTTTGTTTTACAAGTGCTTTGGCCTCATCTGCACCGGGTCTGTGAGAATTAAAGTGGTTCCCTTGGGCTCTGGCCAGAAGGGCCTGGACAGTGCCAAGAAATAAAAGTCTTTCCTCTGGGAAAGCTCTCATTGCTGCAACTTCCAGGTAGAAATCAGGGGGAGAAACTTTGCCCAGCATCCTGGGCGAAGCTGGGGAAGATCCCTGAATCTCCCAGACCAGGTTTGTGAGAGGAGTGAGGTGGTGAAAGGGGGCATGGCGAGGGAAGTGACCCCCTCAGCACCACAGGACACCACACACGCCAGGGTGAATGACTAGAAAATAATTTATTGAAGAAACAGAAAGCTGCAGAAATACAACACAGTCATGACCAGTAGAGGATGAACAAATAGAGATTATTTTTTTTCTCTCTCTTTTAAAACCTGTTGACAGGCTGGAGTTAAGTTTCCTGATAACTTCCCCTGTGTGAGTCACTGCAAAGAACAAGGAACAAACTCCAGAGCACACAGCACAGTTTGGATAAAGTGCCTGACACATAAGACTCTTTTTAAATTTTTTTTTCTTTTTTTAACGTTTGTAAATAGCTTAAACAAATATAGTTGCAAGACACAGAGGAGTAACAATTGCATTTCGCTGTAGAATAAAACTTATCCCATGAGAATAACAATGAAGCAGCAGCAGAAAAAAAAAATTAATAATTTAATTAGAAGAAAACAGTCATTTAAAAACTCAGAGATGTGGCCCTCAGACTGCGTGGGATGAGGACGAGTGTCACCTATTGCTATACAGAAAGATGAGCAATGTTTTCTGGAGGAGGCTGGGCTGGCAGAGCCAAGGCTGTGGGTTCTCCCTGGCCAGGCTGGATTCTGTCTGACTCCTTCTTTCCTTTAGAAATCAAGGGAAGGGGGGGGAGGAATAAAAAACAGAACAAAACAAACCCAGATTTTGTTCTTTGCATTTTTACTTTCCTCTCTTTATAAACACCAAACAAAGGTGTGAGAGGAAGCAGGTTCCTTCTGGCAGCTCCTGCAGGTCTGGCCCCGTGGCTGGGTGTCCTCTGAGACAAGGGAAAGGAGCCAGCTCCGTGCTGGGGACATGTGGTGGTGGCAGGGACAGGCAGACGGGGCAGGGACAACCCAGTGGTGCCCAACGTGGGTCAGAGAGGGAGGTAAAGAGGAGCTGATCGTCTTTGCCACCCAGATTTGGGATGGCCAAGAAAAAGGGTGGTGAATTTTTGGCAAAGCCATTTCTCTCACTCTGTGCCAATGTCCTACCAGCATGGCTGATGTTAGAGAAAGCTTGGCTCTGGTTGTGCCAGAGTGGTGCAAAACTGTTTAAAATTGACCTCGAGCCTCCTGCTTTCACGGTGGGGTGGGGACACCACTGCTGGTGGTGGGGTTTCAAAGTATGAAAAAATCGTTGGAAAACTTCCGCTCCAGGAAGAATTGGAGTGGCCACAGACATCACAGGTCATGGAACGACCCAAATCCCTGAAAACTTCCACGATTCAAGGAGAGAGTGGCCAGGATGAACCAGTAGGTTTTAGTGGGAGATCCCAGATCTCCTCCTCTTCCTCACTGCCCTCTGTCACCCTCGGAGGTGTTCCCAGGGCTCTGTTTTCACTCCTGCTCCCCACAGCACAAAAATGCCCTTTGGGTGCAACCCTGGTCAAGAGAATTGTCTTTAGGACAGAGCTCGGATTGTCATTACCTGCAGGGGGGAAAAAAAATCTTTGGTATCGTGGCAAGTTGCTCCTCAAAGCATTTTGGTTGGTGTGGGCAGCAGGCACAGCCAGATCCAGTGAGGGCAGGGCTCAGCTGAGCCAGAGAGTCCTGGTGGGCCAAAAGACAGGGAAGAGGGCTCAGATCTTGGCTTCTCCAGGGTCTCCTGAGCTATGACTCCCCAGGGTGAAATCCAGCTATCTCTGTAAGGTCCAAGGACTCGTGACTGGTCAACCTTCTTGCAGTTGAAATTGCGGCCTTGACCTTCAAGCTTCTCATGGTGGAAAAGGTCTCGGAGGAGGAAATGGGCGTGCTGGGGATGCTGAGCTCCCCAGAGGACAGAAGGGTTGGTCAGCAGATGAGTGGTGCTGCTGGAACCAGCATCATCCTTGGGCAGTGAGTCCTCCACCACCACCTGGTGCTGAGCATCTTGGTGCTGGCGGCAAAGGCTGCAGGGTCACAGCACCAGACAAAAGCTGCAGACTGAAAAACACCTTCCTTGGCTTTTGGTGGGGTCTGACAGAGCTGAGATCTCTTTCCTCATGGTGAACTGAGCTTTGGGTCCACCTCAAGCAGTAAAGAGGTTGAAAAGGCATAAGAAAGCAGCAGTTTTGGGGAAATGCTCTGGGAATGGCACCTCTGCCTCCTCCAGGTCCCCATCCCCCTCCTGGACTCCAAAGATGTGCCTTCTCAATGCTCCTCTCCTCGTGTCTTTAAGCTGGGAGAGGAGGAGGAGCAGGGGGAGGAAGGAGCCACTTGGGGAGGGCTCTGGGCATTGCAGAAAGCTCCAAAGCCCTTCCAAAGAGCCCTGAGACCATCTGGTGGGCTGGGATCTTCCACTGCCTGGGCTCTTCTTCAGCCAGGGCAGGTGTCTTTGCACAGAGTGAGAGCCAGGCTGGTGGCACAGGAAGGTCTGACAGGGACAGAGTGCTGGGTGTGCCTCTGACCCAAACACATTCATGAGGACAAGGACCCCAGAAATGGCTCCAGCTGGGCCTTGATGCAGCACCTTGATGAGCAGAAAAAAACAGTGCAGGGCAAGGCAGAGGCAGGGCTGTGAGGTCGGCCCAAGGATGGGGATTTGGGAGCATCACCTGGAGATGTCTCAGCCCTGAGGGGGAATTTGGGTGCCTAGGGCTGTTTCCCTTGTCTCAGAGCACACGAGGAGCCCTGTGGCTTTGCCAGCTCAGGACATCGTGGTGGCTGATTGTCTCTCCTCTCCTTGACTGCACTTAGGATTTGACCCACAGAGCTGGATAAAGAAAAAAAAAACAACCAAAAACCCAAAAAACAAACAACAGAACAAACCCAAAACCCACAAAACCTCCCAAACAAACAGAAAGCACAAAGCAGAGCGAGGAGCCAGACCCCAGGGGAGGGCACGGCAGGGTCCCGTGTCCCAGATTCCATTACCCTGTTTGCTGGGCACGGGGCCAGGCTGTGCCCCCCACCCTGCCCGGGGGTCCCCCGAGCAGCCCCTGCCTCCCCACGTGGCTGCCAAGCGATTTTCAGGGTGAGGAAGGGAACAAAAGAGGTGAAGGAGGAAACCGAGGGGATAAAAGACGACTTTCCCGTGGTTGTGAGTTGGAACAGAACCATGCAGAGAAATCTTCATCAACCAAAAACTCGTGGACAAAAAAAGCACAGTTTGTCCCCTCCCGCTCCCACCCGACCACCCATCCCCCAATAATTATTACATTACTTCAAGAAAGAGTATATTTTTTCATGCATAAATCAAATTCTCATCTCGTCTTTTTTTTTCTTTTTTTTTTTGTCTTCTTAAATTACATTTGAACACAGAACACATATAATAAATACTCTCGTACGACATGACTCAGAGAAAAGTAACACATCTGAACGCAAAGGTATCGTCATCATTAGTTTTTCTTTTTTTTTTCTTTTTTTTTAATCTNTTTTTGTTTTTTTTTTTTTTTTCTTTTTTTTTTAAAAGGACTTGTTTAAATATGAAATCTGTAAACTCCAAGGGTCCTTTTTTTAATCTTTCTCTCTCTCTTTCTCTCTCTCTCTCTCTTTTTTTAAATCGTGAAACTATCCAGCTTTCATTTCCTTAACATTCAATATGTCTCCCATTGAACTCATCAAAGAAATAAGAACATGCCGTCTTCTGCAAAATTATAATTTAACAGTATAAAGCTTCAAGTCACAAATTCCAAAAACTAGCTAAGTAATTTTTTTTTTTATCACATAAACTATACATTAAATATTTTGAGGTATTTCAGAGAACATTGTCAAAGGCTTGTAAGGTCTGTGCTGGGTGGCAATGAAGGCTTTCTCCTGCATAGAGAACGTCTTTGGTATCACAAGCCAGGTGGGGACTGGGGACAAGGGGGGTGGCGTGGCCAGGAGGGCAGGCAGGCCCTGGCCAAGGCAATAGTGTGGAGGGGGACAGGGGGTGACAGGGAGGTGGCAGGGAGGTGACAGGGTCTGACTGGCCCTCTCAGGCTGCCCAGCAGCACGGGGAACCCTCATGGGGTTGCTTTCACCAGGGGCGTTGGAATCCTGGAATCTCTTGGATTAGGAAGGGACCCCCAAGGATCACCACGTCCAGTTCCTGGTCCTGCACAGGACAACCCCAAGAATCCCACCAGGGTTGGCCCTGGGCAGGTTTGGGCCAGCTCAGAGGAGTCGCCTTGGCCGGAGCCTGACCCAGGCAGGAACAATTCAACCCAAGCTCTCCCTGGGCGTTCTGGAGATTGCTGGGAAGGGCATCTCTGCCAGCTCCTCCTGCTGCCTTCTGCTGAAGCCAAGGGGCAGAACGGAGCACACCTGGCTGCGCAGATCCTCCCCAGTGAGCCCAAACCGCCCCTCTGGGGACTTAGAAACAGCTCCTGCTGAAAGGATTCACAGCTCCAAGCCATTCCCTAAAGGAAGAGTTTGGAGAAAGCTCAGGGTGAGGCCTTGCACTGCTCCTGCCTTTCTAAACAGAAATGCCACAAACTGTGCCACCAAAAGTGGGAACCGAAGCTCAAATCTGAGCTAAGTGGAGCAAAAACACCTCGTGAGGAAACTCAGCTTTGCCATCTCGTGCTTCTGCAGGGTCCAGCACTGAGAGGCTGGAGAAGGACATGGAGCAGAGCCTTTCCCTGGGAGCAGTGTCCCTGGACAGCAGGTCTGAGCTCCTGGGGCAAGAGGGGCTGCACGGAGGGACCCTGGGGACCAGGTGGGGGACACAGGGACATCTGAGAGGGGGGACATGCTGGGGAACCAGCACCTTTCCCTCAGCGAGGGGGATGTTTTCAATTAGGACAAGGGTTGGGTTTTCTCTCCTTCATCCCAACACCCAGAGACTACGAGAGCCGTGGGGATCTGTCCCTGTGGAGAGCTGAGGTAACGCTGAGTCTTTGGGATCAAAGCGGAGGAGCAAAGAAATGGCCACACACCTTTGGTACAAGAAAAAGGCACTCATCTACCACGCTGCCATCCCGGAGTCGCTCGCTCGCCTCCTCCCTCGCTCTCTGGGGACTCGACAGGGCTGGGGCTGGGGCTGGGGGTGGCTCTGGGCCGGGCTGGGGGGCTCTGGGCCGGCCCGGCCGTGGGGAGCAGGGAAAGTGGCGTTTCCAGCACAGACCAGACAAGGCAACAAAATCTTTGGTATCAGACGTGATTTTCAAATCACAAAAATTGAAAACTCAAGTGAGGTAGCCTTTAGTCTCGGGTTCTCACTAGAAATGTCTTTGCATCCTTGAGGGCCTGTGGCATTTACTCTTTTTTTTTTTTTTTTTTTTTTTCTTTTTATTTTTCTTTTTTTTCCTTTTTTTTTTTTTTTTTTTTTTGTTTTTTTTTTTTTGTTTTTTTTTTTTTTTTTTTTTTTTT
>VWZN01005961.1:8773-25999 GCA_013396955.1 Regulus satrapa | reverse complement strand
TCGACCCCGTCGGGGCTTTCGGGACAAAGCCGTGGAAAAGTCTCTGGGATTTCGCCCGGGCGCGAGATATAAAAATTATACAATCGAAATTTAATTTTATTTTTTTCGCAGATTTTTTCCGTCCCTCCCGTTGTCTCTCTGCCTTTCCCCGGTCAGGCCGGGCCATCCCCGAGCCGGGTTGGGGTGCGGGGGTCCCACGGTGGGACACACGCAACGAGTTCGCCCGTGCTCTACGGGACGGGACCGCGGCTGTCCCCCGGACCTCCGAAATGTCCTTTGTTCTTCTGCCACTTTTTTTGCTCCTTCTGCGTTTTGGAGACCTTCAAAGCCGCGTCTCCGAGCACCCCAAAAGCTCTGTGAGGCTCGGGGGGCTGGAGGCAGGGGCCGGGGCGGGGCCGGGGAAGCGCTGAGGGGACGGCAGGAACCGGGCGCTTTCTGCCGCGCCGCATCCGCCAGCCAGATGCAGTCATTTCATACCAATATAGATAATTATAGTGTATATCTCTTATACCTAATATATTTAGAAAGCCAGAGAACTTGTTTTATATACATGCGATTTTTAAAATCCATGCTATATATTTTTAATTTTTCTCCCTCTGTTTCTCTGTTTCCCGCAGATATTTTGCTGTCTCCTCAGGCTCCTTCACCTGGTTCGGGAGAAGCCGTCTCTGCTTTTCCGCTAAGATCCCGGCTTTGCACGCTTTTCTCCCCGCTCCCGAGGGCAGAGGGAAGGCAGGGCCTTGTGCGATCTGCAGAGCGGCCCGGGGATGGGGAGCGGGCCCGGCTCCCCCCGGTCCCGGCGGCCCAGCCCCGCAACAGGTACCGGGGTACCGGGGAACCCCTCCCGGGGGCTGCGGGACCGGCCCGGCCTGCGGGAAGAGCCGCAGTGCTGGGGGCAGGAAGGGCTGGGGTGGGGCAAAATGGGAAATGGAGCCGGAATGGGGACAGGCAGGGACAGGGACAGGCACTGAGGATACCGGGGAAAAACGGGAAAGGAGACAGGGGAGGGGACGACACAAGGATGGTGACCCGGCAGAGAAGGGGATGGGGAAAATGGGAAATGGTGCAGGGATGGTGACAAGGCAGCGATGGGATGAGAAAGGGAAGGGCACAAGGCAGGCATGCGGATCGGGGAAAACAGAAATTGAAGCAATCAGCGGGGAAGAAGCAGGGACAAGGCAGGGACCTGCCAACCCCCAGCCAGAGCAAGCAGCTGCCCTGGGGGACAGGCAGGGGGTCCCTGCAGGTTGGGATGCCCGACCTTGTCCCTCGCCCACCCAGGCTTGCTTGGGACACGGAGCGCTGGCCTCCAGAATAATCCCGAGTGGCTCAGACCCCGCCGGGGCCGCTCCCCGCACTCGCAGCAGCCGCAGCCGATCCCATCGCACGGAGCCGGCCGAGGGAAATGCGCATCCACCGCCCCTGAACCCACCCGCTCCTACCAGAGCCCGCCAGCTCCCACAGAGCCACCCCCGGTGGCAGATACCACCCAAGAGCCAGCCTGGCTGGGGCACGGGGTGCTGGCACCCCTTTCCCCGCCACCTCCTCTCTCCCGCAGCAGTAATTGCTGCTGTATTTATCCAAACTAGGAGGGGGTGCCAGAGAAAGACTTCGAAGAGTAATTTTCCGGGAATTCTCCTCGGTGTAATTGTCTTGATAATAAATCCAGACGCTTAGCCTGTGTATGAATTGCTTTTTACCATTTTCATTTATTATTGAACACAGTGGGGAGAGGGGGAAAACGCAACAGGGCTCTTTCTTGTGAGAGAGAAGGGGCGAAGGGGCTGAGGAGACAATTTCTCTGCAGATCCGGGAAACCTGGATGTGTTCATCATTCTGCTCTCTGCTCTGCTGGGTTTTTTCTCCCCCTAATACTTGGCCCATTTCCCTGCCCCCCACTTTTTTGGGGGTTATTGAAAACTAATTAAATAACCCGTTAGCTAACACGTTAAATTAAGATCCACTCTTGGATTTAATGATGTCTCCGGAAGAATTGACAGAAATGTGAAGACAGACTGTCGATAGATTCCTTTCCCTGGTTAAAGTGTATAAATGTGATTAAAACAGATCTCCAAGAAGGGTGTCCCAACCCCCAGGGACGGAGCCAGCGGGGCACCTGCGAGCTCTGGAAGGAAACATCTCCTGAAGTGGGCGCTGAGTGGAGAGATGGATTGTAGGACAAGATTGCTGCTCCCTGGAGGATGAGAAACCACCCTGAGCCATGATTTGGGCTGGGGGGAGAGCCTGGAAAAAGCTCTGGGGAAAGGGGGGAAGCACGTCACAGACATTCCCAGGCGTGCAGGGCAGCAGCGGAACTGCTCCTTCATCCCCGGCCCTCGCAGTGCTCCAGGGCAGCCTTGTGCCACCAGCACGGCCGCAAAGCTGAGCCCAGCCGTGCAAACAGCCGGCGTGGTGAGCACACACCCATGGCTTTCTGCCTAAGCTCTCAGGTAAAGGTTACCTTAGCATCCAGGCTGGAAAAAATCAATGGCTGATACAGCATGAGACTCAGAGAGACAACATACATCTATCACTTAGGGATTCGATGGGCTTAGAATAGTCTTGTCAACAAATGATTGTTTAAACAGAATATCTCAACTGTTTATGGCACCCTTAATCCATACATCTGAGCACCACTGGAACAAGTCGGGAGCATGGATTGCTCTGTGGAAACCTCTGTCGTTAGGTCCGGGGCTGCAGAACACTTAAGCATGTGCTTAAGTCTCTTAGACTTCAAATTAATCATGTACTTAAGTGTTTTGCTCGGCCAGGCCTGGCTTAAGAACAGGGAAATACCTGTCATTATGTTAATGGATGAAGTTTTTGTTTCCTGCTCTTCATTTGTAAAGGGCTGTGCACATACGTGTGCTCTGGACACGGAGGCTCCTGGCTTATTCATCCAGTGTGCAAACAGAGCCAGTGTCACCCGGCTTTCCAGGTTATCCCGCAGCTCTTCCTCTCCCCTGGGCACCGGAGCCCTTCATGGGGCATTTCAGGGAGGCCATGGGTCAGTGGAAAGGGGGGATGTGGGTGAAAACCCCCCGGGGGCTGCGAGTTAAATGATGTGGAGGGGAGAAGATGGAGAGGGCTGAAAAAAAAAAAAAAACAAGCTGCAGGAGAGGGGAGAGGAAAAAGAAGCTGGAAAAGCACCACAGACCTGGACCTGAGCAGGGCGACAGGAGTTCCAGATCCAAGCACCCTGGAGACCTTCCGTGGAGACCTGCAGCCCCCCAGAGCCCCCCAGCAGCGGGAGACGGGACCCGCTGGCAGCAGAGCAGCTGCTGAGGAGACGCTGTCACGGGGCCCCTGCGGGTGGCTCGGCTGTGATGCGGGGAGCCCAGGGAAGTGGTGCAGCCACTGTCGCTGAAAGTGTTCCAAAAACCCGTGCAGGTGTGCTCAGGGCCATGGTTCAGTGCTGGGGCGGGCAGGGCTGGGTTAGTGCCTGGACTCGGTGATCTTAGAGAGCTTTTCCAACTCCAGTGCCTCCAAGAACTGCCTGCACTGCCACTCCCTCCTTGTCCATGGCCTGTCCTGCCTGGCTCGGGGGTCTCCTGGCAGGGGGGATCTCAGGCTGTGGATCTCAACACTTGTTTCACGTTGATCCACAACAAACCCATCAAATTGGGAAGGTGAAGCTTCTGTTTCCTCCCACAAGCCTCCAAGTGAATTTGAAAGGAGCCTCTGAGGTGTTCTCTGAGGGGCTTTGCAAGGGAACAGGAGCTTTTAAAAACAGGGCCTGAAAAATAACACATTAAATGTTTCTCCTAAAAATGTAGATTTCTTTTCTTTTCTGCAAAACGAATAATCTCACATTGTAAAGGGTCTCTCTCTGCTTCCCACTTGCAGCCCTCCTCTTCCTCCCTCTCCTTGATGCTCTCAGAGAATCCCAGAAAGGTTTGGGTTAGGACNCTCCCAGCCTGGCCCCTGGCTAATGCTCCACCCCGATGGGTCTCAATGGAGGGGACTGGAACAGTTCTGTCCCAAGACGTCACCTCCCTCCCTTCTTACAAAGTCCATGTCCCAATCTCAAACCCACCAGCAAGTTCCTGAGCCCATGGAGACCTTCAGAGCCCCTCACGAAACCTGAGCTGGTGTCGATGGAAGTCTGGGGGAGGCTGGGCCAGGGATGGCCACAGTCCTGCCCATTGTGGGGACACCAAGGGCTGGAGCCGGGATCAAACCCAGCTCCAGCGCCCTGGAACCCAACAGCTGCTGGAGCTGTTCCGAGCTGGAGAGCTGGGAAAAGGTGGTCAGGAGCGCTGGGGAACATCCACCCTGCCTGGATGCTCTGCTGAGGATCAGCCCTGCAGGTTTCTGGGGCAGGGAGGACCAGGACTATTTTCCCGAGACACAGCTCAGCTCTCGGGCCAGTGCAGAGCTTGTCAGATATTGAGCAGGGCCGTCAATGCTGCAGCTCTAAGTGAAAGCAAAAATCAGTTAATGGTCTTGCCGAGCCCTGCTCTGGGCGTGGGGAGTCCTCGCAGAACCCGGGGCGGGTGATTTGTGAGGGGCTGCTTAGTAAAGTGATCATTCAGCAGCCATTACCGTGTGTATAAAACAAAATATCCCAAAAATCCCAGTGGGAAGAGGGAAATCACTGCCCTGATTCGAGGAAATGCTGCTATTCATCAGAGCCTGTAAGTACCCGTTTAAACCCCCTGGGAATTTGGAGAAGGGGTTTGGGATGTGACTGGATTCTCTTTTTGTGAGGAATTTTGGGAATTGCAATGTCTTCATGTAGGAAAAAACCCAAGAAACTGAAAAAAGAAATCCCAGCCATTGCAGACATTGTCAGTTGAGGCAGAGGGTTCTGACAGGCTTTAGAGTAGCAGCTAAAATTGTTTGGGTGGTGTTTTAAATTTCCTTTTAGTGTAAATTAATCATGATTTTTAAACAGAAATAAAATTACATGAGGCTGGAAGAGGAAAATTATTTCTTTGGAAATGCTGAAGTGTCATGATCTGATGAGTCCTGCTCTTTTCACATGGCCAGGGAAATGTTTGAAAAAGGCAATTTCAGGAAGCAGTGGCTCCTTTGGAAGACCAATTTCTTTTCATAAAGTGACATTTTTCTGATTTTCCAAGCTTTTGGAGTTTCCCTGATCTCTGCTTGGTGTGGAAAGGCTTCAGATGCTCCCAGGGACAGAGCCCTGCATCGATAGGGCTCTCAACTTGTCCTCCAGAGTTTGTGTCCTGCCATTCCTCTGGGTGAAAAAAAAAAAAGTGTAGGACAATAAAATTCCAAAAGGCAACTGCAGAGGAGGAGAAAAGGGCAGCAGCAGAGTCAGGAGGACTCTTTGCAATAAAGGATTTGCTTCCTTTGGCCACTCTGAATGGGGAATTCAGCCCTACCTGGATTCCTGACTGTAAAGTCTGAGTTACTGCACCTGCCTTGGTCTGAGTTATGCTCAGCTCTTCTAGATGAAAAACTACTGGAATTTTTAATCTACATTAAGATAATAATTTATCTTTCTGTCTAACAATATATTTTTAAAATAGGAGAATAATCTATCTCTTAGATGAGATGATAACAGTCATGTCCTCTGATGCTTCTTCCTTGGGCTGAAGGTCAGATGAGGGTCCGTAAAGCTGCCCACAGCATTCAGGGGTTCAGATCAAAGCCCATCCAGGTGGATTTCTTGTCTCCATTGCAAGCCAGAATGTACCCAGATGTGAGGCAGGCCCTTGTTGATTCACCTTTCCAGCAGGAAAAAGCTTCTCCCCCAGTTTGACCAGGAACTGTCGTGATGCAGAGCCCCAGAGCTGAGTGCTGAACCCAAAATGAATCAAAGGGCAACCCAGGGAACACCTGACACAGTGACAGTATGGACCTACCAGTGTGGGGGATCCTGGGGTTTGCTGGGTGAAGGTTGGGATCAGAACAACCCTGAGCCAGCTCTGAGCTCGTTTTCCATGTGGGAAGCACCTCTGGGTGTGAGTTACCTCTTGTGGGAACTGATCAAAGGCTTTTGATGATCCCAGCTTTGTGGCTTCTCCCAGCTTTTGTGGGAGCCCACCTGCACTTGTGGAAATGAAGCCACTTCCCATGGGTGTCTCCCGAGGGGAAAAATCAACTTGGGAGCTCTCGTGGTCCAGTATTGACCCCTCTGTCCTCTGGCCGTGTGAGACAATCACAAAACAAGAGTTGCAAACTCTGCTATGAAGAGTTTGGGCTCTAAATGTGACCTCTTGCAGTAAAGACACACACGAGGTGCCCCCATCTGGAGTGGGATGGAGCCAGAGCAGCATCTGCAGCGTCTGGAAAACACCTCCCCTGCATCTGATGGAGGAACAGCAAAACCTGGGCACCGCTTTTAGGATGAGCTGCAAAGATGACACTGGTGGGGAGGCCATGGGAGCCAGAGCTCCGAGCCTCCCGTGGCCTGGGATGTGCCTGACGAAGGGCTCTTTGGGAGGAGGGATGGACCTTGTCTACACACAAAATTGCACGCCAAAATTGGTCTTGTGTAGACACTCTTAAATCATTTTAAAGCAGGTTGGTATTGGTTTGTATAATTCGATTCCTTTACCAAAGCGAAGCGAAATCGATGCAAATGGGGTTTACATTGATCCCAGTACATCCGCACAAAGGTTTTGCCCCAGTTTAATGAAATCAGTTTAAAAAGACACCTTTAGCCAACCTGGCATAACTTTGTGTCCAGCCAAGGTGAGGGAGATGGGGAGAAGGGAGGACAGGAGTGTGATGTGCCCTAAAAAGGGGCGGTGAGCGGGCAGCGGAGCCCTGGTGCAGAGACTGCGGTGGCGAGAAGTGATAAGGAATGGGTCAATAGAGTTTTCTCAAAGATTTTTTTTTTAAAGAAAGGTTAAATGTGAGGTGATATCGATTTCCCTTTTCTCCTCGTCCCTCCTCTCGCCACCCCCCAGCCCCTTCCCTTCCTCCCTGCCCTTTCCCCACCTCCCCGCTACCCGGAGCCAGCCTTGGAGGAGGACTCGCAGCCCAAAGTGGCCAAGTGACCAGGGAGGACCACGGCACGGCCGCGGCGCTGGCCAATGGCCATCCCAAGGAGCCCCCGTTGCTTAGCAACCCGCGGCGGAGAGAGGCAGGGAGCGCAAAAAGATGGATTTTCAGATTGCAGCAGCCAAGCAGATCAATTCTGCAACATGGGCTACAGTGGCCAAGCGGAATCTCTCTTGCTCCCAGCAGGTATTGATCCAGCCATGCTATAGGCATTGAATGAGCTCTAATAAGTCCTGAGTAAACAGGAACAAGGACTTAAGTGATAGCCCAGCAGTCAAACATCAACTCCCTTTGTCTTCTTCTTCCTCCTCTTCTTATTTTTTTTTTTTTTAATTGCTGAAGGGTTTGCGAGAAAAGGACAATAAACTTTATTGATAGAAAAATAGAGTCAGAATATCACTTCCTTTGCAGCCTGGGAGGGTTTGGAGGGGAAAAAGTCCCTGCCTTGAAATTCCAGGTTGGCTTTGGAGCGCAGTGACCTGTGGACACACATGGTGCCTGTGGCTTCCAGCTTCCCTGATCTTCCCTGGGCATGACCAAAACTCAATGACAAGGTTTTCTAAAGGGAATCTTTATGGAATCCCAGACTGGTTTGGGTTGGGAGGGACATCAGAGCTCATCCAGTTACATCCCTGTGCCATGGACACTTTCCACTAGACCAAGTGGCTACAAGGCCCATCCAACCTGGCCTTGGACATTTCCAGGGATGGGGCATGGAAGTCATCATGGAAAAGAGGGAATTTTTCCAGGGACAGGCTTCAGAGTGTCCAGAGCTGCCCATTTGCAGTAGACATGGAAGTGAACACATCCAGGAGTTTGGACTTGAGGTGGACTCTCTTCCAGTTCTCCAGGGGAAGAAAGTGGAGGTTAAACTTCCTGGGAGGAGATGTAAACCAGAGCAGCCTTTGGGAAGGGGCTGGGAGCAGGGAAATGACTCCTTTGGAGATGCCAGGGCAAGCAGCAAAGCTTGCAAAGAGCCAGAAGGACTTGTCCAGAGCTGTGGGATGCTCAGGAAAAGGAAGCAGCAAAGTTGGCCTTGACTGTGAGAGGTCGGTTTGCTGAAGGAGATGCCCAGTCTGGGAGCAGAACCAAGCAAGGAGGAGTCTGGGCTGATCGGGGACTCTGGGGCCAATTAAAGGAACCCAGATGGTATTTTGGGGAACATCATCAAGCCTGAAGGACCTGACTGTAATGTGAATATGTGGCTGAGACCAAGGAAAAGCCCAAAATAAAGTGCCAAAACTTGACTTGGCAGCTCCCAGAAACTGGGAAAAGTGCTCTGAACGGTTTGACAAAAAACCCTCAATTGCTTGGCCTTTAGTTTCCCTCTACTCAGGGCTGCAGTGCCCAGCCCTTTTCAGCCCAAGAGCCTGGAGAACAAACACTCCATGGCCATGTCAAAACCTGCTGTCCTGTCCCTGTCCCCTTCCCCCCCCCCTCCATTGCCCCTGTGCCTCCTCCTGCAGTATCTCCCCATCCTTTCCCTACCTCAGTCTTCCCCTCCCTGCAGTGAGGAGCCCCCNTGAATATGTGGCTGAGACCAAGGAAAAGCCCAAAATAAAGTGCCAAAACTTGACTTGGCAGCTCCCAGACATTGGGAAAAGTGTATTGAACAGTTTGACCAAGAACCCTCAATTGCTTGGCCTTTTCCAGTTTCCCTCTACTCAGGGCTGCAGTGCCCAGCCCTTTTCAGCCCAAGAGCCTGGAGAACAAACACTCCATGGCCATGTCAAAACCTGCTGTCCTGTCCCTGTCCCCTTCCCACTCCACTCCATTGCCCCTGTGCCTCCTCCTGCAGTATCTCCCCATCCTTTCCCTACCCCAGTCTTCCCCTCCCTGCAGTGAGGAGCCCCCCAGGCTCAGGATTCCCCATCTACTTCCAGTCATGCCTTAGCTTTGTCTGTTCTCTCCTCAATTTCCTTAAATGTCCTGAATTTCCCCCTCGGTGTCCGTGCACAGTGAAGCCTCCAGCCCCCGCTGTCCCCCAGCTTAGGAGCTGCTGCTGCTGCCACAGGCAGGACCAGGATCCCATCCAAAGGGCTGGATGCTGCTGTCCCTGGCAATTCCCAAGTGACACCAATTAAACACCTGGAGCTGCTCCAGGTTTATCCTGGGATCACAGGCCAGGGCTGTCTCCAGTGATTATGGGACTGGGTAAATGAGAGCTCTGTGCTTGCACTCCTGAGCTCTCCCAGCCCACATTTCAGCGGCTTCATCGCAACAGGGCCGGTAATTAATTGATCTGATATGAAGGTGGCTGCTGCCCGTGCTTGGCACCGGCTCCAGGAGTGACTCTGTGAATCCTCAGCAGTGAGAGGGAGCCGAAGGGAGCTCCAGGCAGGGGCAGGAGTGTGTGGTGCTCCTGTGGGTGTTTGTGTGATGTGGGGCTCGGCTACTCTGGGGGCGGGAGAAGGAGCAAATAGCCGAGCACTTGCCCATCCCCAAAGAGATTTGCCATTTTCCAGGATGAGGGAAGATTTAGACTCTTTTTCAGAAGGTTTCTGCATTTCAAAGTAATATCAGAAGGGCTTGAAGCTTAATCTTTGTTACCCAGGAGGCTCCAGGAATCAGGCAAAAGAAGGAAAAAAATCGAATCAATCCCACAGTATGAATTTATTCCCGGGGGAGTCCCAGGCACCAATATTTTTCTCTCCCCTCCATTAAAGAGGTAACACCAGCCCCACACAACAGCTCCTCATGTGTCAGCGCAGGAGTTGGAACAGTGACACGGGGGATAAAACCCACTGGAGGTCAAATGGCATCACCTGGAGGGCTGGAAGAACTCCCGATGGCACCAATGGCTCCTTTTGTTTGCCAGGGCCTTCCTGCATCCCTCGGCTCTGTGTGGTGCTGGATGCAGGGAGAGGGGCAGCGACGCTGCCAGGGGTTGGGATGCTGAGCTGGAGATGTGGGAGGACCAGAATGGAATCACAGAGTCACCATTAAAGTTGGAAAGGGCTTCCAAGAGCATTGAATCCAATCACCCAGCACTGCCAGGTCCACCTGGGGTCCCTGTGGGGCTGGGATCCACCTGATCCTTGTGCTCTGTGGCTGAGCCTCAGCTCCCCGGGGGGGAGCATTGTCTGCCAGAGGGACTCATCCTGACCACAGATCCAAGGGAGTGCAGGGTCCAGGGAAGATCCTGGTCGAGCTGAACATTAAACCCTTCACCCTGAGGAGGAGCCCACAGGGGACCCCAGCAGCAGCCAGGGTGGAGCACGGTCGGGCAGGGGAGTCTCCAGCTGCTCAGGACTCAGGTCCTGCCACCAGAGCCGTGCCCGTGGGCTCTGATCCAGCCCCAGACACACCGGCTGGGGAAAACAGAAACCCAGCAATATTCTGCACAGCAGAACCAGCTGGAGCTTCACCTCCCCAGCCCTTGGCAGGTGTGTGAAGCTCCTGGTGTCCCATGGGACACAGGTGTCCTCTCCTGGCCTGAGCTGTGTTGGGGAGGCAGTCCCAGGTCCCACCTGCTGCAGGTGATGGCCTGGGGAGATGGGAACCTCCCCACAGTGCCTGGTGGCTGCTCTGCTCCGGGATTCTCCTCCCTGTGCTCTGGTTTGGCCAAGGTCTCCTGGAGAGGATCAGCACAGAGACACCAAGGACACCTGGTGAAACTTCCCCTCATGCCCTGGGAAAAGCTCCTTCTGCAGCCACAGGAGTGGGATGCATCCTTCCCTCCCTGCTGCAAGGGCTGCGCCAGCACCTGGCAATGGTTTCACAATACCAGGGTTAGGTGGGATATTGGGATCCAGGAATTGTTCCCTGGCAGGGTGGGCAGGCCCTGGCCCAGGGTGCCCAGAGCAGCTGGGGCTGCCCCTGGATCCCTGGCAGTGCCCCAGGCCAGGCTGGACACTGGGGCTGGAGCAGTCTGGGACAGTGGGAGGGGTCCCTGCCATGGCAGGGATGGGTTTGGATGAACTCTTATGTCTCTTCCAACCCTGTTCTCTGGTTCTGTGAGTTTGATTTCCTTTTTCATGCAGTAAGAAAAACCCCTTCTTTTCATTTATCACACTCGAAGCTCAGGTTTTCCTTCACAGGTCAAATTTAGAGCATCCACAGGAGCTGCTAATACCACAATAAATTCACCTGGGCACCAAACTGGGTGTGCAGTGGAGCTGCAGTCAGAGCTGTGTTGTCTTTGCTGGGTTTTGGGGAGGGCAGCAGGGCCCGGGGTGTGAGGGGCTGGCACGAGCAGCCCCAGGTATTTATGGCTCTGACTGCACGGCTCCAACCAGTGCTATCAGCTTCCCACCACAATGCACCCAATCGTTTGAAATTTAAAACAAAATGTAAAACAAGGAATAATGGTAACAAAAAAGGCTTAATTAATTGAAGTAAATTGCATCACAATAGTGATTTCTCAGTAACTTGGCTAAGTGCCCCATTATTCTGATTTCACTCAGTATTCATGGATACTAAATAAATCACAGGCCCTGCACTTACAGCCTGTGCAGAAGGGCAGGGGGATGGAGGTCCTGCCATCTCCTCCTCCTCTCTATCGATATCCCAGCACTTCCCGAGTGTCCACCTTAAATGGCAGCCAGAGAAATGACCATCAGAAGGAATTAATTGTATGAGGGGCTGCCTTTTTTTTTTTTAACCTTTGCAAAAAATTTTCCCTGGAGATTCACCAGGAAGGTTTTTCCTGGGTTGTTTCCCCTCAGTGCTGCCCTGGTCGGGTTATCAATATCCTATTACTGCCAGTTTATTTCAAATCATTTATTTTCTCACTGCTTCAGCTGCCTGGCTGCTCCCAGCAGTGGTGGGCTCGGCTCAGCCCTGTGGCTGGCATCACTGGGTTTGCTGGAAGGAGCCACTGACCTGGCACCCGATGCCCACGGCCATGGTGAGGGCCAGGCACAGCAGCTGGGTCACTCTCAGCAAGCGTTTGCCCACGGCTGTGCCGTCCCTGCCTGTATCCACGGTCATCCAGGGCTGAGCCAGCTCGGGGAGCAGCCTGGAGCCTGCTGAGTGCCAACCTGGAGCAGCCCTGAGCTGCTGAATCGCTGCTCTGGGTGGTTTGATGAGATGCCGAGCGGGAAAGATGCGCCCAGAGCTGGGGTGAGGAGGACGCTGGACCCCATCCCTGCAGCCGCTGGAGGGAGGTCCTGCACCCCGGCATGGACACATCGGGGCACCACGGGCTTTGTTCTCCCACCCTCGCTAATCACTGCTGGATGTACCAAGCCTGAGCAGCCCAGAGGCGTCTTCTCCAGGAGCTTGATGATGGAAAAACCCCTCCGAGGTGCTGCAGCCGCGTCCCTCCTCCCCGCCAGAGCGGGGCTTGGTACGGCCAGCATTGATCCGATCGCCGCTCGATGGGATCAGCAGCAGGGAGGCTCCGGGGGGGAACAGACCCTGCCACAAAGAGGCTTCCTCAGCCTGTGGCTCAGCGGGATCCAAGGATCTCCTCGGTGTCCCCAGCTGCTGTGTGGTCCCTGGCAGCTGCCACGGTCCCCTCTGTGGTGTGGAGGAGGTGACGTGGTGCAGCCGGTGCTGTTATCCCACTTTTCCTTCTCAAAAGCCTCATCCACTCTCTCCTCTCAAGTGTCCCTGGAGGCCCCAACCCCAAATCCCACCCAGGCCCAGCCCAGCCACGTCCCCACTGTGCAATTCCTATGGAGCAGCCACTGCTGCGAGGGGCCAAGGAATCGATAAATCAATGGCAATCGAGATCCCAAGGTGCAATCATAATTAATGTTCATCCCTGATGGAACATGTCATGGTTTGGCTGCGTTCACGTGAGCTGGGATGATAAAACCAGCTGTTTAATGGTGCTTTTGCAGATCCCTTCCCATTCCCAGTCCTCCCCAGGCTGTCCACTCTCTGGCAGGAGGGACAGAGGTGACACCCCAGGAGGCCCAAAGAGCCATTTGGAGAGGGGCACAGTGTGGTGGAGCCTCGGAGGGGACGGGATGTGCCGGGAGCAGGCGGTCCCAGGTGTATGTGCTGGGGCTGGGTGACAGCACCGCTCTGGCTGGGCACACAGCCAAGGGCACCGTGGCGGGTGGGTGTCACCGCTGTGTGCCACAGGAGCCGCGGGGAGCTCCTTCCCCAGCTCGGCACTCCCAGGAGAGCTCCCAGCCGCGCAGGGCTCTGTCCAGCCCAAATGGCTGCGGATGGCACGAAGGCGGAATAACCAGGCTCGGATCAATCCATCGATGCGCAGCGGTGGTTAAACAGCGCTGCGCTCACCTGGTTAAAGCATCGTTCCTGAGCCATCCCTTTGTCCCGCCGTGCCCCTGGGCCGCTCGGATCCGCGCTGCCCGCGGGCACGGCCGGGTGCGGGGGTTCCCTCAGGAGCTGGGGAGAGGATGAGCCCCGGGCACCGCCTGTGGTTTCCTTCCGAGGTGCCCATGGAGCGGGGGGAGGCAGAGAGACTCCTTGCTGGAGTTTTGCTCCCCGTTTCGTGGCTGCGCTGCCCGGCCATCCCACGCCATCCCAGCCCCACTTCCCGATGGACGCTGCCTCTCCAGGGATCAGGGATGGCACTGCCTCCGATCCCTGACCCCGTGTGGGTCGTGGCTGCTTCCTCAGCACCCTCCTCGATCAGCTGGGGAGGCGCAGCGGCCGCGGCTCAGCTTCATCCCTCCCATCCCGTTCGGATTCGGACCCACCCGAGCCCCCTGGAAAACTGCGAACCCCTCGCAGCTGCAGAGCTTTGTCTGCAGCCTTTCACTAACAGCTGCGGGGATGCCAGAGTTCCTCCTTCCCCGCTTTTGAGGGGCTGTCCGGGGCCATTCCAGAGGGTGCAGGAAGTTGGGAAGCGCCTGGGGAGCGCAGCAGCAGCAGCAGGGCCCGGCGGGAACCCACCAAGCAGAGCCGGGAATCGATTTCCCATTGATCCCATGCAACCACATTCTGCAGCGGCTGCTGTCCTACATTTCAATCCCACACCTTCGCCTCTGACTTTAATGGGCTTCATCACAGCCCAAAGCTTTATTTAACCAAAAGGGGAGGGAACGGCAGGCGGCTGCCAGAAATCAGAGCCGCCGGGTCTCCGGGGTCTGCCCGGGCACAGCCGGATCCGCTGGACCCCTCCCAGACCCCAGGACAAGTTGTCGGGGTGTTTTAGGGGATGCGGGTGCCCCCACACCCCAGAGCCCCGCGGTGTCGGTAACAGCGCCCGGCTCTCCAGCAGCGCTGCCGCCTCCGGGTCTCTCTGCCCATCCCGGCTGGAGCTGCCCGGCTCCATCCCCCGAACAAAGGGCAGCACGAAGCTCCACCTTAGCGGGGATCTGCAGGATAACGTGTGCGGGAGCGCTGCCGCCCCGCCGCAGCCCAGATGTGAGGTTACAGACGACACGTACACCCCCGCGACAGCTGGAAGATGAATATGGAGGAGCTGGGTCCGGTTAGGGATGCCTGCATCTTCCATGGGCGTTCCTTGAGTATCCATCAATGCAAATCGATGTTACGGCGGGCCGGGGTGTTGGGATCCAGCTCCTGCGAGCAGCCTGGGGGGCTGGAAGCAAGGATACAGGGCAGACAGAGCAGGAGAGAAGCAGCTGAGCGTGGGGTCACCCCTGGGAGCCGGGATGGAGAGGACAGGAGCTTCAGCATGGCCAAACCCTCCTGGAGAAGGATCCTGAGAGACAGAAGTGGCACGGAGGGATGGTTGGTGCCCCAGACCTGCTCAGGCAGGTGGCCCTGGTAGAGGCAAGGCAATGTCTTTGCCATTCCTCCTCCTTTTCCAGGTTTCCCTGGACTGTGTGGGCGCCAGGCTGGTGAATTCCCCCAACACCATTCCATCAATCCAAAAATGTCTCTCCAGAGGCTGCTAGTAGTTCAGATGAGCCGTGGCTGGGAAGAGATGCAGGACTCGAGAGCAAGAAGGGTTGAGGACCTGAGAGCAGAAAGGCCACAGAGCAAGATGGACAAGGGATCTGGGAGCAGGAGAAATGGAGGACCTGGGAACAGAAGGAATGGAGGACAGGGGCACTGGGAAATGCCCAAAACTCTTCAGGCTTTCCTGGTGGCAGCAGATTCACAGCCCAGCTCCACTGGCCTCTTTCAGGTCTCTTCTCAAGAAGACTTTTGGTACTGATTACAATGGGAAAAGTTCAAGCCAAAGTCAGCATCTTCCAAAGAGCCCCCACTGCCACCTCATCCTCCCCCTGTTCCAAGGCAGCTCCCAGCCCAGGCTCCGGCTCCCTCCCTGGGGCAGAATATGGATGCTGTGTTTATTTTTGATTTATGCCAAGCTGAAAAAGAAATACATTTTCTTCAATTATTAATCAGCGATGTGTGAGAGGGGGACATGAGCTGGAATTAACTCTGTGACCTTTGGAGGTGGGGTTTTGGCTCCCTGCCTCCCTCCACTCCTGAGCCCAGCATGTGCTCCCAGTCCTCTCAGCAGAAACGGGGTTGCTCCCGTGGGCAAGTCCCTGGCAGAAGTCCCCGAGGCTGCTGAGGGTGTTTAGATGATGGAGACAGTGTAGGACACAGGCAGCCAGTCCAGGCTAGGGGGACATCCAGAATCATCCTGGTGTTCACACCCACCCTGCGCACCTGAGCCCAGAGCAGATCAAGGCTGTGGATGCACCTGCCCTGCTCTGCTCCATCCCACCACACCTTCCTCAGTGCCTCTGGTCACAGAGTCAGAGTCACCTCCGACCTCCGAGATCACTGAGTCCCAGTTGTGCCCCATCCCCACTTTGTCCCCAGCCCAGAGCACTGAGTGCCACATCCAGGCCTTCCTTGGACACTGAGGGCATAAGGGGTAAGGATGCCACCACCTCCCTGGGCATTTCCAAGGCCTTGACCACACCTTCCCTGAATAAATCCCTCCTGATGTTCAACCTGAGCCTCCCCTGGCCCAGCCTGAGGCCGTTCCCTCTCCTGCTGTCCCTGTTCCCTGGAGCAGAGCCCAACTCCCCCTGCCTGTCCCATCCTGTCAGGGAGTTGTGAAGAGCCAGAAATTCCCCCTGAGCCTCCTTTGCTCCAGGCTGAGCTCCTTTCCCAACTCCCTCAGCTGCTCCTGGTGCTCCAGACCCTTCCCCAGCTGCGTTCCCTTCCCTGGACACTCTCCAGCCCTTCAGAGTCTCTTGCAGTGAGGGGTCAATACTGGACACAACGCTCGAGTTTTGTTCTCAGCAGTGCCCAGCGCAGAAGGACAATCCCTGCCTTGGCCCTGCTGGCCACACTGGTTTTGATACGAGCCAGGGTACCATTGGCCTTCTTGGCCACCTTGGCCATGCACAGGTGCTTGGACAGCGTGGGACAGCCCAGCCCCACCTTTGGTCCTACACAGCCACTCTCCTTTAGAGAGACACAGCAGGAGAGGGTCCCCCACACTCCTTTGGGTGCCCTCAGTGGGCTCCCAGCCAGGACAGACCACATTTCCCTCACCCTCCTTTGGCTCTTGACTTCTGCTCTTGGCATCGATGGGCGCCCAGTTTTAGGTGTCTGAGGAAGCTTTCACGAGAAGGCAGCTGGGCAGGAGAGAGGAGATTTTTGGACTGCTCCTCCACCGTCCTGCCTCAAAAACACCCCCTGAGCCAAGGCCCGAGGCCAGAGCTCACCCTGCCTCCCTCAGAAGGGTGGGGAGGCCCCAAGCCCAGCAGGACAAGGCAAAGTTGGCCTTGGAAAGTTGGAGCATCTCCGGCGCAAGCGCGTTCTGGGCTCCCTGCCCCCTCCTGTGCTGCTCCCTCCCTCCCTCCCTCCCCGAAAGCAGCACTGCGGCAGCAGCACCAGCAAACTGATCAAGGCGAGAGGACTGATCAATAGGTGTATTGAGCACTGTTCAAGGTACGGTGATTTTTGCGGATTCAGTGCTAACCTCACGCCAGAGCCCTGAGCTGCCTCTTCTCCCCTGGCACCGTCACCCCAGCACTGGCTGGGCCACCCTTTTCCAGCACGTGTTCCTCCTGGGGACAGCCAACCTGCTCCCAGGAGGAAGCAGAGTGCTGGTGGCACTTTCAGCTGGAGGGAGAGGGGACAGTGAGCAGCTCCCAGGGGCATTTCTTCACAGTGGGTTCATGGCAGAGTCCTGGGGACAGCCTCGTTCATGGGGTTCAGACACTCCTAGACAGGGGCACCCAAGCTGTGAGATTCCCAGGGATGGGGATGGAGCAGATGGGGTCATTGTGATGGTGGGAGGAGAACAACCACCTCAAGCTGTCCTTGACCAGAGCGTGAGAAAGGAGATTCTGCCCCTCTGCCCCGCTCAGCTGAGACCCCACCTGCAGAGCTGCCCCAGCCCTGGGGAACAGCAGCAGCAGGACGTGGAGCTGCTGGAGCCAG